>CM034152.1:628614795-629181333 GCA_019776745.2 Taxus chinensis
AAGCAGACTAGAAAGGAATACTCTATAAACAAGGATACAAACATTAGAGCATATTCACCACTTTCCTCTTAAAGTATATCTTCAAAAAAAAAAATCAAAGATCAAAGAAATATTAATCCCAAAAAAGGGAATATAATAGGAACCATGAAGAACATCCATTTTCTTTTATTGTTCAAAAGGGAATAACAATTGAGACATATATCCAAAGACAACCACAAACACAAAACTCCTACTTCACAATCCCATAACAAACAATAGAAAACAAAGTGACGTAATCAAAGAGAAAATTCCCCTTATCACATTAGTTCAATCAAGTGCAAGATATTACGAAGTTACCAAAGAATAAACAATGAAAAACACTTCTTTGATTACCTTTTCGTGCCACCAGTCATTGTCAAAGATAACACCTTAACTTACCCATCGCTGGGTAATAATTGAGAAGCTCTAACTTGTCTTTTAGAATAAATCTTCCATACAAGTTCAAACTCTCTCAAATGCGTAACATTCAGGATAACCCAGAAATAGACAGCTGACATAGAGGAATAAAACAAACTACAGATCATAGCCACAAGATAGATAAGGGAAATGTTGTGATGATCTTAAGATTTTGTATACCAACTCCATCTTAAAAGATATACAAATCAAAAGGCCGACAATGCCATTTTCCATCCAAAAGTTCATTCAATCCAGACAAAAGTTAAGTTTATTTTCAGTCATATAGTAAAATTATAACAAGTAGTGCTATAAAATTTATCAAGCCAATTCCACAATTAAGAAAACGATTTACTCACGAGTACCACACAGCTCAAAAAAGTACATGTAGTTACAACTTCTTCGCATGTAACAAAAGTTAAGTTAAAACCTACTTTGAAACTTCCAAACAATCAATTTAAAACATAACAGATCTCCATATACAAGGGATTTAAAACAAAAAAATACACAGAGAATGGATCTAGCATCAAAGAAGGATTTAAAACATTTAAGTATAATCCTATAATACTCAAAGAGCAGATTTTTTTTAATGAAAGATTTAAGTAAAAGAAAAAAAATTAATAGGTAGAGCTATCTTCTGATTATAGCATGCTCCTAACTTGTAGGAAGGTTTCCAAGACAGGGCTCACCAATTATTCTTAAAACAGTTCAGGAGAGAGAAGAGAAGATCTCTGAGAAAGTTTCATACCTTATTCTTTGAACGAAGGTCAAGAGACCCTAATACTTTTTGTACCTTCTTTTTATGCTTTAAAAATTTCAAAATAGCTCCAAGAATGAAAAAATAATGCATGACCACAACATAGAACTACTGGTTTGAACAGGACCAAACACACCATGCAGAGCTACGCTCAAAATGAACTGACAGACCAAAAAAACATCGCAAAACCCGCCATGCGTTTCCTAGGTGGTTTCTCGGTCAAAATGAAGTCATTAGATCCAAAGGACACCCACTCCTTTCCTTTTTCTCATGCAACCCCCCACCTAATTTTGGAAACGCTTAAATTTCAAATATTGCATGCCACTTACAATTTATGGGATGCCAACTAGGCATCCCCTAAACTTCCAATGCCTCTACCAAAATTGGATTCCATTGATAATAAAACCAAAATAAATTCCATTAAATCCTTGATAAACTGATGTCCCGACTATACTAATTTCCATGTAGTCCATAGGTACCCTTAGGGTTTTAGTAATAAATTAGGTGAAATTATTATTAGGTTAGAAACCAACCCAAATCTTAGGTAAGTTTCGTAGTTACCTTAGGTTGTTATTCAATTAAAAAATAGCCACAACCCTAAATAGGTTAGGTGATAACATATGGTGGAAGTTCCGATCCTTAGTGTTTTATTATTAGGTAAGGTCCCCGGTTTTACCGCTAAGGTCCCCTAGCAATGACAAGTTAGAATCAGGTAAAATTCAAAGGCTCAATGCAATCAGGGATCCAGAAGAAGGGTCCTTCACATGTAACCAATCAGGCTCAATCACAACATAATATTTCCTTTCAAGATCACCAAACAGAATACAAAAAGAAAAGAAGAAAATTGAAGCATAATTGGATCAATGGAATTGATCCAAGGTGTTTGTTGTTTACACAAAATAAGTTAGGAACAACAGCATTACAGTTCATTCATTTTTAAAAAAGGAATTTAAACTAAAAACAAAGAGATGAATGACCTCATTAGGCACACTGAAAAAAATCACAACAGAGTGGGGTGACCTATTATTAAATGAATTCATTCTAATGCAAACATAATTTCCAAAAGTCATAAGATGAACACCTTCTTAAGTATTACCATCAAAGGTTTTCACATTCTGAGTGGAATCTTCATAGAAAAAACATCATGACAAGAGATGTTACGTCATGACATCCCTCCTAAACTAATCACCATCCCGATGATTTACTTAGTCAAATAAATGTAGTCAACGATATTAAAAACAAATGATCTATTCTTACATCACATGTTCATCACAAAACTAGATTGAAGATTCAAATTCCATAATCAACATTAAAATAGTTGTCTCATTAACTAAAGAATTTATTTAGTATGCTAAAAAAGGTCAAAATGTACGTGAATAACAGAATAAAATTTCAAATTTATCAATCAACAGAGTTACATTTTATTCAATAAATATGGAAAAAAGCATTTTTTATATCTGTGATATTTCTCAGGTTGACTTTCTTGGTAAAGTGGTCCCACTGAACCTTACATGAGTATTTTCATAATTTCTTAAGTGAAACGGAAAGTTTCCCGCACACGCAAGGGTTCAACCCATGATTATTCTTGGGTTGGTACCCTATTAAAGAATCTAATTCAAACCACATTGTGATAAATCTGAAACGTATTTTAAGTTAAAGCAATATTGGAAAACATCAGCATTCGTGCTAAAGTAGAGGTAAGCTAAACGAAACTATAAGAACAGGGTTGATTATTTCCAAAATCATCAAAGGGTCCCAGTAAATGAGTGATAAATTGGCAGCCCTCACCAAAAGTTATAGAACTCTTTTCGTTGGACCCGCAAAAAAAAAAAAAAGACCTTGTCACCAAAATCAAATTTCTTGTTCAACCCTCTTTAAGTTTGCTAACATGTTTTCTATCTGTTGCTTCCTTTAATGTCATGAATCATATTAACTGTCCATTTTAGAAGAACTCAGGTCCAATTACCTCTTGGTCCTCTATGTATCCCAACTAATGGAGTTCTGCACTTCCTTCCGTATAAGCTTCAAAAGGTTCATTTTAAGAGAGCTTGACATTTGGTATTATAAGAAAACACATTAATGGGAGGTACTCTTCCCTTATACTAATTTGATCCAGACAATACATCGTAAACATATCTATAAAACTTGATTAAACTCTTTCTATCTACCAATATGTTTCTAGATGGTATCCTGACTAAAATTTAGTGTTAGTTCTAAGGCGTGAATGAGTGTTTGCCCAAAATCTAGATGTCATTCTTGGGATCTCTATTGATATGATCAATTTGGAGTATACTACAGGTAATCTGAAAATTTACATGAACAATATTTTTTTTCTAAAAGTGGTGAATCATCCTTAGTTACCAGCAGTAAATAAAGTGTCAATTTTTTTAGTTATCAAACAACCACTAGAACAACATCATGTTTATTTCTTGACATAGGCAACCTTGAACAAATCCATACTAATTACTTTCCATTTATACTACAGTATGATGTGAGGATACAGTAATCTAGATGGATGCATGTGTTTAGCTTTAACACGCTGACATTCCAAGCAATGTGTCACAAATTCAATCACATCCTTTTTCATCCCTTTCTATAAGTATTGATGTTTTATATCAGCAAGCATCTTTGTAATTTCGGGATGCCCAGAGAAAGGTGAATTATGAAATTTAGTTACCAAATTTTTCCTCAGTTCTTTCCTCGAATGTATATATACTTGATTATTAAATCTTAAAATTCCTTCGTTATCGAAGTAAAATCCTTTATATCTCATATCATTTGGATATGTAACAAGTGTTGTTTTTACTTGTTGAAAATAAGAATATGATTCTAAGACACTTATCACTTCATCTTTAAACTAAGTTCTCAACGTTATAAGAGCATAAATATGCTTCCCACGAATTAGTGCATCTTCCACTCTATTTTCCTTTCCTTTAATATAACTTATGTCAAAATCATACTATGAAAGAAATTCTAACCATCTTCATTGTCTTGCATTCAAATTTGGTTAAGTGAAAATATACTTCAGCCCTAGATGATAAGTTTTTAGTTTAAAAGGTCTACCAAGAAGATAATGCCTCCATACCTGAAGTGCATGAACAATGACAACAAGCTCTACGTCATGTGGAGCATATTTCAATTCATGTAACTTGATTTTTCTACTCTCATAGGCTATAACATGATCATTTTGTAATAAAATACCTCCAAGACCATCACCGGAAGCATCTGCCACTACAATAAAGTCCCCGTTAGCATCAGGTACAACTAAAATAGGTGTAGATGTTAACTGATCCTTTAGATTCTTAAATGGATATTCACATTTTTTGCTGCACACAAATTTCTTATCTTTCTTTCTACAACGAATTTATTAGTACAACAACCTTAGAAAAGTCTTTAACAAAATTTCTATAGTAACCAGCAAGACCCATGAATCTCCTAACATCATGTGCATTCTTAGGTGTAGGCTACTCAGTTATTGCAATGATTTTCGATGGATTTGTTGCTATTCCATATTTACTTACGACATGTCCCAAATAGTGCACTTTCCTCTCGTAGAAAGAGCACTTGGACAACTTACCATACAACCTTGTCTTTCTTAATATTTCTAGAACTATCTTCAAATGTTGATGATGCTAATCATGCTCTTAGAAAATATGAGAATATCGTCCAAGAATACAAGAAATTTTTTTTCTAAGTATTCTTGAAAAATATTATTCATTAAATTCATAAAAGTTGCGGGAGCATTTGTTAATCCAAATGGTAAAATAGTGAATTCATAATGTATGTACCTTTTTCTAAAAGTTATTTTATGAATATCTTCATCCCTAATTCTTAACTGATGATATCCAGATCGAAGATCTATTTTATAGTAAATTGATGCACCATGTGTTTGATCAAACAGATCATAAATTCTAGGAAGTGGGTGTCTATTTTTGATTGTTTCTTTATTCAAAATCCTATAATCAATGAACAATCTAAGTGTTCCATCTTTCCTTTTCATAAAAATTTCTAGTGTTCCCCGAGGTGAGAAACTTGGTCTTATCAAACCTTTAGACAACAATTCATGTAATTGTGTCTTAAGCTCCATCAACTCAATGGTCATCATTCGATATGGTTCCTTGGAGATAGGTTTTGTTCCTGGTTTGATCTCAATGGTGAAATCAAACTCCCGTTTCGGTGGAAGACCGAGTAGTTCTTCTAGAAACACATCGCTGAAATTTCGTAATAGTAGGTATCTTTCCAAGAAATCACTATCCCCTTTGGTTGTTCCATATATTTTTACTGCATAAAAAGTGCAGCCTTTGTTTTTAGCCTTATTAAGTTGCATTGTTGACAATTGTCTAATAAAAATATTGCATTTTATCCCCTGAATGTCTGTTGTTTTCTGCAGATCATCTAGGAAAATAATATGTTTTTCAAAACAATCCACTTTTGCCTTATGGTTTGCTAGCCAATAACACCTATGATTACATCATAAGATCCTACAGGAGCAACATAAAGATAAACTTCCGTGGAAAAACTAAGAAAATCAAGGATTTCTCGAAAAAGTCACCTACTAACTGTGTGGACATTAATATTTCCATAATGTACACTCTAAGTTCTATCCATTTTTCCATCTTTTCTTTTTTAATTTTGAAGCTAATATAGTAGAAATAAAGCATTTAGTAGCTCTAGTATCAAAAAGTATAGTTACAGGTATACTAAATAACTTACTAGGAACTTCTATGGGTGTAACTTTCTTTTCATCCTGTTTGTCAGCTACTACAATGTGTATCTTATGTTGCTTATTGCGATTATCCTTTTTCAGAGGACATTGGTTTACATAATGATCTTTTTCGTAGTTGTATCAGCCCCCAACCAGTCCCTTCTTAGGCTAAAATTTATTTCCAACCTTAAATTTATCATATTGACCCCCATTGGACTTCTGTCTGTTATTATTGTTTTTGACAAAGTTATTTCGAACATTAGTAGCATGTTTATTTGTTGCAGTTTTCTTGTTATTATCAGCAACAATTTTTTTTTTCACTCCAAACTTTTTCCATGGTCCCTTTTTGGGTGCAGGGGTTGAAGAAGAATTTAGAACTTTCTTTTTTATTTCTTCCTTATGGGCAGAGATGGCCTTCAACTTTTGTTCATTCTTTGTGGGTTTTTCTATAACCCCTTCCATAGTGCTTTGGCTATGAACATCCACTTCACCACCTATAATAAGATTCAATCCCATGATTCATTTTCTTATCCTGAACTTCTCATCAATTTGATACTGAGGCACGTACTTAAGGATTTTAGTAAATCTCTCCTAGTATGGGGTTATAGTCAACTTTCCCTGAGCAAGTATGAAATTCAGTCATTTTCTATCATCGTAAAAGGGTGGAGCCGGACTAAAATAATTTTTAAATGATCCCAAGTGATGTTTTTTTTTTCATCAATCTGAAAATCGCCTTACGGCGTCCATCTAGAAATGCCCTCATGGGAAAGCTGGTAATCTCCCAATATTAATTTTGTTCCGCGGAGAAGTCCTTATTGCAAAGTATTCTCCATTTTGCTGAGCCAATTCTCAATCTCCTCACCTAGGTAGAACCTCAACTTGGGGGACTTATCCTTGAATGTCATAGTAAGGTAAGCCGCCAATTTTTTATTTCTTATTCTTAGGATATTGGGTACATTCAAATTAGCATGCTATATTATGTTATTGTTATCCAATGCCCCAAAAATTTCCCATTTGTGGATGATCTCTAGGAGGTGGATGAGTGATCTTACCGGCATCTTTTTCCTCCTCTTCATTTCCCCATCACTTGTTGTTCAAGTTAAAGCTAAATAAACAAATCTCTTGTGTCCAATAGGGAAGCAAGATCTCATTGTTTTTTGGTTGGTATAGGTACTTTCCATAGGTGGTGGCGTCGTTTGACCAGCATTCCGTCTGGTGTCTAACCATTTTCTATCAAAAGAAGAAATTTGAGTTTTATCAGATTAAGGACCATTAATAGGTTCAAGATCTACAACCCTTAACTATGATACCAAGATGCTAACATTCCATTTAAAAACTTTAGAAACAAGGGAATTTTTTTTATAATGTTCTCTGTTCTAAATAATAATTAATTTAGAACAACATTTTTAACATGCCAATAATCTCATAACACCTTCAATTAGTGCTTTGGGCTATGAAATCCACTTCACCACCTCAATAAGATCAATCCCATGATTCATTTTCTATCTGAAACTTCTCATCAATTTTGATCTGAGGACACGTACTTAAGGATTTTACTAAATCTCTCCTAGTCTGTGGTTATAGTCAAACTTTCCCGAGACAGTTATGAAAATCAGTCATTTGCTAATCATAGTAAAGTGGTGGTAGCCGGCCCTAAAATAATTGTTAAATGATACCAAAGTGATGTTTTTTCAGCAATTCGTAAATTCAGCCTTACGGCTGTCCCATCTAAAGAAGCTGACCATGGGGAAAGATGGTAATCTCCCAATATCATTTTGTTCCTCGGAGAAGTCCTGATTGCAAAGTACTTATCCATTTGCTGAGCCAATTCTCATCTCCATCACCTAGTGTATACCATCAATCTGGGTGGACCTATCCTTTTTATGTCATAGTTAGTAAGCTCAGCCGCCAATTTTTTATTCTTATTCTTAGGATGATGGGTACATTCACATTAGCATTGGCTATGTTATTGTTATCAATGCCCAAATTTCCAATTGTGGCGTTATCTATAGGAGGTGGATGATTGATATTACCGGCATCTTTTTCCTCCTCTTCATTTCCCATCACTTGTTGTTCAAGTAAAGCTAAACAATCTCTTGTGTCCAATAGGGAAGCAAGGATCTCATTGAGTTTTTGGGTAGTAGTTACTTCTCCACTAGGTGGTGGGTCGTTTGCAGCATTCCCTCTTGTTCTAACCATTTTCTATCAACAAGAAAATTTGAGTTTTATCAGATTAAGGACATAATAGGTTCAAGATCTACAACCTTCAACTATGATACCAAGATGTAACATTCCCATTTAAAAACTTTAGAAACAAGGGAATTTTTTTTTATAATGTTCTCTGTTCTAAATAATCATAATTTAGAACACACATTACATGCCAATAAATCTCATAACAGATAACCATATGTAGTCGTAATGACTCACACCGATATCTCATTTCATGACTCAGTATCATACTAATCTATCATGTTAACTCAATGAATTGTATACTAGGTATACCTAGTTCTCATACCCTTTTCGGGGTAATAAGTGTTATGTTTAAGAGGCCTATCTAAATATTTGTTTCCAATATTCATTTGAAATCTCACTTCTTACAACTAGGTGACATAGGACAATGCAACCAACAGCTTGCGATACTTTGGCCAAATATTTTCAGCATTATGTTCATGATAATATTCCTAAATGGCATACTCGTCAAACGAAATGTATCCTTCACCCCACTTCATTTTTTATCTATAATGGTATTCAATGACTCCTGCCATTCCACTTGTTCAAGGTTTAACCCTAACCAAGGTTAGCAACATAGTTTAGTGTAGAAGACTACTCGTGGTGACTAAGCGTAGATAGACATACTCAATCGACCTAAGTCGATTATGTGTGTCTAGTTATCTAAAGTCATTGTGAGTTTCCCCCAACAATATATCATGCTTATAACCTAACCTAGGGATCAAGTCCAAGTTTATGTAGATCTAGATGATTTAACTCTGAAGGGTGCTACAACATGTCAACTGCAACATAGTATCCTCATAAAGACCCAAGTCTTTAAAGAGGTACGGTGATGTAGTTGGCATGTGCCAACATCTGACCGAGTCATCCTATCTGGATGTACATACCCAAGAAAGAAGTTAAATACTTAATTATTTTCCTTAATTAAAGTTTAGTTACAACATTCATGTTGAATCCCTAGTTTCCTTAACCATTAGGGTAGAAAGCAATAAATGAATTGTAATTTCTATGTAGATATATCAAAGATTTGTTTTTCATTCATTAACTTCCTAATTTAAGATCCAATTTTATAAACAGAATCATTATATTATCAGAGAGGTTAACTTATTTAACTTATCCATGACTTAGCTTGTTTAAGTTTTGAATTAGATTCTCTATAATATACATTCAGTGAGATGAGTCTACTTATTATATATATAATCTTTCTCATTGATTAACTCAGAGTGAGGACTTAATCATGAGGAAGCACATCTTCCTCTATCCAAAATAACCTTAGGATTTAACTCCAAAAGGTCTTAAAACAAATGTTTAACATTGAAGAATATTTTCCTTTCCTTTTATTTAATAAGAATTAGGGTTCATTTGGAACCTCATAACATTTTACAAGTTTTTAACAAGATTCCATTTACCATTAACATCATTTCGACAAAACCAAAGTGATTTAATTGAATGACCAATCATGTATGCCACACTTAATACGTTGCATTAATAAGAGGATAGTACATCTAGTACCTTTATCCTATAGTTCATTTAATTCAACTTGAATGGGTTCATTTATGATATATATAAAAGAATAGAGATAAGCCTATCATTACTATTCACAGAATATACAAAATATGACACAACAAGTACAGATAACCACAATATTTCCATTTATCAAGGTGGAATTCATACATTGCAAGTTCGAACACTTCAGATATCTTTAGTTTCAAACAACAATAATAATCTCTATTAAAAATACAACTTTCCTTTCCAATAATATATTTCCATAATGAATCATATTTCCTCATAAAAGATCCAGTCTTTTGGTAAAAAAAGTAACATCATAAAATATCTTGTCTCCTTTTACCACTTACGAACTCCATCTACAAAAATTGCTAGCACTGGTCAGTTCATTGAATTGAGCATGCTAAGCAATAATCATTAAAATGATGTGCTTATAGCTAACTGTTTCATAAAGAGAACTCTACTTTTATGAAATAGTTAAAGCATTATAGAAAGACATATCAAAAGAAATAAATTCACAAAAGAGTGAGGGAGATAAGGTGATAAACCATATCATCATTAAGAACAGGTCAGGATAATATCATATTCAAATTTCAACTATTAATTTCATAAAAATACAACATTAATCCATATAGTTGTTATTACATCAAAATCCTAATTGTTTTTCATGTTTTGGTTTACATTATTCACTTCCTATTAATTAAGACTAACCTGAGAAAATGCTAACACTTCTATCATTTAGGAATGGATCAACATTTTCAAGAACAAAAATACATTCATCTCATCATTACCTTAATTAAATTCATCCTAAAATATAAGATGTCAAGCTCATTCAAACATTAGGATAATTTTAGGATGAATCTATCAACATATTAAAGAGTTTCATATTTAAGAATTCTTAAACCTAAAATAGAGTAAAAAACCAATCCAAGTTTAGGACCAATTTTAAACATATTTTGACTAAGGATGAAATTAATTTGTCATGCAATGGTCTAATCACTCAATCCCACAAATATACCTTTCATTCTATGCCAAGGTATAAATAGAATATTGGGGGGATCTAATGTTAAGCTTCAGCTCCTTAACCCATGTAGATGTATTTCATTATATAAAAGACACACTCATAATATTTTTAGTCAACATGATCTTTCTCCTAAGTAATCTCTACTTTAGCTAACTACTTAATCTCCTTTGTACATACTTCTACCAACTAGTCATAGTGTAGGATCGATGAAACATACCATCAAGCAACTCTCTCAATAAGATCAAAACAGAAGGAGAATTGGAAGAGAGAGATATATATATAGAAAATTCATCATTCAAGCAAGACTAGAAAGGAGTACTCAATAAATAGGGATACACACATTAGATCATATTCACCATTGTCCTCTAACTTATTCTTCAACAATAAACAATTAAAGATCAAATGAAATATTACAGTCCCGAAAAAGGGAATATACTATGAACCATGAAGAACACCCATTTACCTTTGTTGTTAAAAAGGGTAGTAACAATAACATCATATCCAGAAGACAAAAAAATAAACAACTACTACTCACAATCGATAACAACAACTGAAACACAGTGAACTAAAATCAAAGATAACTTCCTCTTCTTCACATTAGTTACATCAAGTGCAAGAGATACCCAAGTTCCCAAAAGAATAAACAAATGGAAAACACTTCTTTGATTACCCTTTTTACGCCACCATTCATTTTCAAGAAGATAACAAGGTAACTTACCCATCCTCTGTTAATGAACGAAGAAGCTATAACTTGTCTAACAGACTAAAGCTTCCTTACAAAGTCAAACTCTGAACATGGTAGCATTCAGGATAACCCACATAATAGACAATTGAAATAGGAGGAATAAAAACAAACTCCAAATCCATAGCCACATAGAGAGATAAGGAAACGTTTGTATGATCTTAAGATTTTGTATACCAACTCTATCTTAAAGATATGATAAAATCAGAAGTGCAAAATTCCATTTTCCCTCACAAGTTCATTCAATCTCAGACAAAAGTTGAGTTGTTTTTCAGTTCATATGCTAAAGTATTCACACAATAGTGCTACAAAATTTCACTAATCTAGTTCCACAATTAAAGAAACTCATTTACTCACGAGTACCACTTAGCTTAACAAAGGTACATGTAGTTACAACTTCTTCTCAACGCAACAGAAGTTAAACATAACTTTGAAACTTCCAAACAAGGAATTTAAAACCCAGAACAGATCTTCCATTATCACAGTGGATTCAAATAGAAAAACACAGAGAATGATACTAGCATCAAAAGTAGGATTGAAACATTCAAGTATCCTTTATATCTCATATCATTTGGATCCGCAGCAACTGTTGTTTTTACTTGCTGAAAATAAGAATCACATTCTAAGATGCTTTTTACTTCATCTTTAAACTGTTTTCTCAACATTACAAGAGTAGAAATATTTTTCCTACAACTTAGTGCATCTTCCATTATATTTTCCTTGCCTTTAATATAAACTTATTTTAAAATCATATTGTAAAATAAATTCTAACCATCTTCGTTGTCTTGCATTTAGATTTGGTTGAGTGAAAATATACTTCATCCCTAGATGATTAGTTTTTAGTTCAAATAGGTCTACCAAGAAGATAATGCCTCCATACCTGAAGTGCATGAACAATGGAAAGCAAGCTCTAGGTCATGTGGAGTATAGTTCAGTTCATGTAACTTGAATTTTCTACTCTCATAGGTTATAACATGATAAGTTTGTAATAAAATATCTCCAAGACCCTCACCAGAAAGCATCTGTCACTACAATAAAGTCCCCATTAGGATCAGGTACAACTAAAATAGGTGCAGATGTTAACTGATCCTTTAGAGTCTTAAATGTAGATTCACATTTTTCACTCCACACAAATTTCTTATCTTTCTTCTACAATAAAGTTATTGGTGCAGTGACCTTAGAAAAGTCTTTAACAAACTTTCTATAGTAACCAACAACACTCATGAAGCTTCTAACTTCATGTACATTCTTAGGTGTAGGCCACTCAGTTATTGTAATGATTTTTGATGGAACTATTGCTATTCCATCTTTACTTATGACATGTCCCAAATAGTGCACTTCCGTCTCGTAGAAAGATCACTTGGACAACTTACCATACAACCTTCTCTTTCTTAATATTTCCATAACTATCTTCAAATGCTCATGATGCTCATCAATGCTCTTAGAATATATGACAATATTGTCCAAGAATACAAACACAAATTTTTCTAAGTATTCTTGAAAAATATTATTCATTAAATTCATAAAATCTGCAGGAGCATTCGTTAATTCAAATGGTAAAACTAGTGAATTCATAATGTCTGTACCTTGTTCTAAAATTTGTTTTATGAATATATTCATCCCTGATTCTTAACTGATGATATCCAGATCGAAGATATATTTTAGAGTACACTGATGCACCACACATATGATAGAACAAATCATCAATTCTAGGAAGTGTGTATCTATTTTTTATTGTTGCTTTATTCAACATCCTATAATCAATGCAAAAAAATTACATCTTTCTTTTTCACAAAAATTACCTTTGCTCCTCAAGGCGAGACACTTGGACTTATCAAACCTTTAGAAAACAGTTCTTGTAACTATGCCTTAAGCTCCATCAACTCAATGGTCTTCATTTGATATGGTGCCTTGGAGATAGGTTTCGTTCCTGGTTTGATCTCAATGGTGAAATCAAACTCCCATTTGGGCGGAAGACCGAGTAGTTCTTTTGGAAACACATCACTGAAATTTCATAACAACGGATATATTTCCAAGAAATCACTATCCCCTTCGGTTGTTTCAGATATTTTTACTCCATAAAAAGTGCAGCCTTCTTAAGTTGCATTGTTAACAATTGTCTAACAGAAATATTGTGTTTTATCCCCTGAATGTCTACTATTTTTTGCAGATCATCCAAGCAACTAATATGTTTTTCAAAACAATCCACTTTTGTCTCATGGTTTTCTAGCCTATGATTACATCATAAGATCATAGAGGAGCAACATAAAGATCAACTTCTGTGGAAAAACTAGAAAAATCAAGGACTACTCCAAAACGACACCTACTAACTGTGTGGACAACATTATTTCCATAATGTACAGTCCATGTTCTATCCATTTTTCCAGCTTTTATTTTAATTTTGAAGCTAATTTAGTAGAAATAAAGCATTCAGTTGCTCCAATATCAAAAAGTACAGTTACAGGTATACCAAATAACTTACCAGGAACTTCTATGGGCATAACTTTCTTTTCAACTTGTTTGTCAGCTACTGCAGCGTGTATGCTACTGATTGTGATCATCCTTTCTCACAGGAAACTGGTTTGCATAATGATCTTTGCCATAGTTGTAGCAGCCCCCTACCGGTCCCTTCTTAGGCTCAAATTTATTTCTAGCCTTAAATTTATCATATTGACCCCCATTGGAAATTTGTCCATTATTGTTGTGTTTGACGAAGTTATTTTGAACATTGGTAACAGGTTTATTTGCTGCAATTTTCTTGTTATCATGAGCACCAAATTTTTTTTCACTCCAAACTGTTTCCATGGTCCCTTTTTAGGTGCAAGGGTTGAAGAAGAATTTAGAACTTTCTTTTTGATTTATTCCTTGTGGGAAAATATTGCCTTCAACTTTTGTTCCTACATTGTGGATTTTTCTACAACCCCTTCCATAGTGGTTGGGGTGTGAACATCCACTTCACCACCTATAATGGGATTTAATCCCATGATGAATTTTGTATCTGTAACTTCTCATCAGTTTGATAATGAGGCACGTACTTAAGGAGTTTAGTAAATCTCTCCTAGTACTCGGTTACAATCAAATTTCCTTGAGCTAGGTTTTGAAATTCAGTCATTTTCTAATCATAGTAAAGTTGTGGTAGCCATCGTTGCCTAAAATAATTTTTAAATTGATCCCAAGTGATGTTTGTCTCATCAATGCTTAACTCTACCTTACAGTTGTCCCACCAAGAAGATGCCTCATGAGAAAGCTGGTAAGCTCACCATATTGCTTTTGTTTCCTTGGAGAAGTTCCTTATTGCAAAGTAATTCTCTATTTCACTGAGCCAATTCTCAACTCCATCACCCAGTGTAGTACCATCAAACTTGGGTGGACTTATCCTTTTTATGTCATTAGTAAGCTCAGACACCAATTTTTCCTTCTTATTCTCAGGATGATTGGGTACATTCACATCAGCATTGGTTGTGTTATTGTTATCAATGCCCAAATTTCCAATATTGGCATTGTCCACAGGAGGTGGCTGATTGATATTACCATCATCTTCTTCCCCCTCTTCATTTCCCATCACTTGTTGTTCAAGTACAGCTAAACGATCTCTTGTGTCCACCAGGGAAGCAAGGATCTCATCGAGTTTTTGGGTAGTAGTTGTTTCTCCACCAAGTGGTGGGTCCTTTGTAGAATTTCCTTTTATTCTAACCATTTTCTATTAACAAGAAAATTTAAGTTTTATCATATTTCGGACATAATAGGTCCAAGAGCTACAACCTTCAACTCTGATACCAAGATGTAACATTCCCATTTTAAGACTTTAGAAACAAGGGAATTTTTTTAATAATGTTGATCTATTCTAAATAATCATAATTTAGAACACACATTCCATGCCAATCAATCTCATAACAGATAACCATATGCAGCTGTAATGACTCAGTGAAACATCGACCTCTCATTTCATGACTTGGGATTATAACCTGATCTCTCATGTTAACTTAATGAAATGTATAGTAGGTATACTTGGTTCTCATACCCTTTTCGGGGTATTAAGTGTTATGTTTAAGAGGCCTATCTGAATATTTGTTACCAATATTCATCTGAAATATCACTTCTTAAAACTAGGTGACATAGGACAACGCAACCAGTAGCTTGCGATACTTCGGCCAAATATTTTAACCATATTGCTCATGTTAATATTCCTAGATGACATACTCATCAAATGGAATATGTTCTTCACTCCACTTCATTTGTTATCTAGAATGGTCTTTACCGACTCCTGTCAGTCCACTTGTTCAAGTTTTAACCCTAACCAAAGTTAGCAACATAGTTTAGTGTAGAAGACTACTCATGGTGACTAAGGGTACATAGACATACAATCGATCGGCAATCTAAGTCGATTGCGTGTGTCGAGTTATCCTAAGTCTTCGTCAGTTTGCCCCTAAAACTAGATCATGCTTCTAACCTAACCTATTGTATAACTAGGATCAAGTTCGAGTTTATGTAGATCTAGATGATTCAACTCTAAAGGGTGTTGCAACATGTCAACTATAACACAGTATCCTCATGGAGACCCAAGTCTTCACAGAGGTATGGTGATTCAGTTGGCGTGTTCCAACATCCGACTGAGTCATCCCATCTGGATGTACATACCCAAGAAAGAAGTTAATTACTTAATTATTTTCCTTAATTAAATTTTAGTTACAGCAGCCATGTTGAATCACTAGTTTCATTAACTATTAGGGTTGTAAGGAATAAATGAATTGTAATTACTATGTAGATACATCGAAGATTTGTTTTTCATTCATTAACTTCCTAATTTAAAATTCAATTTTACAAACAATATCAACATACTAACAGAGAGGTTAACTTATTTAACTTATCCATGACTTAGCTTGTTTAAGTTCTGAATCATATTCTTCTATAATAGCCTTCATTGAGATGAAGTCTACTTATTATATATATACTCTTTTCATTTGATTTACTTAGAGTGAGAAATTAATCATGAGGAAGCACATCTTCCTCTATCCAAAATAACATTAGGATTTAATTCCAAAAGGTCTTAAATAGACTGTTTAACATTGCAGAATATTTTCCTTTCCTTTTATTTAATAAGAGTTAGGGTTCATTTGGAACCTCATAACATTTTACAAGTTTTCAACAAGATTCCATTTACCCATTAACATCATTTAGAAAAAACCAAAGTGATTTAATTGAATGACCAATCATGTATGCCAACTTAATAAGTTGCATTAATAAGAGGATAGTACATCTAGTACCTTTATCCTATAGTTCATTTTAATTCAACTTGAACGGGTTCATTTCATGATATATATATAAAAGAATAGAGATAAGCCTATCATTACTATTCACAGAATATACAAAAATATGACACAACAAGTACAAATAAACCCACAATATTTTCCATTTATCAAGGTGGAATTCATACATTGCAAGTTCAAACACTTCAAATATCTTTAGTTTCAAACAACAATAATAATCTCTATTAAAAATACAACTTTCCTTTCCAATAATACATTTCAATAATGAATCATATTTCCTCATAAAAGATCCAGTCTTTTGGTAAAAAAAAGTAACATCATAAAATATCTTGTCTCCTTTTACCACTTATGAAGTCCATCTGTAAAAATTGCTAGCACGGGTCAGTTCATTGAACTGAGCATGATAAGCACTAATCATTAAAATGATGTGCTTTTAGCTAACTGTTTCATAAAGAGAACTCTGCTTTTATGAAATAGTTAAAGCATTATAGAAAGACATATCAAAATAAATAAATTCACAAAAGAGTGAGGGAGATAAGGTGATAAACCATATCATCATTAAGAACAGGTCAGGATAATATCATATTCAAATTTCAACTATTAATTTCATAAAAATACAACATTAATCCAGATAGTTGTTATTACATCAAAATCATAATTGTCTTTTCATGTTCTAGTTTACATGATTCACTTCCTATTAATTCAGACTAACCTGAGAAGATACTAACACTTCTATCATTTAGGAATGGATCAACATTTTAAGGAACAAAAATACATTCATCTCAGCATTACCTTAATAAAATTCATCCTAAAATATAAGGTGTCAAGCTCATTCAAACATTAGGATAATTTTAGGATGAATATATCAACATATTAAAGAGTTTCATATTTAAGAATTCTTATACCTAAAACAGAGTAAAAAACCAATCAAAGTTTAGGATCAATTTTAAACAGATTTTGACTAACGATGAATTAATTTGTCATGCAATGGTCTAATCACTCAATCCCATACACATACCTTACATTTCTATGCTAAGGTATAAATAGAATATTGGGGGGATCTAATGTTAAACTTCAACTCCTTAACCCATTCAGATGTATTTCATTATATATAAAACACATGTTTAGAATATTTTCAGTCAACACAATCTTTCTCCTAAGTAATCGTTGCTTTAGCTAACTACTTAATCTCCTCTATACATACTTCTACCAATTAGTCCCAGTGTAGGTTCGATGAAACAGACCATCAAGTATCTCTCTCAATGAGATTGAAACAGAAGGAGAATTGAAAGAGAGATATATATATTGAAAATTCATCATTCAAGCAAGACTAGAAAGCAGTACTCAATAAATAGGGATACAAACATTAGAGCATATTCACCACTGTCCTCTAATGTATTCTTCAATTGATAAACAATCAAATATTAAATGTATGATTACAATCCCAAAAAATGGAATATACTATGAACCACGAAGAATGCCCATCTACTTTTATTGTTCAAAAGGGAAGTAACAATAACATCAGATCTAGAAAAAAACAAATAAACAACTCCTACTCACAATTGATAACAAAAACAAAAACAAAGTGAACATCAAATCAAAGATAACATTCCCTTCTTCACATTAGTTACATCAAGTGCAGGAGATACCCAAGTTCCCAAAAGAATAAACAAACGAAAAACACTTCTTTGATTACCCTTTTTGCACCACCATTCATTTTCAAGAAGATAACAAGGTAGCTTACCCATCCTCTGTTAATGAACAAAGAATCTATAATTTGTCTTACAGACTAAAGCTTCCTTACAAATTCAAAATATGAACATGGTAGCATTCAAGATAACCCACGAAATACACACCTAAAACATGAGGAATAAAACAAACTCCAGATTCATAGCCACACAGAGAGATAAGGAAACGTTTGTATGATCTTAAGATTTTGTATACCAACTCTATCTTAAAGATATGCTAAAATCAGAAGCACAAAATTCCATTTTCCCTCATGAGTTCATTCAATCTCAGACAAAAGTTGAGTTGTGTTTTAGTTCATACACTAAAGTATTGACACAATAGTGCTACAAAATTTCATTAAGCCAGTTCCACAAATAAAGAAACTTATTTACTCACGAGTACCACACAACTCAACAAAGGTACATGTGGTTACAAATTCTTCTCAACGCAACAGAAGTTAAACATAACTTTGAAACTTCCAAACAAGGAATTTAAAACCCAGAACAAATCTTCCATTATCACTGTGGATTCAAACATAAAAATACAAAGAATGATACTAGCATCAAAAGTAGGATTGAAACATTCAAGTACAACCCATCTAATAATCAAGAGCAGATAGTTGTTTTAATGAAACATTTAATTAAAAGAAAAACAACTTAATGGGTAGAGCCTATTATGCATGATAGCGTGTCTCCTTAATTTGTAGAAGGTTTCCAAGCAGGGCTCAACAGTTTATTCTTCACCGTTTCGGAGAATATCTCTAAGAAATTTTGGATACCTTCTTCTTTGTCACGAATGTCAACAGAACCCTCAATACTTTCCTTTACCTTCTTTTTATTGCTTTATAGAGTTTAAAAATAGCTCCAAGAATGCAAAAATGACAGCATTACCAAAATAGAACTGCTGGTTCAAAGGACCAAAACACACCATGCAGAGCTAAAGCTCGAAATGAACTAAAAGACCAAAATAACAATGTAAAAACCCGCCATGCATTTTCCTAGGCAGTTTCCTCGCCAAAAATAAATTCATTAAATGTGAAGGACAACCAATTCCCTTCTTTTTCTCCATGCCACTGCCACCCTAATTTGGCAATGCTTAAAATTTCAAATATTGCATGCAACTACTACAATTTGATGGTGATGCCAACTAGGCATCCCCTAAACTTACTAGTGCCTCTTCCAAAATTGGCAGTCCGTATAATAAAACCAAAAATCAATTCCATTAAATGCCTTGAAAATCGATGCCACCGACTATGCTAATTTTCATGTAGTCCATAGGTACCCCTTAGGTTAGCAATAGCTTAGGTTAAATAATTATTAGGATAGAAAACTAACCCCAAGTTCTTAGGTAAGTATTTAGTTGCCTTAGGTTGTATTTCAATTAAATAAACATAGCACACCCCAACTTAGGCTAGGTATACCCTTAGGCCAAGGTTCCAATCCTTAGTGTTTTATTATTAGGTTCAAGGTCCCTTGTTTCGCCGCTCATTGCCTTAGCAATGACAAGAAGAACCAAATCAAATTCAAAGGCCCAATGCTAAGTAAGGATCCCGGAAGAAGGGTAATTCACAACTATAACCCAATAAAGGCTCAGTCCAACATCATCTTTCCTTTCAAATTACCAAGACAGTAAGAGAAAAAGAAAAAAAAAGAAGAACTGAAGCATACCTTGAATCAATGAAATTGATCCAAGGTGTTGTTGTTTGCACAAAATAAGTTATGACAATAGCATTACAAGTTCATCATTTTTAAAAAATGAATTTAAGATGAACAAAGATATGAATGGCCTCATTATCACACAGGAAAAAATCACAACAGAGTGAGCCTATTTATTGAATGATTCATTATCCAATGCAAACATAATTTCCAAAAGTCATAAGAATACACCTTCTTAAGACAATTCGCCCATCAATGTTTACACAGTCCAGAGTGGAAGTCTTCACAGTAACAGTCATGCAAGAGCCATTACGACACCATTATGGTGAATCAGGTATACTTAGTAAACTATTTGGGAACATGATAGAACTTCAAATCAATAATTGAGCTGAAAGAGGGGGTAAAAGAGAAAAAGGGTAAACAAACTTATGAGCTAAACATTCAACCATCCACATGGTTTTGGTATTAGTTTAGTAAGATACTATAATTGGGTGCATTGTGTAAACAGATTGAGGTCAATAACTCCTTTTCCAAGGCTTGAAGGTTACGAATATAAAATTCTACCACCCTTTAAAAATATATGTAAAGGTTCATTCAAAGTTGAGAATATTTTATGTCCATATAAAGGTGTAATTTTTAGCTTTATAGGTATATATGGGTACCCAAATAACTTTTATTTTGAGGTAAAATACTATATGAATAATAACTACTCGTGAATTTGTTTATAAAAAAGGTTCACAAAGTTCTATTTGTTATTTTATAATAGAACACACACACACAAATAATTTTATTTATTTTCTACTATTTCAAATAAGGGAATTATTCTAAACATCATTCGTAAGTTTTGATTGATTTGATTTCTATTATTTTATCTATTATTTATTGAGCTGAATTAATACAAGTAATGTTGGGTATGTATCCATTTAGAAGAATATTATCACTATTTTACAAAGATTTTATAATAATATTTGAAACAACTGTGGACCGAAAGGTATTAAATTCAAGTATCAACTCCTAGAGAGGAAGGGGGTGCAAGAGTGTTTATATATATATATATATATATATATTCCATCCATTGTATTTCTTTATGTGTGACTAAAACGTCTATGACCCGGTAAGGGACAATATACTTTATCTTTCCAATCAATCATTGAGTAGCACTTAAACAATGTTGTGACTAATTTGGGTGGCCTATATACCTGAAATGTAGATGAAGGGAAAGGTACATACCATGGCTACAACATCTCTTGTAGCTAAAGAAATAATATTAGGACAAGAGACCCTTTTTTGAAAATAGTACATCATTGTGAATCTATGAAAACTTAGAGATTTCACCAGGATTGCCAAAAGACACACATTAGCCACACGTAAAAAGTAGACTTATTCATACTCCAATTGTAATAAATGAAATTGAGCCTAATATAAGTGAGCTAATTCATTTTTAGTGTCTATTAGCATGCCATATAGTATATACTTGGTAAATAATTTTAAGTTTATATATATGCCAAGTCATGCAAATTTTGTTTATTTTTTCACAAGTATCCTTACACTATTCCCATGTTTTCTTAAGCACGTGCTAAGAGGATTAGCAATGGTTGTTGAGTTATGTTGTACACATACATATTGTATTATCTTTAAAATGTTCAAGGTTTCTTCAACAAGTCCATATTATTCATATCCTGAATTCATTTTAGTCCACGAGAACACATTTTTTGAGGTATTTTGTTGAACAATTGATGTCCAATTAGTGTATTTCTCCTTCTCACATCTATGGTTGTAAGGGAAGTCACAATTATTAATCCAAATCAAAATCTTCTTAAATTATTTCTATTTTAAAGAGTCTCCATAAAGAAAGATGTACTTAAATCTTAAATTCCATTAGCCAACATGACCATGGTTCAAAATGAGATATTTTCTTGTAGTATTCCTCTCCTTGCTAAGTGATTAGCTTAACTTAAATCCTAAACATTAAATGTCTCATTTAATGTCATCTTTGAATTTTCTTGTGGGACATATTTTTGTCTCTATTGCATTCATGAGATCTAATATGTTTTTCTTTTTGAATACCAAAGGTGAATATTCTGTCCATAAAGATTGCAGATAATGTTGTACAATTTTTGGGTATTAAAGAAACATGTTGTTCCTAAGAATTTTAATCAAGTGTTACTTAGTGATCTTATGGATTAATGTGAACTTTGATTTGTTTAATGTGATTAACTTTTATATTTAATGACATCTAATTCTATCTAGTTTGATCATAGATTGAATTTGTGGATTAAGGCGAACTTATATTTTCTTTTTCACAGTCCACTCTTGTAGTAATTGTTCTAAGAATTTATGTAGAGCTCAATCATGGTTTGAGTTGATGGAATAGTGTTGATTAGATGTTTTTACACATATATGAAAAATTAGTGCAATCTTTGGAGTTTGTTTCATTTTTCCATGCAAAGTGATCACAAGTTGAATCCTAGGCATTGTTTTATGTGTATATACTTCATGATAAATCTTGCAGTCTATTTATTTATATTTTAACTTTGATTGATGTGAGCAGAAAATTCCACCTAACGTACAAAGTTGGTGTCAAATTTGGATCAACGTACTATAAAATTTTTGAGCTAAGATTTATAAGGAATTAATAAGTTTGTAGTGGATCCAACTGGAGTTGTTTTGACTATGTGAATCTCACATAATGTTTCATGATTAATTGTTAGTTTTAAGTTTTTCCTAATTATTATGATATTATTATAGTGGACTTGAATATTGACCGAGATTGTATAACTACACTAAATATTGCCAACTAATATGAAAAATAGCATTAGCGTTAGCTTGTTATTGAATTTTCCTTTCCATAATTGTTGTTTATGTGTATGTTTGTTAAAGATTTCTATTAAGAAATAATATTAGACTGTTCTCATGTGTAAATTATTTTATTTCAATTATATAAGATGCTTATCTATTTTCCTTCGATGCTAATTTGAAACACTAATTTGAGAGTTAAACATTTCTTTATTTGGCATCAATTTTTTAGTACATGACCATTGCACCAACGGCAATTGCACTCCAAAATAACTCATTTCTTTCACATATTTTCACTCAACAAACCACAAGACTTGTCCATTTACAATAACATCATATTCAATTATGATTTTATTGTTTTCTTTTACCTCCTCAATTGTTGCATCACGGATTGTAAAGACTTTCTATAAAAAATTTAAGCTCCTAAAGATTGAATTGCAAATCCACAACACTTGCATTTTTGTTCATGTCTACCGGCATTTCCTTTACATCCACTCGTTGCAATTGCTAGTAATAGATATAAATTTCAAATCTTTTATCTTGAATTTTAAATATACTACATTTATTAATAAGTCCATTACTTTTTCCTAATTTTTTACTTAATGGTGAAACTTGTCAAAACAAAAAGAAAAAACTTATAAATGATGGTCAAATAAACATTAAATTTAGAATTGAAATTACCTTGTAAACATCAAATAGATAATGAATTTAAATTTGTAATTAGTTGTTTATCCATGAAATTTACACCACCCTACCACAACTCTGGATACTATTATAGAATACCTATGGTTAAAAATATATTAAATTTTATGGATTTACCATATACTAACTATCAATATAAAATACAGTTATTGTATATATCTTAAATATATACATGCACAAAACATAGAAATATATAAATTGTTTGTCTTGGATTTATCACATATCAATGGATTACGGACTTTATTACAGTTTTTGTAGATTTCCCTTCTGGTGGTAGATGAATGCAATTTAGATGTACCACTATATAGGGTTAGGAAAAATCTTTCAAAAGAGAAACAAACAAATTCAAAAGTCCTCTTTGAAATATCAAAATTTTAATCACTTTTTTCAAATAAGAAGAAGAAATTCATAATGATTGAATGGAGAATTTAGAAAAAGAAATTACAATTTGTTAGACCCTGCTAGTAAATTTTTTTTTCATGAATAAGATCTTATATAATATTAACAAGTAAAACAATACAAAATAATTCAGAAAAAGAAGGTGATATAATAAGATTATAAGGGCATTGACATTCACTATTCACAAAAACTATAAACAATAAATATGATCACATTATACATTTTCTAAAATGACGGAATAAGGGTGATATAATAAGATTATAAGTGCATTGACATTCACTATTCACAAAAATTATAAACACTAAATATGATCACATCGATAGTTTCTAAAATGATGGAATAAGGTCGGAAGATTAATTTCCAATTTCATTAGACATAAATATATTCTTTAAAAATAAAAACTCTACAACATAGATAAAAACTAATATATTCCATGGAAAGTAAACTTTAAAACATACATAAATTTTTAATAAATATTGAAAACAGTTAAAACCTATAATAATATCTAACTGAGTATTGAACTAATAATACAACATTTATAGTTTAATGCAGTTAGTACACAAAAAAACTACAAAAAAGAGAATGTTGAGAAAATTAATACTTAATTTTTTAGATTTTGCACATACTACATCGATTAAAATAATTCTATTACCTTTTTCCAAATAACATAAATTTAGTTTAATAAACAATAAATATAACTCTCAAAATTAAAAATTTTCTCAAATTTAATATGTAATGAATATCATCTTTAATATGTAATGAGTATCATCTTTTAAAGTTAATAACTTATAATAATATCCTGCTGGTGAGGAACTAATATTACAGTCTGTAAACAGTAACACAAGAAAAGCTGCTAACTAAAGATGATTATACTCTTGGGTATAAAATGCAAAGCTAAAACATGCATCTGAGTTGGATCCATCTAACGTGGAAAACGATATACCCCATAATACCGTGGTCTAACAGGGGATCCCAAAACCAGACGCCTCATCCTCTCCCATCCCACTATCACCGACACGGCTCCACCGAATCCAATTCCGAAGCCCAACCCCACAGCAACCAGTGACACGTGTTCTTTCACCCTCGTCCACACTTAACTCTTCTCCTTCTGTACAGGAAGAGGCGGAGAGAGTGTTGCTTTCTTCTTGCACTTGTCAAATGGGTATCCGCATAAACACGGAGGATTTCCCCTGTAAAATACCCTCTCAAAAGTGCCAAACTGAGTGCCTCCGGGTATTCGCCCACAGAGTCTGTTGAAAGAAACATTGAAATACGCCAAGGCGGACAAATTAGAGAGTTTCCTCCGGTATCTCCCCACTCAAATTATTTGCAGACAAGTCCAATTGCTCCAGAGTTGATATTTTGCCCCAGAGAAGCCGGAATCCTACCTTCCAAATGATTTCCAGACAGGTTCAATAATCTCATGCTGCTCAGATTACCGATGCTTGCTGGTATTTCCCCTGTAAGATTGTTGTTTGACAAGTCCAGGATTGTGTTTGTTTCTAGCACATAGGTGAGGGTATACTCATTTCCTTTGATCATTATGGGTATATCCTCATACAGTGTATTACCACTCACTTGTGAAGATTCAAGGTTTCTAAATCCCTCCATGCCCTCCAGGGTAGAGGGAATTTTTCCCCCAAATTTATTATTGGATAAATCCTGTTGGAAATGAGGTGTCTCAACCTTGTTTAGTTTATTCATTTAATATTTTCCTACAACCGTTTCATATTGTCTAGGCTCTAAAAATAGAAATAGGAGTTGTCAAAAGATTCCCATATGATAGTATATCATGGAAGGGCTATTTTTAGAGATATTATGACAGATTTTATGACATCTATGAGGGTCAAAAATAGGGGAGAATATTGTGGACGTGGGAGCCTATTTTTAGACCGAAATCTTGCTCTTTAATGTTATCCACCTCATGAGAGGTTTGGCACATGGTTTTGTAAACCATAGGTGGTTTCTTGTATAACCGGAGGTCTATAAATTGAAGGCTTGGAGAAGCAATTGGGGATGTGAGTTTTAATCCTCCTATAATTGTTTCTGGTGATACTCCTGTAAGAGACTTGCTCTGCAAGTGTATGTAATCTTGTTATTAGATTTGAAATACATTGAGTGAGCTTTTTGGAGTGTGGGGTTTTTTATCCGAAAGGATTTTCCCCACGTATATCTGGTGTTTGTGTTTCTGTTATGAATATGTTGCTAATATTTCTGTAACTGCTTTACTATATTGAAAGTTTTGCATAATATCTCTCCTCAAGATTAGCGTAGGAAGTTGTTCCGTTACTCTTAATTTCCTATCAAATCCAACACCTGCAGCTTAGACAAGTTTGTAACCCATAGAGGAATACCACCTTCGAACTGATTAGAGTCAAGACTTACAACTCTCAACTCTTGACAATTTGCAAGGAGGTTTGATGGAATCTCACCTGTCAATCTGTTCTTGCTGAAATCCAGAAGCTTAAGCTGAGTACAATTGGCCAGGGATGCAGGCAGGGTCCCTGAGAATTTATTTGAATGAGCAGACAGAACCTCTGTAGAAGAGGAAAACTTAATGTCTAGATCCCCGAAGAATGAGTTGCCGGACAGCTTTAGCCTCCTCAATGCTGTGTGATTACCCAATGTTGCAGGAATTCTTCCCGACAAAAAGTTTTCGGCCAGTACCAAATCGGTTATATGCTTGCAGTTTCCTATGGATTGTGGAATTTTTCCGCTCAGCTGATTATCAGATACATCTAATTTCTCAAGTGAAATCAAATCGCCAATGCTTTCAGGAATACCCCCGGAAATTTCATTTCTGTACATGGCAAGCTGAGTAAGATTTTTGAGTTCACCGATGTCGTGTGGTATAAATCCTGTTAAACTGTTTGCAAACAAAAACAAAAATTTTAGAGATTGGAGTTTTCCTATATCCTTTGGAATCGTCCCTGTCAAATTGTTAGTGTCAAGGTAAAGATTTTCAAGCTTGGTCAAATTGGTTATACTTTGAGGCAGGCTACCAGTTAGCGTATTTGTACCTAAATTTAAATACGTCAACTCAGTAAGCTCTCCAATACCACGGGGAATGGTTCCACTGAATTTGTTTATACCAAGATCTAAGCGACTCAACTCAGTAAGCTCTGCAATGCCATGGGGAATGGATCCCCTGAATTTGTTGTTACCAAAATCTAAGTGACTCAACTTAGTAAGCTCTCCAATGCCATGGGGAATGGTTCCCGTGAATTTGTTTACACCAAGACTTAACTCAGTCAACTGGGTCATATTGGAGATGGATTCTGGTAGGCTCCCTTCAAAATTATTTTTCACCAAAGATACGGTGGAGACAGGAAGCTTGGCGATACTCATGGGAAATGGTCCGTTCATTTTGTTCACTCCAACATCAAGCCACACAAGATTGCTACAATTTCCTATTTCTGCGGGAACGGGGCCTGTAAGATTGCCGGGGCCATACAGTGACAATTGATACAGCTTTTTCAAATTTCCAAGTTCAGCTGGTAAATTGCCAAACAGGGAGTTATCCCCCAAAAACAATACCTCAAGTGAAGAACAATTGCCAAGAGCTGCAGGGATTTTCGATTTCAACCTGTTGGACTGCAGGTAAAGGTATTCTAAATTGTTAAGCTTGCCAAAATGAGACGGAATTTTTCCTGTCAACATGTTGTGAGAGAAAGCAATGTAATATAATTCAGAACAGTTACTGAGAGAAGGAGGGATAGAACCAGTTAGCATGTTGCCTTCAAAGTAAAGATAGGACAGATTTTTAATCAAGCTCAAAACAGGGGGGATTGTACCAGTGAGATTATTGTAGCCAATGTCCAATTCAATGAGAGATGTGCAGTTGCTCAGAGAAATTGGAATGCTTCCACCGAGAAGATTATCAGACAAGGAGAGAACCTCCAACATGCCTAGGCGGCCAAATTCTGGCGGTATGGTCCCGGTCAAATTGTTTTCTGCCAGTGCAATGCCTTGAAGGTGCGTACAGTTGCTCAGAGAAATTGGAATGTTCCCAACCAGATCATTGTGAGACAAGCGGAGTTGATTCAAATTGCCCAAGCCACCAAATTCTGCAGGTATGCTCCCCGTCAAATTGTTGTATGAAAGTCTGATCCACTGAAGGTGCATGCAATTAGCAAGGGCTGTGGGGATGGAACCCTGGAGTCCATTGAAGCTCAAGTCTAATTTCCTCAATGCTTTTAGGTTTCTAAGCTGAGGTGGAATCTTCCCCGTAAAAGAATTATGGGAGAGATTGACAGTGTGTAACAAAGAGAGGCCTCCTATTGAGGGAGAAATCGTACCTTCCAACCCCAATTGAGGGAGAATAATGGCCACCACTCTCCGAGTACCTTTTCTGCACCAAATACCATTCCATGAGCACAACTGGTCTGAAGTGTTAACAGTCCAGGTGGAGAGCGATTGCATTGGGTCGAGTGTGATGGCATTTTTGAAGGACAGGAGAGCTTCAACATCCCTCTCATTATCACTACCATCCACTAACACACTCTCATTATCACTACCATCCACTAACACACGATGTTTCATGACATAAAACCTTCCTTGTATATCTGGGCGATGCAAAGCAATCTCCCCAGTATACCAATTGCTGCTATTATTGGCATTCACACTGACAATGATTAATAACATTGCAAAGCACAACATTTCCATTAAAACAAATCTCTCCATTTGCAGGTTACTTGTTCTTCAACTCAAAACTGAATAAAAATATTTCATACAACACACCCTGAATGTAATAAGGAGAACAAAACAAATTTAACTTAAAATAATACACAGGGAGATGTTTACTTAACAATAATCTGGACACAATTTTGATTAAATGACTTCACAAGTATTTTGTGATTGCGATTGCGAGGAGATCAGGAAAACGCAGTTGATCGTTTCATACCTTTTAAAAAGGTTCCAAACAAGCAAGACAAATGTAGTCTATTCATTTCATGATTTTTTAAAAGGACGGAGTAAGCACGATTTCATAAATAATTATAATTAGGAGGTTTCGTGATTTTTTAAAAGGACGGAGTAAGCAAGACTTCATAATTAATTATAATTAGGAGGTGACTTACTTGGTTTGGTTGGATTCGAAGTAGTTTCCAAGAGTAGAAGGAAACAAATTGTAGAAATATGTTAAGTGTGTAAAGGGTTATATCATATATGAAAAAGAGGGACTCTTTGTTGGTTTGAATTCTATCGTATCAATTAGAAAATTCATATGATATTTATAGTCTTTGCTAAAATTGACATGTATTGCTGAAAATATTCACCCTATATGAATGTTTATTAGTTTTTAAGCGGGATTAAAAATTAGGGACATTGACTTAAAAATAAAGGATAATGCACGAAAGATATTAGTTTAATATGACCTACACAAGACTTTGACTAAATGATCTTAGAATACTTTTATAGCTCGTGATTGTTAATTTTCATAAGACTCGAATTAAAGTCGAAGTTTTCATAAATTTAAAAAACGTTTAGAGCAAGCAATATCATATATATAAATATACTACTACTATAATACTATTCTGGTCAAAGCCTGATTTTTTTTCAAGTTGGCGATGTCAACTCAATGAATACATGAGCACAAATACCTAAAAACTAAAGATTTAATATAACCATTTAGAGTTATGGCATTTGCTTGGGATTCATTCAAATGTTTTATCTATTGCCTTGTTTTTGTTTCCACTTTTTTGTTGCAGGAGCCACCTTGAAAGGTAGAGAATAGAGCCATGATCAACTTCTACACAAATATCTACCCATTTAGGAGGTGGACAACATGATTTGGAATAGATCGAAGCGTGCTAAGTGGTAACGAGCTCGGGTATGGGATGAGATGGATATCTGAGGTTGGGGAACATCTTGGATAAAAGTGTTGAATTTATCTCAAAGGGCAACTTCAATTCGTTACTCACAATGTAGGGTGTCGAGAAGGTTGTATGGGAGCCGTAGTTGTCCCAAAGGGTGGGATGGGCTCACAATGGTCTTGATCCAAATCACCCAGATCAATTTGAGCTCGGTGTGTAGACAAGCCATGGGATAAAATGATTGGATTAGCTCAATTTGTATTCAATGGAGAAGGAACTTGAGGAAAAGGTAGTTGGGGATTGCTTTAAGAAAAAAAAGGTCGAGTCACTTGAGGAGGTCACCCATTATGACCCATGCAAAGAAGAAATGAGCTAAGTGTTGAGCTTCTCCCTACTGCAAAGGTTGACTGGACCTATAAAACATTCTAGAATCCAGGGCAGAGGAGAAGAGATCATGGTAGAGGGGGTGAATAGGAAGAGATAAGCTTCTTTTTCCTTTGAAATCAACCATCCAAGTCATCATTGGTATCTTATCTCTAACCATTGTTTAATAACGGTTATGTAGAGGCCAACACGAATTTAATATTTATAGTTGTGCTCAATAAAATGTGGTTCAAGTATATGTTTAAGGAGTGGAGGAACAAGGTAGTGGACATATTCATAAAGGATTATGAAGGGTATGTGTGTTTAATGGAGTAGTTTAATTTGATGATACATCTTTTGTGTGCAGTAGATATGAATGTATATTGTGCACAAGGTGAAGCTCTTGGCTTTGAATCTTACCAAGAATATCTCGATGTATCTCTCAGTCACATAATGCAGGTGTTTCAATGTATGGATGGACAATTTCTTTAATTTAGTTGGAAAAAATCTAATTTAATGCATTTTACTAATTAAAATTTACATGGGTTTTAATTTTAGTAGTTAGAATCTGAATGGATTTATTTTTTGATGTGATAAGAATCCAAATGGGTTTTGCTTTTAGCACTAAAATCCAAGTAAAAGTTAAAGTTGTTTATTTTGTTATTTACAAGTTTGTCATAATGATTTTGATAAGAGATCCTAGTGTCTCATACATAGTTTGATAGTTTTTTATGTGTTTACTAATTTGCATGCCTTCTCGTCTAATTTCAATTGTTTGTTTATGTATTTATTTATTAAATTTATCTAATGCTTATTTAGTTATGATGATTTTTAAGAAATTATAATATTGTAAATTTGGGCATTCATTACATCATAATTTTATTATTTTACCAGTTTAAATAGATTTTTAATTTTACACTATTTTGATTGAGGGGCCATTTTGTTTGGATTACCGATTTTTTTGTTTTATTTAAGGTACCAATCAACAGGAACTTAATTTTTTAAAAATAATTTCTCATTTTAAAATAAGTATTCTTAATTTTTATGAGTTATTCTTCTCATATAAAATATAGAATATCCATACTAGTTTTCATCATCGAAGGGCTAATCCAGTATTTTCCGTTCACAATAAAATTCAAACCATACCTTTAAATTTGATCCCTGACTGGGTGGTGTAAATTTGGTTTTAAAGTTATGTGCTTTCATTGAAGTGTACCAATGAATGAGATTTTCTTGAACTCATTTTAAATTGGTAGTTTTTCAATTCTACTAGCCCATGTATGCTCACATCTTTTAAACTGTCTAGAAGTGGTGTGGTAGAGAGCTAACTATTTTTGTTTTTATTAAAACATGATATGTCCATTAATCATCAAGAAATGTGTTACAAATAGATACAGTGTCAAGCAGTGTAACTAATACACCAGGAAGCATCCTTAGAGATACCATGGTAGGAACCTAAAGCATAGTACAATAGGAAGAAGTCATCTATGTGATTCATTCAAATGAAGGATTCGGTAAAATGCTTGGCTTTTCTCCGTAGACCACCTGTAACGCCCACAAATTTCCTGCGCAAAACCCAAGACAACCCAATAGCTAAATTGAAAAATTTATGGAATATATATATATATATATATATATATTTAAACTGGCTACAACAGGGTAACCTTCAGCTCAAGTTAGTTGTTTTCTTAGTTAATAATTTATCTGTTTAAATTCACAATTAATTAATATTTTTTAAACTCCATTTTGGGTTTAAAATTCCCTACTTACAATCTGTTATCCAATTTTGCCCCTCAGGAAAAATTGGACAAACACGACCTTACACACTGAGAAAATGGAGGGATTGATTCAGTCATGGGAGCTTGCATTTCAAGGTTGGCCAAATAGGTTGAAGTAGGCTGAGCAAATTGCAGAGGAATTGGAGAAATGAAGAAACTCTGAAAGTTTGAAATATTGGATTTTGGAGGTAGAGCCATTTAGAGATATGCTAGGGTTAAATTTGGGGATTGGGTGGAAAGAAGCACTTGAAGTCCAAAAGCCTGAAGTCTGAAATTCAGACTTCAGGATTTCAGAGGTTTTGGTGAGTGCAGGAAGGTGAACAGTGCAAAAATCTCCGAAGTCTTAAAAACCCGAACCTCGAAGTCCAAAAACCCCTAAAAATGCAAAGGTCCGAAACCTAAAGTCCAAATTTCAAGCTTCGGAGTTTCAAAATTTCGAAACCTTCAACCCCTAGTTTGAAAAAATCACAACTCAAAGTCTAAAACCCGAAGTTCGAATTTCAGACTCTAGGGTTTTAGAGTTTCGAAGGTTTTGTTGACTCAAGCTGAATGAACAATAACATCAAGCTCTGAAGTAAAAATGCCCGAAAGTCTAAAATTTCATACTTCGGAGGTTGTGAGGCGATTTCAGAGTCTTAAAACAGAAGATCAACCACCTGCATTTATTGCAAAATGGAAACCCTATCTTCAGATGGACATAACTTTTGATTGGGAGCTCGGATTTGCAAAAAATCATACTTTTTGGAAATCTCCTAGTGTCCTCTACACAACGTACGAAGAAAATTTCTTAATTTAAGTGAGACTAAGTATTTTAAAATGAAGAAATAAAGTCCGCCATTTTAGGGGGTGTTTCCAAATTTCTCACCCACCTAAATGATGAAGGTATGGGCTTCATTTATTACTCAGCAAGGAATAGTACATGGAGGTATGGGTTTTCCAGTGGCACTCATCATTGGCACTCATCATTGTTATAAGTGAATTCAATGCATTTTGGTGTGGTTAAAGCAATATTTCGATTTTTTTCCTTCTCTCCCTTATCTCATTCTTCTTATATATTGTAAGGAGGGGCATTGTTCTAATGTTGGATGATTTTGCTTTGCACCCTCCCTTATTATCTTTTCTATAAGTGAATTTGTCGAGTTCAAACCTCCCATTCAAGTTGTAATGCAAGTTTGTGAATCTTGGTCGTCGTAATGCACTGTATCAAATCTTTGGAGCAATAAGACAAGTTTGTGGATGAATTTCAACCCTCCCTCGTGTTCATTGCTTTCTTCTTATCTCTCATTGCAATATTTGTTATTTTTGCATGGTTATTGTATTACATGTTTAATGATTTGTGTTTGATGGTTATTGGATTCTCATCAGTGAATTTATCTATGGTGTAATTTCATCCTTCTTAATCTAATTGTGGTTTCCATTGCCATGCAAAGCAGGTGTTCAGAATTCCTTTTAGTGCATTACCTTTGTTAGTTTGGGTTTAATTTCTTGTAATCTTCTTAACCTTGTCTCCTTGGCAAGTTAGAATAGACTTTAGAGTAGATCCTCTACAATTTTGATGTGTGCATCAGAATAGAGGAACAGGAATCGACCTTCATCCCAGAGGTTTATCCTGATTGCAAAGTCCCACACTTTGGGATAACTCCATGTTTAACAAATCACACGAACTGCCTCAAGAATCCACTTGGAAGCAATTAGGGGTGTTGTGATTTCTCCATAACACAATCTTTATTTAATTTAGTTACATAATTCCAAATGTAATTTAATGAATTATTATTCTAGGGCTAAGTCTAGATTGACCCTCCCATTAAATTAAGTATAATTAAATTTAATCTTTAATTTATATACTACCTAGTTACTAATGAGTAAATTGATTTAATAAAATACAAGACTCAAGGGAATTTATAATTTAAGAGTCACCAACTAAACATTATGGATTACAAAATAAATTTAACTCTTACAGCACTTAAGTGGCCCCATTCAAAATTTACCCAAGCATTTTATTTAAAATATATTCCCACCTAACTCTCACCTAACTTCTGAAGGGATGTTTCTTAGCCATTGGATAGATTAAATCTGGGCCTTTGGTTCTTAAGGATTCAAACTAACTCTAATCATCTCTATGGAGTCTTCTTATTATTTTGCTTTGGCTTGTTTGGTCTTTTTTTTGTATTTTGTTTTGTAGGTTTATTGGAAGAGAAAGAGAAGAAGGCAACCATGGAAGGATATTGGAGCACATGGATGGATAAACATCATTTCATTGTTAATTCTTCTTGTAGCCATTTGAGGATTTATCTTTTTTTTTCTTGTCATTCCATTTTACCCTCTCCTAGGGTTTCGTTAAACTTTTATTTGTTGAACAATTTCATTATTTTTACCCTATTTGGCAAATGGGCATATTTTAGATCTAGTTTAAATGGGTATGCTTACAAATGATTTAGATGTATATACTACACACACACACACACACACACACACACACACACACACAACATACACACACACACACACACTTACACTTTAAATAACATGAAAATCCCAAATTTTATTTATTTAAAATAATGTATATACATACATACATGTATGTATATGTATGTATGTATACATATATGTATATATGTATGTATGTATACACATATGTAATATATAATGTATATACATATGTGTATACACACACACATACACACATATATCTCTCTCTGTGTGTGTATGTGTATACATCAAAAATAAGGGCCGCAGTTAAGAGTTGCATAGTCAACGTTTTACATAGTCAACCATATTTATGGTGGTTTGTAATTTTTCTTAACGGCAATGTTTATTGCATTAGGGGGGAGGGTAGCCGACCCCACCCCCATATACTATGGGGTGGGGGTTGGGTTCGGTGACCCCCCCCCCCCCCATTCCCCATTCTATTAACCATGTCCCGACTGCGCAACGACCTTCCTTTAATCATATACCAAGTTTTTTTAATAATATAAGGTTTGTTTATATTAGTTATTATATACCAATCACACTCCCTCCAAAATGCATGCCTCACAAATCCCTTTTCCCTCCTCAATGGTCCCATACTTCCATCTCCCACTCCCTTCTTAAGGAAAACTACCCAACCACACAAAAAAACACATCCACAACACTCGTACAATACTTAACAAGCACAATTTTCACATCTACAAATATAAATAAGAAAAAAACAAAGGTGGAGCTCCTACCTCTCCATCAAGCTTCCAAGAGACTTCACTCCTCAAGTTTTTTGACACCTTCAAGCCAAGCACACTCCAAAAGCCACTCCAACAAGCTCACAATTCCAAAAGTGCAAAGAAAGAAAATGAACAAGTAACCCCAAATCCATCAAATGCCATCAATAAATAGAAATGGGATGGGAGGATGATGAGGAGGATCCATGTAGGATGTTGCTTCATCATTCCTCCATTCCAACACACAAGTCAAACACCGTGCCCAAGATAATAAATGAACATGTAAGACTTATGAAAAGCCCACATGACACTCAAACGTGTACACCAAGCCTACCAAGGACAAATTAATTGTGGTAAGTAGAAAAATGCGATTATTTTCACCCTTTACACTCCAAAATGCATACATAAGTCTAATATCAACTCCCCATACCATAGGTATGGTTTTTGGGAGAATTTAAGAGGCATGGGACAAGCTTAGCTTGTCCCACAAGCCTCCAAAAAGGCCTCCGAAGTCCAAATCTAAATTTTGAAGTTGGGGAAGGGTACACAACACAAAATCCAACACAAATTCAATCTACATCCATAAGATTTCAAGGACCATCTACCCAATTTATTTCCCAGATGACAAATATTCCCTCCTAATTCAATTTTAAGCTAAAATATCTGATTAAGATATATACGCAAGTGTTAATAAAGTAACATTATTTCCCAAAATTTAAATACATGCACAACAAATTCAAGTAGCTAAAAAAAATTAAAGGAAAGGAAACACAATACACCCATGGCCACATAAATGAGGTATCCCCCCTATGGGAACCTACTAAGAAGGCATGTAACAACCCAGCATAACATCATACACAAGTCGTCAAATTTTGGCCATATTGCACAACACCCAACATTCTTTTGTGGTTGGTCCCCTGTCCCCTTTTGATGTATGTGATAAAATGTTCTGCAACACAAACAAAATACCTCTCTGGCCTCACGGCCATATCAACAACATTGAGACATATATATATATATATATATATATATATATATATATATATATATATATATATATATATATATATCAAAAAAGAAATAATCATGATCCAAAATTAGCAATCCTATTATCTATCATCCTATAATTAAATTTGATATTGACATTCATAAAATCATAATCCTACTCAAAACATCCATCAAAGGTTATGCAACCAAAATATGACATGTTAGTAAATCAGAATACTGCAAACCAATATATACAATTGTCCATCATAGCCATCTAGTGCATCATAATTAAAATGTAAATCACAACATGCCAATAATTTAAATATCCACATAGTCCATCATCTAATGATCAAATATAATAATCAAAATGTCTAAGTATCAATCCAATACTAATAAAATTATAATGGAATAGTGTCGAAGAGGAGTGGGCACTACACCACCCTACAGGAATATGACCTATCACATGAACATTTTCGTGATCCAAAGCCCAATAGGTCAAAGAATCAGTTCCTTTATTGCTCTCCCAAGGAGTATGAACATAAAGAACTATCTAGAAAGCTTGAGCCAAAATGCCAATATTTTCTCAGATCTGTTAAATATGCCAATTAGAAGAGTAAAAGGTTCCTTGCTTATTAAGCAGTCGAATAATCGTTTCAAAATTAGATTCAATAATAAATTTGGTCCACCCCATTTTGGCCGCTTCCTCCAAAGCATATTGAATGGAAAGGACTTCAACCATATTGTTTGTGGTAATTCCAATTTTTTGCTCATAGAAAAATTGTTGTTGCGTTTGCACTATCTCTAGTTATTCCTCCTATACTCGATTTGTAATGTCCCCTTTTCCTGCGACCAAAGGCCTAAGGGCTGGGTCGATTCCTAGCCGTGTTTCAGACCCAGGGGGCCATGGATGCTGGAAGATTTTGGGAAGGGGCCCCATGGTTTTAATATCCCAATTTTGTGTTGGGGGTCACTTTTGGACGGGACAACTCAAAAAGGGAAAAATTAACTATAGTTTCTCTTATTTTACTGGCCCCTCCTTGGAATGAAATATACCTAGGGTTATGGGGATCATTTACCGAGGAGAAGTATATAAGGATCTAGGGGAGGGAAGAAAATGGAACTTCTGACATACATTTTATCAACCCCTTCACACGCATAGCTATTGTTGCTGCGCACCTACAGCTTGTGGAGTCAAATCCCACAAGGACCCTAGCTTCGGTGGTGAGAGACTCGCCCCTAGCTAGCAGGGAATTCTTAGGTAATGAGAGATCTACCCTAGTCTATCATTTTGGAGCCATTTTCTGGGCTACGTTACAAAGATATTTTAGAGGGTACAAAGGAAGGGTTTTGAAGATTTTTGGTGGTATTTGGAGAGGAAAATCGGTGGGCTTCCAGATCAGATTCACGACATCAGATCAGATCCATGACAGCCATTTGGGAAGAGCATGGAAGCTTGTTGAAGGTGCCTCCATCATTTTCCAACCCCTATCTAAGCGTGGCAACTTACAACCTGTACTTGGAAGGTTTTCCAGTTGTCTAGACTCGCTGTGCTTTTCCTGATAGTATTTTAATCTCTGTAATAATATTCCAAAAATAGTCTTATTATGTCCCCTATAATAATATCAAGCTCTATTTTTATTTTCAAGTAATTTGAGTGGATATTTTGAGAGATATTGATTTTATTTAGTTTGTTGTCCCTACTGTAGAAATCTTCATAAAACATTATTTTACTTTGCTGCAATTTTCTATATTTTGTGCATTTTTAAGTGGTATCCCATTGGGGATATTACAGTGGTATCAGAGATGTTGTTCCTCTAGCCTATGTGGGTTAAATATGGAAGTTTGGAAAGATCTCAATGTCTGATTTATGAAGGAAATGTTCACCAACCTGGTGAAACAACAAGAAGCCACTAACCTGTATTTAAGTCAGCTCACTCAGAATTTGAATCAAAGCAGAACTAGGGACAATAAGAAACATGGTGAGAATAGTGATAAAGGGCGGCCAATAGAGGTGATTGATGAGGATTCTTGTTGGAGGAAATACCAATCTTTGAGTAAGGGTTTCAGAGATAATATGTTATTTCTAAATTATTGCATGATGAAGATTGGTAGCAATCCCAAGCAAGATCATCATATGCCGATACCTGAATTACAAAAGAACCCATTTGTAGAAGAAGATTATAGACAAAAGGGTATGATTTCCATTGAGTAAAATAATTGCATTAGTGAAAATTTACTTGTTAGAGAAATTATTCCATCTCAGGAGAAGAATTTTTTTTATGCAAGCAAGGAGGATGTAATGGAAACTCTTAAAATTTTTGAGGAAGGGAATAACAGAGCTAGAGCTGCTAGGTTGATAGCAACTCAAGTAAGACAACACTTACAAGAGTTCAAGGAAAATATGTGGGAAAATGATGCAAGGAAGCCTACACCCATGAAAGAAGACTCTATGGAACAGCTGGTGAAAGGAACAATAACCAGATCGTACCAAGACAAGAACACATATGAAAATCAAACACCACGATCAATAAGATGCAAGCAATTCACCAGATAACTTTACATAAAACCTTTACAAACAAATGAGTAGCAATATCATATATTATTATGGAACTCAATGCAATACAATGAGAATGGGCCTTGCTTAAATAGGCAAGGAAACACTCTAATAACTAGTCAAGGTTGTAGATCCTATATCAGAAATTATGAGTTACAAAGGTATGATGAGAAGCCCCAATTATGCTATTTCAGATGTGTTGTCTTCTCTCATGACAAGAATCAATGGGTACAACAACGGGTATGGAGTTCCTTATGATAAATTTTATGGATGCATGAGTCCTAATATTGATTTCCCTTTCTCTTGCATTTACGGTGAAATGAAAATATGGGGAAAGAGAATAAAGTATGATGAGTGAGCAGCCATGTGTATTCCCAACATACACGGAACCAACGAGTTATGTCCATGGAAAGATATGTCTTGTATAAAGAAGGTAACTCATTTCTTTATTGTGAATAAGAGATGTGAAGTACTTGAATGTGTTTGTACATTTGGGTTACTTGAAGTTGGAATCATTCATTGGACATATTGGCTTCCATCTTTTGGGAAATTTGCATTCATCCCTCATGTGGATAAACTAAAGGTTTTCAAGGAAAATAAAGAAATCAGATTTTAGGGTATACAAGGCAGATCACAAAAGATGTGATTGGTGAAGAAAGAAGCATGTCGTTGCAGTGGTTGAATTGTGAAGGAACGCAACCTCTTTTCATTCATAGTGACATCACAAGGTATGAGACAAGTGGGGTATTTGATGACTCCTATTCCGACGGGTTGTTTTCTATAGACACAGAGCACACCAGGATGACTTATGAGGAGAGCAAGGTGTTATGTTTGTGGAGCCTATTTTCATGTTAGAGTGTGGTACACCTTCTATGTGTTAGACTCAGGTGTTTTTACGGCCCGGTCCCGCTCGCTGGTGAGCGGGTCAGGGGGGTTCGGTAGTCGAAGCCCCCGAAGCAAATTTTCATGGGTGGTTTATTAACCCATGGGTAATGGGTAACCGTTATGGGCTGTTTTTGGGCCCATGTTTTTTTTTCGGTACCCATTGTTTTGTAAAACCGCCTCTTCGGCTACCCATAGGTTTATGGGATGGTTTTGTTTTTTGCCCATTGTTTGATACCCATGGTTTTGTAAAAATGCTTAAGCAGTTGTCTATTTATATGGTCTTATGCATATGATAGAAAAACAAGCAAATGTATTACAGATGTGTTTTGAATTCGGGTGTGAATTCTGTAGAGTTTGTTGAGCATAGCTCTAAACGGATCTAGGTATTGTATTGAGAGAGTGAAGGCTTGTAATAAAATCTGAGCAAGTGATTCTTGGTGGATGTATCCCAAATTGGGTGAACCACGTTAAATCTTGTCTCTCTATGTTGTGTTATTTATTCTGCACTTTTATTTGAGATTTGTAATATTTTCTGCATATTAGTTTCTACTGTCGCGATTATGTAAGGGATTATTCCGCATATTTTATCTCTTATTTCCTAAAAATTGGTATCAGAGCCTGGTTTGGTTTGTTGAAGTGTTGAATCATAGGGAAATTTTTTAGCTTGAGTGGGAGCTATGGAAGATGAAGGACTGATGAAGAAGTTAGGGCTTTATTATTTCTGTGCTCTTTACCTGAGAGTTGGAATAGCCTGGTAATGGCGGTAAGTAACTTGGTTCCAGCTAACTCGAAGTTGAAGTTTGAGGATGTTGTAGGGGTGATTCTAAGCGAGGAAATGTGAAGAAAAAGCTTCGGGGAATCTTCTACTTTAGGGAATGCTTTGATAGTGGAAAATAGAGGGAGGTAGAAGAATAGAGGAAACCACGGAAAAACGAAAGATTGGGCAAGGTCAAAATCCAAGAGCAAGATTGTATGTGGGAACTGCGGAAAGTTTGGACATGTAAAGAAGGACTGTTGGGAGCTTCGAGACAAGAAGAAACAACAGGAAGGAAACGAGGAGGCAAATGTGGCATCGGGTAATGTATGTCAGGATGCTTTGATTCTTTCTTTGCATAATATTACTGAATCTTGGGTTTTAGATTCAGGGGCTTCTTTTCATGCTACTCCACATAGGCATTATTTTGTTGATTATGTTCAAGGGGATTTTGTGCATGTTTTTCTTGGTGATGATGAGCCTTGCAGTATAGTTGGAAAAGGTTCTGTTTAGGTTAAGATGAAGAATGGAAATACATGGCTATTGAAGGATGTCAGACATGTGCCTACATTAAGGAGAAATTTGATATCGGCAGGGCAATTGGGAAGTGATGGTTGTACTGTGATATTTACAACTAACTCTTGGAAGGTTACCAAGGGTGCTCTTGTGGTGGCAAGAGGTAAGGAGGTTGGAACCTTGTATTTAACTACTGATAGTACTAATGATTGTAATCTTGTGGCTTCAGATGCAGATACAACATTATGACACTATAGGCTCGGTCATATGAGCCATAAGGGCATGGACATCATAAAGAAGAATTTTCCTGGATATACAGAAACAGGTTTGGAGTTATGTGAGAACTACATATATGGGAAATAGAAGCGAGTAAGGTTTCTCAAGGTTGGACCTACAAACAAAGAGAGTAAGTTAGAGCTGGTGCATTCTGATGTGTGGGGGCCAGCTCAGGTATCATCTCTTAGGGGTTCAAGTTATTATGTCACTTTTATTGTTGATGCAACAAGGAAAGTTTGGGTTTATTGTATTAGAAATAAATCTGATGTATTTGACATTTTTGTTAAATGGAAAGCCTTGGTAGAGAATGAAACAGGTCTTAAACTAAAATGTCTCAAGTCAAATAATGAAGGGGAGTATTGCAGCAATCAATTTGATGATTACTATTCTAAGAATGGAATCCGCAGGCAAAAGACGTTTACAGGAACTCTGCAGTAGAATGGAGTATCAGAAAGGATGAACAGAACAATAATGGAATGTGCTAGGAGCATGAGGTTACATGCAGGACTGTCTCTTTCTTTTTGGGTAGAAGTGGTGAGCACAGCTGTGTACTTGATAAACAGAGGACCCTCAAGGTGCCTTAGATGGAGGCATACCTGAGGAGGCTTGGTACGGTAAGAAAGTTGATTACTCATTTATTAGAGTCTTTGGATGTGAGGTGTTTGTTCATATTGACAAGGATGATAGGACCAAGATCGAGGCTAAATCAGAAAAATGCACTTTTATTGGTTATGGTGGTGATGACTTTGGATTTAAATGTTGGAGTATTAAAGACAAGAAAATCATTCGGTCTAGGGATGTAGTCTTTAATGAGAAAATCATGTATAAGAAACAGTTGCAGGAAAAAAAGAAATAATCCAAGAAAGAATATGTAGTGGTAGAGGATCTTCCGGATGGGAAAGTGACCCATGAATCAGTTCAGGAACCTACTCAACAGGAACCCCAAACTCCTACAGTGAGGAGGTCTTCTAGGGTAAGAAAAGAACCTGAAACATTTTTTCTCCTTCTCTTTATTATTTATTACTCACTAATGGTGGAGAGCCAGAGAGCTTTGATGAAGCAATGCAGGTAGATGCTAGTAAGAAGTGGGAGCAAGCCATGGATGAGGAGCATAAGTATCTCATGGAAAACCAGACTTGGGATTTGGTGAAGCTACCGGAAGGCAAAAGAGCATTGCAGAACAAGTGGGTCTACAAAGTTAAAGATGAAGAAAGAGGAAAGAAAAGATATAAGGCCCAGGTGGTGGTCAAGGGGTTTGCATAGAAATAAGGTATAGATTTTGATGAGATCTTTTCTCCTGTAGTAAAAATGACTTCTATTAGAACTGTTCTTGGAATAGTGGCAGCAGAAGACTTGCACTTAGAGCAATTAGATGTAAAGACTGCATTTCTCTATGGTGATTTGGAGGAGGATCTATACATGCAGCAACTAGAGGGATATGAAGTCAAAGGTAAAGAGGAGATGGTGTGCAAACTGAAGAAGAGCTTGTATGGCTTGAAACAAGCTCCATGTCAATGGTAGAAGAAGTTTGATAGCTTCATGATGGAGCAAGGTTATATTAGATGTCATTCTGACCATTGCGTGTATACAAAGAAATTTGAGGATGGAAGTTATATTATCCAATGTTTATACGTAGATGACATGTTGGTTGCTGGTAAAAACATGCAGGAAATAAAAGTACTCAAGAAAAAACTAAGTGAATCCTTTGATATGAAGGATTTGGGGGCAGCCAGACCAAATCCTTGGTATGAGGATAACTCAGGATATGAAGGAATGGAAGCTGACTTTATCTCAGGAAGAGTACATTAAGAAGGTATTGGATAGGTTTAACATGTAGTATGCTTAACCGGTTGGGACTCCTTTGGCAGGCCATTTTAAGTTATCAAAGGAAAAGTGTCCCAAGATAGAACAGGAAAGAAACCAGATGTCCAAGGTACCTTACTCATCAGCAGTTGGCAGTTTGATGTATGCTATGGTGTGCACTAGGCCTGATATTGCCCATGCAGTGGGAGCTGTGAGTAGATTTATGAGTGATCCAGGTAAAGAGCATTGGCAAGCAGTAAAGTGGATCCTTCGGTATTTGAGAGGGACTATGGGGACAGTTTTGTGCTACAGTGGATCAGAAACCACTTTACATGGTTATGTAGATTCAAAACATGGCTGGAGATGTAGAGAGCAGGAGGAGCACGATAGGTTATATTTACACTGTAGGTGGGACAACAGTGAGCTGGATTTCACAACTACAGAAGCTTGGTGGCTTTGTCAACCACATAGGCTAAATATGTTGCTGCCACAGAGGCAAGCAAAGAGATGATTTGGTTACAGCAATTTGCTTGAGGAGTTGGGGCATAAGCAAGGAGGAATGTAAGCTGCATAGTGATAGTCAGAGTGCTATACACCTAGCTAAAAACTCAACATTCAACTCCAGGATGAAGCATATACAGTTGAGATATCACTTCATCAGGACAACTTTGGAGGAAGATAAGTTGAAGTTGGAGAAGATTCATACCAGTCAGAATCTTGCAGACATGATGACCAAGGTGGTCACTAGGGATAAACTAAAGCTATGTTCAGCTTTGGTTAGCCTTCATGCAGATGATAGTGAAGGGTTGAGAAGCCTTGCTCAATGAAAATCAGTCTCCAAATGGGAGATTGTTATGTTTGTGGAGCCTATTTTCATGTTAGAGTGTGGTACACCTTCTATGTGTTACACTCGGGTATTTTTTACAGTGGTCCCGCTCACCGGTGATCGGGTTAGGGGGGTTCGGGGGGAAAGCCCCCGAAGCAAATTTTCATGGGTGGTTTATTAACCCATGGGTAATGGGTAATCATTATGGGCTGTTTTTGGGCCCATGTTTTTTTTCGGTACCCATTGTTTTGTAAAACGGCCTCTTCGGCTACCCATAGGTTTATGGGATGGTTTTATTTTTTGTCCATTGTTTGATACCCATGGTTTTGTAAAACTGCTTGAGTAGTTGTCTATTTATATAGTCTTATCCATATGATAGAAAAACAAGCAAATGTATTACAGATGTGTTTTGAATTCGGGTGTAAATTCTATAGAGTTTGTTGAGCATAGCTCCAAATGGATCTGGGTATTGTATTGAGAGAGTGAAGGCTTGTAATAAAATCTGAGCAAGTGATTCTTGGTGGACGTAGCCCAAATTGGGTGAACCACGTTAAATCTTGTCTCTCTGTGTTGTGTTATTTATTCTGTACTTTTATTTGAGATCTGTAATATTTTCTGCATATTAGTTTCTACTGTTGCGATTCTGTAAGGGATTATTCCGCATATTTTATCTCTTATTTCCTAACACAAGGGTGATAAAGGTGAGGAGATAGAGACCCACGAGATGGATGATGAAGATGGGGGTTACGTTGGATAGTGCTGATGTGGGGCAGGAGGAGGAGACTTTTCCTCAGAAAACTATAGCCAAATTGTCTAGTACTTTGATGTACAAGGCATTTAGGATTAGAGGAGTTATGCGAGGGTCAGTGAGTTGGGGGTACTCATTAATAGTGGGGCAACCCACAACTATATTGATGCCTCATTGTTTGAGAGGCAAGGACTATAGACAGAGGATTTTGAGGGCCTTAACGAGGTTGTAGCAAATGGAGATTCTTTGAGGTGCACACGGTGGGTTCCCCAAGTGAGAATCACAGATGGGTAACTATAAAGTTACCAATTATTTCCACATTGTTGGTATGGGAGTGGAAACATATCACCGAGAGTACAGTGGATTCACTCTCTTGGCGAGTCTCGGACTCACTTTCAGATGATAGAGCTGAAGTTTAAGTCCGAGGGCAGAATTTTTTTTTAGGGGAGAATTTACAGGAGTAGCAAGGGTGGTTACAGTTGAGGGGATGGAGAGGATGATCCAACATGGTGAGGAGTTTTATTATTTCAGATCTATGTGGAGTATGATGGATGTGGGAGTGGCCAGCAATGTTCCACATGAGATTGTTACTAAGATTGGGATTACAGGTTTAGATCATCTGAGCTTATCATTTTGTTGGTTATCTGATGTTTTGGTAGACTAGAGACCTCATTTGTTGATTGAGTACTCCAAGGACCAACAAACTTGTGAGTTTCTGGATGGTCACATACAAGATGAAAACTACAAATTGGAGGATGAGATGATCCTCTATTAAGGAAGATTGAGCCTTGTGTCAGATTCATGGTTGTGGATGGAGATATTGCGACATGTGAATTGTCCTTCTGTGATTGGGTATTTGAGCTGCGATGAGACCTACAGGTTCATGTCTAAGAGGTTCATATGGCACAGGATGAGGGAGGATATCCCCAACTTTATACAAGGCATATATAGTTTGTCACTATGACAAGTCAGACCTTAAGGGTTCATCATTTGTTGAATTGACATGGGACAACACTCCTATGATTTTTATTGCTTCTATGCCCAGTGAGCACTTCACCCACGTGTTAGTTAGTGGAGATATGAAAGTGACCCATGTTTATTCAGTTGGTTTACATTCAGCGCATGAGGTGGACTATGTGGTGCTGATATTACCGGTTGACTATCTATTGGAGTCTTGGGAATTTTCCTCCATGAGACACATCAAGATATGGTATGAGGAGCCTGGCTCTCACACAAGTGCAAGTAAGGTGGGAGAGTTAGCACCATTTGTGTGTAAACAATTTGTTTCACAAGATGATACAAAGGACTCTACAGGATTCAGAGTGAACTTTCATACCTAAGAGTTGATTGGAGAGGCTGTGAGTGATTTCGTGATGACAAACTTGCATTGGCAAGGATTGGACCGATTGGAAATTTCAGTGTGGGTACCAGTGGAGAGTCAATTTGGGTATCATTCTGCTTCAAAGAAAACATTTCTCTCAGTACCATATAGAGGTCATGATGAAGACATGGGGTTTCTTGGTTACTTTGGATTACATGGATCCTTGGTGGACAACAGGGTGAGGTGGAGAAACTTATGTCGTAGTATTCAGCTGCTGCAGTAGGACATGGTAATGCTTGGGGTCAAGGATTTCTTGGGAAGGGAAGACTGTAATGTCCCCTTTTCCTATGCCAAACGCCTAAGGGCCAGGTCAAGTCCTAGTTGTGGTCAGACCTAGGGGGCTGTGGACGCTGGAAGCTTTTGGGAAGGGGCCCCATGGTTTTAATATCCTAGTTTTGCGTTGGGGGTCACTTTTGGATGGGGCGACTCAAAATATGGAAAAGGTAACTATAGTTACTCTTATTTTATCAGCCCCTCCTTAGAATGAAATGCGGCCTAGGGTTATGGGACTTGTTTGCCGAGGAGAAGTATATAAGGAGCCAGGGGAGGAAGAAAAGGGAACTTTTGACATACATTTTATCGACCCCTTCACGTGCAGCTGCTGTTATTGTGCACCTACAACTTGTGGAGTCAAATCCCATAGGGACCCAAGCTTCGGTGGTGAGAGACTCATCCCTAGCTAGCAGGGCATTCTTAGGTAGTGAGAGATCTACCCTAGTATGTCATTTTGGAGCCACTTTCTAGGTTGTGTTACAGAGATATTTCAGAGGGTACAGAGGAAGGATTTTGAAGATTTTTGGAAGCATTTGGAGAGGACAATTGGTGGGCTTCTAGATCAGATCCACGATAGCCATTTAGGAAGAGCGTGGCAACTCGTTGAAGGAGCCTCCATCATTTTCTAACTGCTATCCAAGCATGGTGACTTGCAGCATGTACTTAGAAGGTTTTCCAGTTATCTAGACTCGCCATGCTTTTCCTGGTAGCATTTTAATCTCTGTAATAATATTCCAAAAATAGTCTTATTATGTCCCCTATAATAATATCAAGCTCTATTTATATTTTCAAGTAATTTGAGTGTTCGTTGTCCCTACTGTAGAAATCTGCATAAAACAGTATTTTACTTTATTGTAATTTTCTATATTTTGTGCATTTTTTGAGTGGTATCCCATTGGGGATATTACATGCTTGTCTCGGATTTCCTTGAGATGCCTCATTTGTATTAATTTTAATGTAATCTGCATGAGGTAGCTCCCAACATTTAGGTCGTGGTGATGGGTTGCTAAGGAATTTGTTGTATATTCTCCTCTCAAAGTTCCATAATTGAAAATACTCTCTTCCATTTATCTAATACCAGGTTTGGAAATTTGACTTTCATTTGGAGTGTTTAAGAAATATTAGCTTTGATAGAGGTTTAGAAAGAGGCTAGTTCCTATGTTTTCCCTATAAATATGCGCTTGTTTCTTTCTTTCCAAAAATTGCATAACATTAATGTTATAGAAATACAACAAGCAATATTCATCACAAGGGTATCTTTTACACCCAATTCCCAACTATGAATAACCTACATCGGGTCAGTGGTATCATTCCAAACTAGTTTGAATATGTCAAACATGTGATTCCATAGTTGTAAAGCAAAAGGGCAAGAGAAAAAATATGATTCCATGTTTCTACCTCATTTAAGCATAACAAGAAAATAAAAGGTCCTTTCAACCCTCTTTTCATAATATTTTTGCCTGTGAGTACCCATTTATGAAGAAAGGTCCATGTAAAAAAGCTCACTTTTGGCCATAGCACCACCTGCTATATCTTTCTGAAGATATCTGCCCATGGATGATTAAGTGGTCCAACAAAGAAAGTATATCCCTCCGCCACTATGTAACTGCCATCATATTTCCTTCCCCACCCTAGTTCATCTTCCATTCTTGACAAGGATAGCTGACGCGACTATAAAATGTACATAAGTTATTGGATATGTTGTTGGGATAAGGTCATTAGCCATTGAGAAAATGGAAGCCACTCTTTTTGAGGATGTGACTGCTGATAATGGTTGAATTTTATCCACCCTTATGTAAAGAGTGAATTCATAACATGTCGAAAATATGGGTACTGAGATATAATTGGTGAAAACCCATTCCACGAGTCTATCCAAAAAAATTGTCTTTGATAAGAGTCTCCCCTAGGTGAAGGAGAGACAACATAGGAGATCCGGTAGCAGATAAGAAATGGTGAATAAGCTAACTCGTTGGTAAACCACTTGCATATTTAGCACACACATTAATAACACATAACTGTTGTGGATTTTGGAGAAGCCTCCAATATAATTTAGCTACTAAATCCATGTTGTTCTTAACACTATCTCTAAAACCAAGTCCCTTAGTGTGTTTAGGATTCCATAAAATCTCCCATTTGGCTAAAAGCCATTTTTAATCATGTTGTTTTCCACACAAAAGAAACCCATGACAAATATGATCTATATCATGAAAAATCCTATCTGGAATATGAAAAAGAGACGCAATATATACTAGAATGGCTTGCAGGACAATTTTGACTAGGGTCATTCATCCTCCTAAAGAAATCCATTTGTTTATCCATCTGTTAAATTTGGATTTGATTTTGGCCTTAACCCATGTCCAATCTATGAGATTTAGAGGAGAAATGAAAACACCAAGGTACTTCAGTGGCAAAGTTCCATGCTAAAACCTCAAGTTATGACGGATATCTTGCTCAAGTCATGGGGGGGCAATGAAAGAAGATGATGCGGGATTTGACCTCATTAATATCCTTCCTAGTAGCCTAAGAGAAAAGTTGTAGAATAAAGGAAATATGAGATGCTACTCTCTTATAGGCTTCCCCCATTAGAGAAGATTCATCCACAAACTATAAGTGTGTCAAAGGTGGATCATGTCACACAATTTGGATACATTTAAGCTTTTTTCATTTCTGGTAGTAGTTAACAATCACCCTAGAGGATCCTCAATAATTATAAACAAAAAAGGAGAGAGTGAGTCACCTTTACTAATTCCTCTCGAGGCTTAAAATGTAGGGGAAGTTTCCCCATTGTTGAGAATAGAGAACGAAATTGTAGTAATACAAGTTTAGATCCACTCAATCCTCTAAGCAGCAAAGCCAAATCTTTATAAAAGAGTATCCAGAAATCCCTAGTCCACTTTATCATATGCTTTTGCAAGGTCTAATTGTAGGAACATGGTAAGAGTTTTTTGAATTTTCATAGAATAAATAACTTCTTGTGCCAATACTATATCATCTATAATTTGTCTACCTAGAACGAAACCTCCTTGTTCCAGAGATATAATTTTATGTATAATTTTTTTATCCTTATAGCCATCACCTTAGTAATGATTTTATATGGAAAATTACATAAAGTAATTGGGTGATATTCAAAAATGGTAGATGTCTCTGCTAGTTTGGGAATCAAAGCTCTATGAGTGTAATTAAGACTTCTCAAGAGATTTATTTCCTGACAACATTTCTCAACCACCTCCAAAAGATCTATCTTCATTAACTCCCAAAACTATTGATAAAATTTTATCAGAAATCCATTTGGCCTAGGAGTTTTTATTCTTCATAGTAAACACAACTTGATGTAATTCTTGTTCAGAGACAAGCTTAAGAAATTGGTGATTGTCTTCCTCTATAATAATAGAAGGAATATTATCATAGATAGTCTTGTTTGCCCTCACCATTTAGGGTAGAGTTCTAAAACAAATTATTGAAATAATGTAAAATCACCTGTTGGATTCCCCTCTTGGATGTCTCTTAATAACCCATTTCAGTAATCAAAGATGCTATATAGTTATGTACTCGATGAGCGAAGAATGATTTGTGGAAAAAAATAGTATTCTTGTCTCCCTCCTTTAACCAATGTAGTTGTGCCTTTTGTTTCCAGAATATCTCTTCCCTTTTCTCCCACTCTCATAGATCTTTAGTGAGCTCAATATCCTTCTTCTTTAGATCAAATGAAAAGACTTGCAATTTTATCTTTTGGTTAAGGACCTAGGTCAATTGAATGAGATCCCTTTTTCTAGCATGCATATTTTCAAAGAAATTTCTATTCCACTCCTTAATTTGTCTTTGAACATAGTTAAGAGTTTGGTAAAATATATGCATGCAGGTCCCATATCTTGGCTTCCCATCTTTCCATCATTTTGTAATCAAATCAAGAAATTGTTAATACCTCACCCACATTAATTGATAGTGGGAAGGGTTCCTTAAATTTCTTTGATTTTCCAATCTCCAACAATACCAGCCAATAGTCAGATCCTCCATGATCAAGGACATTAGAAATTGGTAGAAAATTATTATTCATGCAATCCTCAGATATCAAAAATATTTCCAATCTTTACCTAATGTAGTTATCCCCAGTTCTTTTGTTAGACCATGTCATAAGAAAATTTTGGGTCTGAACATCAATTAGTTGAAGATTTTAAATAGAATTACTCATAATGGTTGATGAAGCATCCAAGTGTGAATTTCCACCATATTTTTCCTATGTAGAGAGAATAATATTAAAGTCTCCACCTATCATGCAAATATACCCCAAGTGATCATTCATAATAGAATTAATAAGGTTACATTAAGATTTCTTTCCTTCAACATTGGTTGGGGCATAGATATTAAGTAAAAGTAGTAATTGATCAATTTCCATATCTCACACACCGAAATATAGAACTCCATATGAGCTCACACTATGGAAGATCTGAAGGTGCTGAGGGTCCCAAATACACACCATACCTCTTGAAGCTCTATCAGAGCCTAATGCAAGTACCTGTTCTTTTTTTTCTAATATTATTGGCAAAAAACATTCATTAATTCAACTGATGTTTTAGTTTCTTGCAAAAATAACATCTGAGGCTAATATTTTTGCATCAATCTTCTAATCTCATTTATTTTAGAAGGGATCCCCTTTTTCCCACACACATTCCATGTAATTACCCTCATTATGAAACATGTTCAATAAAGGCTATCAAATATGCTACCTTACCTCCTTTAACTGACCCAAGACCTTTTTTTTTAATACTGAGAAACTATTTGATTTCCATCCTGGGCATAGCAGAGGTGTCCAATCTCATTTTTTTAGATTCTTGATACACCCCTAATGACGTTGTATTGATAATAGATTCAATTAGACAGGGAGGAATCATTAAGGCTAGAAAACTTTCTTCCACTTGATCCACCTGTGGACCCTATTCTTCACTTGCTCCAGACAATTTGTGTTTCCATTGGGAACAATTGATATTAACCTCTTAAACATTATTATCACTTTGTTCTACACTAGGTTCCTTCTCTTTTGAATTTATAGTTGCATTAGGAATAGGAGCTACCAACACAATTTTCATTTCAGGAACTTGTGAGAGAACAATATCTTCCATATTCAGATTTGCATCTTCTGACTACAAGACTGCATAATGATTGGAATTGGTTTGTAAGTCTTTATCTAAAGGTTTCCTTTTTACTATATTTTTTTTATTTGGCACCATAAATTCGTCTTGTTTCTCCTTCCCCACAGTTGAGGTCTATATTGCATGAGGGGAAATCCTTAAGCAAATTTCCATATTCATGACATACTCTACATTTGAAGGGAATGTTCTAATAATCCACTACCTGCTCCCGTTGTTCATCACCAAAATCCAACATGATTTTAGAGGGTAAGGGCTAGTTCACATCCATATAAATGCATAGGAAAGCATATACCATATGCTCCATACAATTAGAGGCATCCGCAACATGAACATATTAACCCAAAATATTACCTATGGCTTGGAAGATAACATGATTCCAAAATTTAGCTACAAGCCTGAATAGTTAGATCCAAACCAGTACAAGTAAGGGAAGATCCTCCTCTACCTTAAACATAGACTGTCATGGTTTTATGAAGATGCCTTCTCTACCACATAACCATTGATCCCCTTATAAAATGTATTCTTTCTCTGTCATAGTTGCAAAGACCACAAGGAAGTAACTATTAGGGTAAAATGAGACAGATTATTCACCTAGGACATGGCAATTCTTGTTTTTCCATTCCTTAAACACAATTAGAGAATGATTAAACCCCCAAAACCTCACTATCAAGGCCCTATCTTGTAAAGTCTATATTCCTCTTTGCACATCCGAATGAGGAATTTTGAGAACTAGAACCTCAACAACAACTTTCATGCATCCAGAAGGCATCTTTCGAGGATCCTCTTTAAGCAAGTACACAAAGGTTTTAGTGTTATTATTTATTCCACCACCTTCAAGTAAAATTCCCCTATTAAATGCCTCTTTGAAAGACATTTTTTATGATTCCCTTTTTCTTGGACCAAATTGGGTATAGTTTTGTTTTCTTGGAGGTTTTGTGTGGATGTCATCTAGGAAAATACCAGAAGAAAAAACTAGATATGTATGCTCTATGTTGGCCCCTCAGGGCTCAACTGGCTTGGCACCACACTAAGTTTCAACAATACATAAACTCATAACTCCCCTAAAAACCAAACATGTGTAAAACATTTCATGCAAACAAATATTAACCTTTGGCCGCAACAAGAAGAAACCTCTCCAGCCTATATGTGGTGCTGAAAATTATTTTCTCAATCCTAAGGCATATCTAATGCCTCTTCACAAACAATACCTATGTTAATATTTTTTGTTCTTCCATAATTCCTCTCAGAGTGCTAATTTTTAGTTGTAAATGGGAGTTTGTGGTTTAGTCAACACCAGTCTTCCTAGAAAGGTTATAAAAACATTTTTTTCATACAATAGATATTTCTACTTTGAATAAAATCGTAATGATGCCACCATTAGAAAAAAATTCAAGATGAAGCAAGGTTTTGAGGTGAAGAGTGCAGCGTGTTAAAATGATTAATCAAACACTTCCCAATCACCAGTTACTAAGATTAATAATTAGTGTGGGAATGAATGATAGCAACTGAAGTTTAGATAAAGTCCTCCAATATAGGAATAACAAAACAATTTGTGGGTCATTTTTTTCCTTTGTCTTTCTTTCAAGACAATAGTTTCATTTCCCTTATAGAGCTTTGCTTCATCAATCACTAGATGAGAATATACCAACTCCACAAAGTGCTAAAATTTTTTTGACGAAAAAGATATTATATTACCATGATACAAGATTCTCTCAACAAAAAAGAAGGTAGTATAAGAGTATGCACCAAAGCCACAATCACACTAGGTCATGCCTAGGAAAACAACAAAACATCATAGTATATTAAATCTAATCATAAGATATTTAGTAGAATGTAACTGGAAATCATAAATGGAATATGGGAATATTAATGCAAGTGAAAATAACTACAAAGGAAGCTTAGGAGTTGAATTTTCAAGTACATGTAGAGAAGAAATAACATGGATTAAAATTCTTTGAAGTAAATAACATTGTAAGGTTAAACATATTGTTATCACCGAATCACAGCACCCCTGTGCATGTATTTGAACTCATAGTGTGATTGGATAACATGGGTTCTATCTCCAAGTTGTGGGACTTGCTACTTGAGACAGACCTCCAGAGAAAGCTGGTTCTTGCTCCTAAACTACCTGCCACAATCTACTCTAATGCAGGATAAGCTAACTGTTCTAATCTAAATTTCCAAGGGACCAGGGAGAGAGAATACATAAAAATGAAAGCCTACACTAAAGCGGTGATACACCAGAAAAGGAGGGTGTGAGAGTAATCTCCAAATGTGTGAAATACAGAGGCGAAGTGCACACTAGAAGAGGTGATGACAGTTCACCATAATCTAGCAAAAATGCATTCACAATAATATTCCAAGCATACACAATGATAATGAATCCCTGCAAGAGCATACTAAATAGACACAATATTCTTATAAAAATATCAAAGGGGCAAGAAGAATGCAAGAAAACACAGCAGGGGAAGATACATCCACAAACTTGTATTTTATTGCTTCCTGGTATGCACAATTTAGTCTATTACAAGATAAGGGCCTGGATCACCATGCAAGGAGTCCACTACAAGGGCCTGCAACACACTGGCTTCACAAAGCAATTTTTACATAGCTTTGTTACCCAAAAAATCTCCCTTTACAATGAGCCCAACACTCCAATTTATAGAAAAATGAGAAGGAAAAGAGAAGGGAAAATGGAAATCCCGAAATCTGTCCTTCAACCACCTGTAAGAGGCATTAAATTGAGTGGAATGGGTATACATTACTTGCAAAAGGCTCCCCATACTGTCCCATGTGCTGCAGCAGAGAAGGAATGATGACCATGACTCTTAATTGCACTCCCAGCTACCAAATAAAACACTGTTCTGAATCCGGCCACGTTTTCTTAAAAATATCGATCAATTTATGATTAAATCTGGAATTTCTTGATTGTTGTGCATCAGGCTCAGAACCACGATTCCAACGGTACCAATTTTGTGCGATTTTGTTGAGAAATGCAAAAGTTATGGCCTTCTGAGTGCGGGCAGCTCTTTTGGGTCTGGCAGGCGTTTTCTGTCATTTGACGGGAATGAGCATTGACTGACTGGAGCCGAATATGTTTCTTTTATTTAAATATATCTACCCTCATTAAAATTAAGAAATCCAGTTTCTGTGACGTAGAGGACGTCGTGCTCGTTCCAGAAAGTCTAATTTTATCAAAATCGGAGCTCGGAGTCAAAAGTTATGGCCGTTTGAAGTTTCCGGACCAAACGTTGACTTTTCCTCCTATGACACGTGTCATGATTTGATTGGTCCTCGGATCCTTCGGGTTTTCGCGTCCCACGCGTCCCTTTGTCCCATTTGGTACAGTGCTCTTTGTGCTGATTTCGGGCGAACCGGCCGGTTCGCGCTTTTCTGTCCCATGCGTCCCATTTGCTTTCGGGCTATTTCGACTCTTTTCGCCCGGTTCGGCCGGTTCGCACATTTTTGGCCCAAATGTCCCATTTGCTTTCGGACCATTTGTTCCCATTTCGGCCGAACCGGCCGGTTCGGGTCCATTTGTTCCACTTGGCCCACTTTGTTTTGGACTGCCTTGACTGATTTCGGCCGAACCGGCCGATTCGGGTATTTTTGACCCAAACGTCCCAGACTGTCCCTCTCAGCAGTTAGTCGAATTTTTTTTTTCTCTGTCGAACCGGCATTTCGCACCCGCCGTGTACTTTTGTCCCATTTGTTCCTGCTGCGTTTCGGACTGTTTGTGCTGATTTCGCCTGGTTCGGCCGGTTCGTGCTTTTCTGTCCCACACGTCCCAGAGGCGACCTTGAGCAGGACTTAGCCAATTTTCACGATTTTTCCTGGATCAACCTATTTTCCTTCTGCAACCCCTTTTTCGCATTTTCTCAACTTACTCTCTTCCTCTTGGACAGGGGATTTAGACAAATATGAGGGGACCCTAGAAACATGACTTTTCGCCCTAAATCAATATAACTGCTTGCATGTTATCAAAATTACCTTGAGGGGTGAATTTTGGATAACACATATCTAAGGGCCTTTTGGAAAAACAAATGATTGTCAAAGTTGGAAATTGGAATCAACTTAACAAGTTAATTCCTTCACTTCAAGAAATAAAGTGTTAACCATGGACTATGGCTACCAATTCTAGAACTCTGGATCCATTCATGAGGGGAAAAATCCAAAAATCAAATTTTTTTTTTGAAAAAGGTGGAAAATCCAATCATAGACATGATTTTATAAATATGAAAAATTGACAAATACAATGAAAAAATTACATAATTTATATGTAAATAAATTTATATCAAAATTGATTACAAATTTATACCATAAAAAAATCAGTCAGAGAGGCTAGAAAAATCCCGCCCTAAGCATATGTCATGTAGATAAGGCCAAATTTGGTAACTATAGTGTTAACAAACAAATATCTAAATTCTCAATAAAAGAAACAATCCATTCAAAGCATGGGTGCATTCATAAGAATCTTTCTCATAGGGGCAACGCCTTTCGGCATAGTAAATAAAATTATAAATATTTTAAAAATTCAATGAATATTTTTAAATTCATTTACAAGTGGTTCTTTCTAAATACAATACATTAGTTTTAATATGGTTTATTATATATTAAATATTACTATAGTGGATTTTAGTCTTAGAATTGTCATATAGTATATTGATTAAATATTTGTTATATTTTTTATAAATTTATCTTCCCACTAATCAATTAAAGATAGGTGTAATTTAATTGGACTTCTTGTGCCCAAATTTGAATTTAGGTGTAAATTTGAGTCCACCGAGAATATTTGTTCTTCAAAGTTATATCACGAATCTTATAAGTCTACATGGCTTGCAAAATAAAAATAATGGCTAGAAGTATAACAAAATAGGAAAAATAAGAATTTCTGAAGCTATAGGTAAAAAAGTGGACTTTACAGTTATGAAAGATGCACAAAAAACCCTATTATAGGTTTGGATAGTGAAAACATCCTAAAATATTACATTCAAATTTTAGACTACGAAAGTATCTTGAAACCTCGTGTTTGAATTTTGGAGTACGAAAGTGTCTTGAAACCCTGCATCAAATTTTTGGACTATAAAATCAACCTAAAACCCCATGTGTTGAAGTTTTGGATTGTCAAAGTAGGGTTATATTCCTGACTTGTGAAATTTTGAGCCTATGAAGACTTTAAATAAAAGAAAAATTAAACTCCAAATTTCAAAGTGAACTCCAGTTTTTGATTTCTGAAAATATGAAACTATTGTTCTCTAATTATGTGAAAAGTTTTCAAACTACCGTGATATCTAATACCCCAAAATTACTTTTCTCGTGATTATTTTTATAGTTTTTAAGATAAGTGTCTTTTTGTATTTCATAAATATTACAATATTTTTTAAAAGGTGCACATCGTTTGTAAAATTTCTTTTTTATAAGTAAATTTGACTCGCTCAATATTAGATTAATTAATCTTAGCTATAAATATGTGTGTGTTGAATTCATTGTGTACTAGAAATCTTTAGTGATTGGAGGGAATTATTTGGGAGTCTTTTTTAGGGTATTCTTAAGGGATATTTGGAGAGACTTTTGTGCTATCTAGGATATTATAAAGGAGTTTTAAACATTTTTTTGAGGGAATTTGAACTCACAGAGACTTGGACGTATTTTTGGAGAGATTTTGTGTTCTTTACAATTTTGTAGAAAATATTCATTGAGAAGAAAAGAGTGAATATTTGTATTCATTTTCATAAATAAATACATTGATATTTGCTTAACTTTTTGTTATAGTATCTTTAGCGGTAACTTTTGTTCTTATGTCAAACGTTTCCCGTTATTTAATCTTTTCATACATGCAAGATTATATGAGAAGTGTTTCTTATATTAAATGCTCTTCTTGCAAAATAGAATAAGCTCTCAATTTACTTATTCAAAATACAAGCTTTCATCTTCTCCATTTCTCTCTAATGTCTAATGTAGATATTGTAAATATTTTTTTGTTTGGTTTCATCTTTCAATAAATGGCCCTTGCCCTCACAATAAAGGATATAATTTATCCAATACACCTTGTTAAAGTGTCATATTTTTCCCTACTACAAAATATTTTTTCAATAAAACCTCAAATTTAAAAATTGTTATTTTGATTGACATCATATACTATTACTCTTTATCACAACTCTAATTTCCATTAAAGACTTAAAGTGCACTACTAGATTATTCCACACAATGTTAAATTAAACAACAAGGGTTGCATAGCAGCAATAGCACTTACCATGAACATGCTATGTAAATTTTGGATTGTTATTCACTAAATACAAGAAATGTATTTTTTGTTGTCAAGAGGTCCAACAGATGTTTTTTGATCCAAAATTTTGTGGTCATGTGAGTAGTATTGGTTAACAGCAAGGGTGAATAAAAGAAAAAGATATATTGCATTGAGAAATCAATTATTTAATGGCTAGTGCATGAATGGATGGATTTTCCCTTTCAAAATACTTTCATAAATTCCCGACTCTAATATTAACCAAAATGCACAACGAAGAAATTACATTATAGGAAATTTTTTTGTATACATGAAATCATAATTACGATATGCATTGGAGGACATGAGAGTAGAGGTAGCATAGGCAATAATCTTAGTAAAATTTTATACAAGTACAAAGTGGTTGTGCAAAAATGTTAGAATACGATAAGAGCTGTAGACCGAGATGATTGAGCTAAACATGATCATTTTCTACAATGTCAATTGTAACTCTACAAAATGAATATGGATTAGTATTAAAAATAGATTTTAATTTGTATGAATGTATGATATAAGTGGTTTACCTTAAAATGATGGGGATAACATTGTATGGCTTGAAGATGCATATTTGCTTTCTTGGGTCAAGAATTGAGGTGTGGTGCCTATAGAATTGAAGTGAATATTAATATGAATATACTATTGACTATATGTAATGAAAGAAAAGAAGGAAGCACTAATTTGCATAGAATATATTTATGGGATCATTAATGTCGATTTTAATCTAAGCTTATTACATAAATCTTAATAAAAACCCAACCTTATTGCATTTTTGTCCCACATCTTCAGGCCCTAAAATAGGGGGAAAAGGAATAATCAGAATTCACACATATCTTTATTCTCACTTCTAAAATGGGTCTGGCTGAGTAGGTATTTGTGTTGTATTGGTTTGATGCAGCTACCAAACAATGTCCACATGTCAAGTTGATAAAAATGGTGTACTTCAGCCTATGTATAAAGAATATAATATATGTTGATATTTATAATATACTAGCCATCTACTACTATGATAAGTACCAACTTCAATAAATTTGAAAATAAAAAATGAAGAATGGGAAGGTTGATGCTAAGGTGGCAAGTGGTGAGGAAATCGAATGAAAATTTCACATGTTTGGTTCTTTCCCATTTGGGTCTGTTCAACAAAGGTAACATGTAAAAAATCACCACCAATTGCATTTTCACGCACCTGTGTATTTTTAGTTCTGGATAAAACAAACAAGTTATGAAAGTTGAATCAAATACAAAAGAAGTTGGGATTGGGAATTTATTCAATCCAAATAATTTGACATATTGATCATTCAGGAGAGTTTCCACCAATGTCAAGTCCCTATTGTCATCCCATTTCTATTGAAACATTGTAATGTCCCCTCCTAGGATAAGCTAGGAAATAACATAAATTTGATCACACACTGCTAGAAAATAATTAATTTTCAAACCCGAACTGATGCAATTTTCAAAAATTCATATCTTTGGCTAGAGAAGTCCAAATGAGCTGAAATTTTGGATATTGGACCACAAAAATATGAAGAACAATATGCAAAAATCAGATTTTGTACAACCAACACAAAACCCTAATTTTTCCCTTTAAAAGTAGGCTTCCCAGCACAATTAGGACACTAAATCTACTCCAAAAATTATAGAATCACCTTCTCCTTACTTCTCCTAATTTCTAAAATCACATTCAATTTTAAATTGATCCCAAACTATAGATCTAAAATTAATATTTAATTTTTATCAACCAAATAGCTGGCATACAGCTGAAATCTTTTAAAATTCAGAACTCCTTCAATACTTGGTATTTTTACATGAAACACAATGCAAAATAAACTAGAAATCTAAGGCTTTCCATTGCAATTTAGATCTTAATTTTTTGAACATCAAAACCCTCCCAAAATAGGCCTTAAAATTAGAAACCCAGTCGTTAGGATTAGAATAAATTGCATAAATAATTTCCGGTAGTTAATAACCCTTCAATACACTCAAAATAGCTTCCCAAACTTAGCAAAAATACGCCAACACAGATCGTATCTGGAATATAAATGACTTACCCTTAAAACATGCCAAAATAAGACCCATTTAAGTCACCATGGCTGGAATAATTACAACATTTAATTCAGACCATAAAGACATCAAAAATCACCAGTAATAATTCAAATATCCTCATCAAACAAATGTGCCACATCCCAAAGCAAGTCACCAATTTTAGCAAGTATGAATCATGCATAGAACATACTTCAACACAAGAGAAATCAACAAATGGAATAAGAGAGAATACTTCAATTGATCAAAACCAGCTCATTAACTTCCCACGCAAGAGAGAGAGAGAGAGAGAGAGAGAGAGAGAGAGAGAGAGAGAGAGAGAGAGAGATCATTAATGGGCATGCATCCCAACTCCAAGTATGGAGTATCAACTAAATATCATCATAACATAAGTCTAACAATGATCCTAGCACTCCTTTTATAAGCAAAGAGGCACAAAATTTGAAATCCCTAGGAGAGGTAAATTATTAAATAAAAGCAGTTTATTTTCCCTAAGTGTGGTGTCCCCTTTTCAAAGGGTGATTTTAATATTTAACGGCCACCTAAATATTATTTAATTAATTCCCCTTTTTAATTTGCATTTTGGGAATTCAATTAAATAATTAAATACATTACTTGTTCCATAAATATTAAATAATTAAATAAATATTGCTTTATAATGTCAAATGGTTAAAGTCACTCTCCAGGTAATATTATTTAAATATTTAATATAATTTTCCCCTTGCAACATCCAAAAAGCCCATGGGGAATGATAGGCTAAGGGTATTCAAAAATGGGGACATTACATTCCTCCCTTCCCAAGATTGCTTGACCTCAAGCAATACCAAGCTTGTGCGTCTGTGTCCAAAAGGGTGGTACTCCAAAAAACCATTCTCCCATGCGACTCAAGTGAAGTAGCATTTGCAATATCTTGGACCACTTCATCTTCCTAAAAGTTAGGATTGTAGTCTGCTCCAATTTCTTCCTCAAACCTACATATGAAGAAAACAAATTAGAAAAATAATTTTTAAAGAACACTTCTCCAATGTTTCTCCATGTTATGAATGTCCCATTAGTCTCCCTTGTGTATGTGTTGCCCCTAAATGTCATACTGCTGCTCCAAACTTCTTTGAATTTCCAAAAACCAACAGTAGTTCCAACATAATACTCTAAAAAATCAGCAGCTTGACAATTCCAAGTTTTTCCCCAAGAAAACCCAAGCTAAAATACATTTATACTCATGAAAAATGAAGAATCCTTCTTACCACCATTGAGTCCCTTTTCTTATGGGGCAGCTAGTAATGATAAAATCAGACTGAAAATGAATATTACAGTAGTGTATACTTGCATACTTAGCACCATGATTATTCTCAAAAGGTGTACTAACTTATATTCCATCATGACCCAATCAAAAAACTGAATTTTCATGCTTAGGAGAGCAAGGTACCTTATCTTTGTAAGACCCATACAAGAAGAGAAAACAAGAGTACCTATGATCTTTGTGAAGAGTCCACTTCTAGGGCCATAGGTGTTTATTCCAAACTGAAAATGAACAATGTTTGGGGCCACCTTCTTGCTTAAAACAATCAAGATAATGTCGGAATGTGTGTTAGTAGCCCCATGATGCCTTGCCCATCCTTCCTTAAAGACTTTCCAAGGGAGAAGAGTTAGTATCAAGATGAAATGAAATGAAACTATAGCATCCAAACAAAGCTTGTAGAATTCTTCATGTCAAGTATCTCTCACTCCCCTATACAATGAAGAGTGAAAACATCCCACTATTTTTATTGCACCATGCATATAAGAAAAAGAGAAACCATTACTCATTCATCCATAAATCACATCATAGGAAACCCAAAAGAACCTCATACCTTTGATTTTGCCAATGTAGCTCCCTTATGGATGAAGATAATAAATCTAAAACATCATGCTTAGGGCTGATCATTACATTTCTATACCATAAAACACCACTTCTCACCTTGTAATTATGCATCTATACTTGACATGTACATAGAGATTCCTTGGAACTTGACTCTAGAAGAGAAAACACATTTATTTTCTCCCTAATACCCGTTGTTATACACAGCCCAGTGAGCTTATAGTCATGATTTTTGTTTGTAGAAAGAGTCTTAGGTATCCCTTTCCTTTTGCCATATTGACACTTATGCACCCAATTGTTATGAGAAAAAACTTCAACAATAGTATGACCAAAATACCTCTTATTCATCCATATAACATTCTCGTATTCATATTCATCAAATCTCAACATGTACGGAGGAAATAAACATGAAAAATCATACCTTGGGCTGCCCCCAACGTCTAAAAAACTCATAATTTATGAGTTTGAAACAACACTCTTTCCTTCATCATTTTCTTCATCCAAAACCCCCTTTTCTTCCTCACAAGCCTTCATACTTGGTTGGTGATGACTTGGGACATTCATAAGACTCATGATTTGGTGAAAAACCTCATTCATTTTCCCATTAGGGCCTTTTTTTTAAAAATTACAACGAACTGTAAATTACCATAAGCATCCCATGGTGTCCTTCCTTCATAAGCATACTTCTTCACAAGCCCATCTTCCAAATATGATTTCTTCTTGCATTATTTCAATCCCATGAAATTATTAGATGCTAAAAATGTATCATAAATAAAAAGAGCTCATACCTTCATATGGTTTGTCATATTGATGCCAAGTATGGTCTAGCAAATAAAAATTATGTGATATCTTGTCAATGCTTCCTTGAAGATTCACCCATGGAAAAACATACCCATCATGCATGCAATTAAATCCCTCAAGGTATGATGACATAAGTTAAAATACATGGGCTAAAATTACCCAATCAAAGGTTTCCCTTGTCAGAACCGATTTGTAACATGATAAACAATAGGGTTCCAAATCATGTACATTCTTATTCCTCCCTATACACTACCCAAGAAGATGTCATTGTACCCTTCCCTTATCATCAATTAATATGTATATCTCATAAGGAAGACAAAACAGAAATGGAGAAGTATGCAACCCTCATACCTTGGAATGTCATCATGTGATTTTCCTCCATACATGTTGCCCATAAACTCTTCATAACTCAGAATTTCAGTCTTCTTTTTGAAATTTCTATCCAACACAACACCATTTTCCTTGAATTTATTGTTAGCATACATCAATAAGGGATGAGGTATGGAAAAAAAAAGTATGAAGATGATTCAACCAATCAAAGTGCTTACCCTTAGTGGCTGCCATAAGGAATCTCTCAATCTGAAAATGATCATTAGTGCTCAAAATGTCTTCCCTTCTTACTTCACTAGGCATGCAAATATTAGAAGATGAGGAAATATTTTTAACCAATAAATAACTTTTACCTTACTCATTCTCAACTGTTTTCTCTTCTTTCTCATGGATCAAATCTGATTTTACCTTTTCATGTTCTTGCCCATGAAAGGTTAGTGATTCTATATGATCATCCATCCCTTTGATAAGCTCATACCAATATGAATCAACTGGAGTCATTCTTCTTTTTGATCCCCTTATGTTTCTCTTCAAATCACAAAACCCTTTGAGAGTCAAGACAACTTGGGCCTCTTGATTGAGTGCATGGTACTCTTGACAACATGAATCAAAATCATGTTTGATCCATTCCTTCCATTCACCACCATTAGAAAACCCTATGTTTCAATTTGCAAACAAACCCACAAGGAATAGAGGAAAGTGCTCTGATACCACTGTAATGTCCCCTCCTAGGACAAGCTAAGAAATAACATAAATTTGATCACACACTGCTAGAAAATAATTAATTTTCAAACCTCAACTACTCTACTTCTCAAAAATTCATATCTTTGGCTAGATAATTTCGAATGAGCTGAAATTTTGGATATTGGACGAAAAAATTATGAAGAATAATATGAAAAAATCAAATTTCACACAGCCAACATGAAACCCTAATTTTTACCTAAAAGGTAGCTCTCCTAGCACAATTAGGACACCAAATCTACTCCAAAAATTATAGAATCACCTTCTCCTTATTTCTCCTAATTTATAAAATCACATTCAATATTAAATTGATTCCAAACTGTAGGTATAAAATTAACATTTAATTGTTAGCAACCAAATAGCTAGCAGACAACTGAAATCTTCTAAAATTCATAACTACTTTAATACTTGGTATTTTTGCAAGAAACAAGATGCAAAATAAAATAGAAATATATGGTTTTCCACTGCACTTTAGATATTAATTTTTAGAACATCAAAACCCTCCAAAAAAGGCCCCAAAATCATAAAGCCAGTCACTAGGTTTAGAATAAATTGCATAAATAATTTCTGGCACTTAATATCCCTTCAATACACTCAAAATAACAGCCCAAACTTAGCAAAAATACGCCAACTCAGACCAGATCTTGAATATAGAAGATTTATTCTTAAAACATGCCAAAATAATACCCATATAAAGTCATTATGGTTGGAATAAGTATAGCATTAAATTCAGACCATAAAGACATCAAAAATCACCACTAATCATTCAAATATCTTCATAAAAAAATGTGCCACATCCAAAAGAAAATCACCAGTGTTAGCAAGTATGAATTATGCGTAGAACATACTTCAACACAAGATAGCTCAACAAATGGAACAAGAAAGAATACTTCAATTGATCAAAACCAACTCACTAACTTCCTGCGCGTGCGCGTGCGAGAGAGAGAGAGAGAGAGAGAGAGAGAGAGAGAGAGAGAGAGAGAGAGAGAGAGATCATTAACAGGAATGCATCCTAACTCCAAGCATGGAGTATCAAATAAATCTCATCATAACATAATTCTAATAATGATCCTAGCACTCCTTTTATATACAAGGGGGCACAAAATTTGAAATCCCTAAGAGAGGGAAATTATTAAATAAAAGTAGTTTATTTTCCCTAAGTGTGGTGTCCCCTTTTCGAAGAGTGATTTGAATATTTAAAAGCCACCTAAATATTATTTAATCAATTCCTCTTTTTAATTTGCATTTTGGGAATTTAATTAAATAATTAAATACATTACTTGCTCCTTAAATATTAAACAATTAAATAAATATTGCTTTATAATGTCAAATAATTAAAATCACTCTCCAGGCAATATTATTTAATTATTTAATTAATGTCCCTTAATTAAGTGGATTAATCAAGTTTATTAAGTTATTTGGGGATGTGACTAAAGGGGCCATTTATTAGAGTAGTTGTTCATTTGGATTTTGTGATTTAAGTTGAGCATATTTGACCTTGAGTGTTGTTGACTCTACCTTGCTTGGGAAATTCAGATTTGGGCTTATAGGCCATTTTTGGAGGCTTGTGGGACAAGTTAAGATTTTCCCACACCTCTTAATTTCATCTACCAGCTATACCTATGGGTTGGGGGGTCAAAAATATACCCCATTATGTGAATTGTAAGGTAAAAATGTGATATTTAATTTTATGTGATGAAAAACATCTTATATTATATTAATGCAATAAGATACAAGATAAATTTCAAAAAAAAAGTGAGAGGTATGAGATCATGCCCCAAAACCATGAACAAACTAAGCCGAGCCTAGAACAACAAAATTCAAACTAGGTCAAGCCTAGGAAAGCACAACAAAACAAAAAACGTCGTTCCTGAAAAAACAAAGGGAAATTCAAGAAGTAGCTGCAAACATGCCCGAGGTGGGTGGATCCTTATCATCCAGCCACCCCAAACTAGGTAGATCTTTTCCAGTGTTTGGAATCTCCCATCCAACAACATGCTCTTCCTCAGGGTCTTTTTCCTCATGCATAGGAATGGTGAGGTTGAGATGCGGGAATTTTCCAAAGGATGGTAGGGGTGAAGGAAGTTGCCAAGCGGCTTGGTGTGAAGTGATGGCAGGAGGAGTGCCCCAACCCTACAAGTGAGATGACGAATTTGGCGAAGACCCCCACCCATGTTTCCGAGGTGGTGAACCCCAGCCCTGATGGCAAGATGAGGAGTGCGGTGGTGAGCCCTGACCATGAAGGCACAAAGATGAATGACTATGCCAATGACTCGGTCATAGAGAGTGGTAGGTATGACTAAAAGAATAGATCTAGGATCTGTTGCATCGGCCTCCATAGGCTGAAGGTGAGGAGCACCTAGTGGGAGATGGAGGAACTCAGAAAACATTGCATAGGTATTTCCCCTAGTGTTGCAGTAGAGTCTTGAGGGGGTCTACCTCCAGTGCCACCCTGTTTACTTGGACTTGAATTTGCAGAAGCACATTGTAGATCACCATAGATTTATTATAAATCTAGAAAGATTGATCAACTGCAGAATTAGCAAAGAAAAAAGCATTTCTTTCTTTCCATATCCACAATAAAATCTCCCCTCTGAAAACATGCCAAATCTAGGTGAACATAGGTAGAAGTTTTGGATTGTCTCCCAAGACGATATGTTGCCAAGTGAAACAGTGGGGCTGTGAGGAAGAGGAAAAATTATGGATCCAGTTCTAGGCAATTTGAGATTTAGGATAGAACCAAAAGACCTGTAAAATCATTTCTAGATGCCCGCAAAAGGGGAATTTGGGATTTGGAATCCCAATTTGAACAATACGAACCCTAATAGGAAGGCCTTGGTATAGAATACACAAAAGAAAGTGAGAGATTTTGGGCTCCACACTTATAGTCAAAATAGTCTCCAAACTGTCTACCCCAGGTAAACAAAGTGCTGTGAATTCCCCAACGTGTATTAATTTTTTCCACCATGGGAAAATGGGGTGAGAGCCATCGATATCCTTTGGTGGCTTTATAGTTACATAAATTATTATCAACATACCACTTCCATTATGTCCACCAAGGGAAAGAAGAGATCATAGCAATCTTATGTAGCATGTGATCAAGAATCGAATTGATCACAATATTGAAAGTATCTTGATCTTGGTTAGAAAGCCAAAATAGAGCTTTAAATTTTGGCTAATATAGCCAAGATTACATGTTCTTGTAGAAGAAGTCTGTGATGGTGTGAATTCCGTGCTTGAAGAATTTGAGTGCAAAGATTCATGGGACCTCTGCTAAGCATTGATCTTGGGATTGAATAATTGGTGACCACCAGAGATTGCTAGTTAAGAGATAAACCAATGCAAAATCCATCCCCTTTCAATAAAATTCAGGGTTTGACATGTTCCCATGATTTCCAGATAATTTTAAGCACAAAAGTGCCAATAATTTTGACAAGAATAGGGGTGATGAGAAAATTGGCAAACCCTAAGCCTTTCTATGCAGGGAGGCAATAAGGAGAGCCTTTCTTGATGTTGTGTCATATGAGAACTTTCCAAGATTCTTGATTAGTGATTCTTCTTATGATCCACTTAGCATAGAGAGTTTTCCCTTAGTGCTAAATGTGAATAAGCCCAAGGCCTCTAGAGTTGTGAGGTAGAAAGTGTATATCCCAAGTTACTCAATGAAAGCCTTTTCTAGTAGAGGCATTAGCCCAGAGGAAATATTTGATCAGATTTTCTAGCTTTTGGATGGAGGCCTTGGAAGGAACCCTGCAAACCAAGTAGTTGACATGGGTAGCAGCAAGAACTTTAGAGAAAGTTTGGAATTTTCCAACCAGAGACAAAGGCTTAGTAAGCTAGTATTCCAGTTTTTCACCACTCATTGAATGGCATAATTCCATAGATCAGCCAAGGAGGTCTACAAAGCAAAAGGAATACCTAGATATTTTAAAATATCACCATGCTAGAGAATTTTCCAATCAAAATTGACAAGCCAGTCTGGCGTAGGAAGGGAATATTTCCTATAACATTGATTTTTTTTGCCATTGAATGGATGAGCCAGAAGCTAGGCTAAAATTATCCAAGCATTGAAAATTTTATTCTTGTCCTCAATAAGCTTAAGGAAGGACTCATCCACAAAATGCCCATTGAGGAGTTGATAATTGGGCTCATCAGGTAGCAAGATTCCACACACAAGACCTTGTGCTTTAGCATGGGCTAAGAGATAACGAAATACTTTGGCCGCCAACACATAAAGTGCAGGGGCAAGAGGACAGTCTTACCTGATAGACCAAAATAGTTAAAAGGGCTTCGAGCTAAGGCCATTGATAGAAATTTGAGTAGAGGAGTCTGCAAAGAGAAAAATAATAGTTTGAATAAAAATTTGTCCAAAGCCAAGGTCTTGAAGCATGACAAGGATGAAAGGTCATTCAATCTGATCATAAGCCTTCTCAAAGTCAATCTTGATAAACTTGGCAGCCTGATGAGATCTGCGAGCCCATTCCATGCCTTCCCAAACCACGATGATTTTATCCAGGATGAAATTCCCCTGTATGAATCATGTTTTCTCTAGCTAAATAATTATAGGCAAAATATTGCGTAATTGTAAGACTAATGCTTTGGCAATGATTTTGTAGGAGATATTCAATAGCGTAATTGTTTGCCAACAAGTCATTTTCTCAGGATCTCCTTGCTTAGGAATAAAATTAATGTTACCCTTGTTAACACATGGCCATAGGGAGTGGTTTTGAAACCCTTCAAGATAGACATGAAAAAGGTATTGCACAACAAAATCCTAGAGAGTTTTATAGAATTCACAAGGGAATCCATTGCAGCCTGATGCTTTACCATTAGCCATTTACATAGTGGCTTAATGGAGGTCTTCAATGGTGAGAATTATTTTTCAAATCACCTTCTAAATTTTTGAAAGTTTACATGGCACAACCCCCAAACATTGGTCAAGAGAGGCTCAACAAGCTATGCAGGGTGGTTGAGCTTGAGGGAAGAGCTTGTAATGTTGTAAAAAGGCTTGCAACATAAGTTGTGGGTTAGTAATTTGAGCTCCATTGTCCATGATAGCTCGGATCTGTTAAGAAGGATTTCTGACTCGAAGAGAAAGAAATAATTCTTTCAACACCCGATCTCCAATCTTGAGCCAATGCATTTGAGCCCAGATCTAAGCGTCCCTGGAATTATAGTTTTCCATAATTTTGATTTGATGTCAGAGTGTTGTAACTTGCAGTTGCAGAGTGTGAGAGAAGGGATCTCCTTGAAGTGCTATTTTTGCTTGACTAAGAGTTGAGGTGTTAGCGATGTATGAGAGGCACCAAATTTTTTTCTAGCTGGTATCCGTAGACTCTAAGAAATTGAACAGCATGAGTCAACACATCTTCCCACCATTGGAACCATCTGGTTTGCATAGGTGGATGAAATTGATGACAATGACTGGGTCATGGAATTAAATTCCAAATATGTTTGATATGATTAACAATAGAGCCATGTTGCATCAAGGCCCTATTAAGAAAGAATTGGCCTTTATGAAAAAATGGGTACACATAATGCCGACAGATATGAAATTGTATAGGGGAATGGTCCAAAATGACAAAGTCATGCATAACCTCCAATAGCATCGAATAAATTCTATCAAATGCAGAAAAAAATTGAGTTGACAACATGGCCCTATCAATCTGTTTAAGGATGCGATCTTTCCCTACATGAAGATTAGACACGTTGTACCAAGCTACAGAGGTGGGAAAGTGAGATGTGTTAGGATTAAAGAATATAAATTTATTCTGCATGAAGTACCACGCTTCCCTTTCACTAGGTGTCCACCTCATAAGCAGGTGGCCACATTTATCATTTGGGGATTCAATCATATTACAATCTCCACTTATTACCTAGTAGGCATCGGGAATGGAGTTGGCTATCCACCACCACCGATTGGCCCTTTCGGTTGTATCATTCGAGGTGTAATTATTAATAAGCCCAAAATGGCAGCCCTCAATATTAAAGAGGACCCAAATGACACAATGTGTAGGGTTTATTCCATGGTCAATTAAATGAGGGTCACCATTTAGGAAAAAAAGTGAAATTAATCCCCCATGCCTTACTTCATGATTGCTATAGAAAGACTAGTTTTCAGGCTAGATGGACTTGCATACCATCTACAACTGAAAACTTCTAATTTTAACTTCCTACAAAAACAAAACATCCAGATTTGCTCATCGTTGTCAAGTTTCATACACCACATACTTACAAAAGGAGTCAGTGAGACCCCTAATATTCCAAGATAAATAATTCATGTGAAACGTTGGTCAAGAACCATATCCCCATCCTCCAAGCCTTCAAGGGCATCATATTGATTGTGTAAGAACTGAGCAGCGTTATGCTGCAAAAAATCCTTCAGGTCAAATTTTTCCATTCGGCATACTCAATGTTGTATTCCACTTTAGTGGAATCCACACTATGTGTTGGGCTATGGTCCCAAGATATGTGAGGTGGAATTTTGGGTCATTTGGAAGGCCCTTGTGAGTTGCTTGACAGTAGCAGAGAAACTGAATGCGAGATAGGGACGTGAGAAACATAATTTTTCTGGTCCATGAGAACCAACGCAACAAGTAGCATGCTGGAGTACTTTGGTAATGGGGTATCCGAAATGGAAGCAGTACCTGGTTCCTTAGTAGTAGCAGTTGGTTCCTTAACAATAATTGTAGGCTCCTTAGCTAAAGTATTGTTAGAATGTTCCTTAACAGTTGGTTCCTGATGGCCATGTGAGCCAGAGGCTTTGGATTTCTAGGCTTTGTTTTTGTTTCACTGGCCCCCAGAAACTTGCCAACCTTCCTCATGTTGAGGTTTGACTGGCTCAGGATTTGTTTTTTCCATAAGGCGGTTACAGGGGCCATAAAGAGGACAATCCCTGATCTTGTGATCAGACACTTGACAACATAAGTAAGTGTTGGGTAGATTAATATACATGACCCGCTTGGAGTAGCGTTTATCATCCATTTGAATATCCAAAAATTCTTTGAGGTATTGCAAAAGATCAATCTCAACACATACTTGCTTCTGGGGATGAGCATGGAAAAACTTATCAGCTTCTAGGCATACTACCCACCCAAGTGAATCAACAATTTATGGCAGAAAATGAATGCAAAGCAAGGGAAGACCAAGAAATTCAATCCAAATAGGCACTTTAAGGATAATATACTCAATATACCACAAAGTCCTTGTGCCAGGGTGTTAACACAAGTAGTGAGTTATGGACATACCATGTGGCTTGCCTAGCCAAAATATTGGGCGCATTAGTAGGGTCAGAGAAATGAAAATTAAAGAAACCCTTGGTCATGTTTTGAACACTATCCAGATGGACCCCATGAGGGGTCCAGACTGTGTTAGCCTAGGATTTAAGCATGATTTCAGAGGGGATTAAACCCACAAAGTACCCAATGAGGAATTTTTTTTCTAACCATTGAAAAACAACATCAAATTCAAGAATGGGTAGAACTACATCCGAAGGAGAGAGATTACCTCATGAAAAACCTTCGTGATGAATTTCCTGGGGTGTTTCGTTGGAGGTGCCATTTATCACTCTAATATATCCTATTGCAGTTCAAACAACTAGATTTGAAGATGGAGAGGTCATTATATAAGGGATGCCTAGAGGGTTAAAAAACCCTAGGAGAGACTATAACAATAAATTCCTACATTTCCCGAAAAGGCCACGGTATGAAGATTAGAGGGGGAAAACCCTAAAAGAGCCGACTCTAGTTTTTTGCTAGAGTTGAACAGTGTTTTCACAATGATCCTTTAAATAATGTTTTTTTCCTTGGCCTAACACTCAAAAGGTGATATTTATTGCACCTTTTTACCCGAGTTTTAAATTATTTCCTTTTGACGTGTGGGTATGAGTTTGTGTGTGTAAGAGGCTTGTCATTTTTCTCAACCAAAAATTTATTGTGTCTCGGGGTTGAGGTTTGACTTGTGTGTGGAGTTGAGGATAAGTGATGTGGCATCCTACATGGAGCCACCTCACCCTCCTCTTCTCTTTTTCTATATATGCTAGTTTAATTTTTGGTTATGGGGTTACTTCATTTTATTGTGCACTTGTATTTTTTGGAGTTAGAGAATTTTTGAAGTGCTTGTTGAATTCTTGGAGCTTGTTTGGAGTTGGATTGATCTTGAAAGATCTTGGAGTGTGATTATTTGATCAAGCTATTCATATGGAAATATAGGAACCATACCCTTGTTTTATTTATATATAGATGTGTGTGTATTACATGCAAGTGAATGGTTTGTGTGCTTGTTGGGATCTTGGGTAGAATGCCTAATTATGGTGTAGGAGAATACTATGGTGATTTTCTTTCAGAGGGAGGCATAAGAGTTTAGTTTCAAGTTTTTGGAGGTATTTGGGTTGGGTGCCCTGTCATCACTAATCCAACACTATGATAATTCTTCACCGGGAAATCCTAATGCTATGATTATTTACTAATGCACAACCTTTAGTTTGGTGGATGTAATCTGGAAACAAAACAAAAACATAACACAAGAATACCATCGACTATGATAAGACGGAATGATGACAAATCTGAAATATCAAAGTAAATTATAATATTAACATGAAATTGTTACAATCTCACCCATGAGATACTTCAAGTGTTATTGACTTCACTTGCCTTTCACCAAGACTATGGGATAAACTTTACAATTACACATCTTAATGGCTTCTTCAACACACCTTTAAACTGATGGCTTCCTTTGCACACTTCCTACAATATTTCTCACTACTTCCTTCTATGCTAAATGAGGGGGGTGGCCTCTCTATTTATAGAACTTCCAGGCTTATCCATCTTATCTGTAAGATAGGATAAGAAATCCACTATGACGAATCATATTCCATACCTTAACTCTTATCTGTACATGTAAGCTTATCTTTTAAGATAAGATAAACCTTATCATTTTACATGCGTTCCACATTTTTAGACTTTTTACAAATAAAATACACAAAATATTTATGACCTCACTCCTTGTCCTTATTACCAATATAATATTTCTAATTCCTAATCATGTAGACCCCTACTTCTCTAATTACCCAAAACTTTGACATTTTTAACATTACCGGACCACTTCCGACAAATATTTATTTTTTACAACATTCCTACTGTACTTTGACTGTTACCATACTCCACATTATTGGTGGCACCGTACTAACAGCGCCGTTATCTTCTATCAGACACTACTACTAATTATACTTAACAACATCCTATTCCTAATACATACATTAATGAAATAAAAATTATGGAGGAAAATTTTAGTGTCGACATCTTCCCCCTTCCTAGCTTCTACTCCATCCTTGGAGTAGACTATTCTAGTGCATGGAAAATATTCAATTTGTCGTGGTTGACCCATTTCGTGATAGGAGTGCCATCCAATTCCTCCAGTCAGTACGTACCATTTTCATGCATAGCTGCTATTTTGTAGGGCCCCATCCATTTTGGAAGAAAATTTTCTCTGTCTTCTTTTTTTGTATCTGGAATCATATACTAGAACCAAGTCATTCAAATGAAATGGAGACCACCGGATCTTTTGATCAAAGTATTTCCTTCTGCTTCATTTTCTTCTTATGGCTTGTATCCTTTGCTATTTCCCCTCATTTCCTCTAGCAAATGAAGATGTACCAACCTTTCTTTTACTGAATCACTTTCATCCATCCTTTCATTTTTCATAACTCTCACAGTGGGAATATCAAACTCAATAGGAAGAACTGGATCAATGCCATAGGCCAACTAAAATGGGGAGTATCATGTTGCTGAATTTGATGTTTCCCTATATGCCCACAGTGCTGCATGAATCCTTTTATCCCACTTATGTACCTGCAAGGGTGCATCTTTTGCTAGAATTTGACACAACACAAAATTGGTTCGTTCCACCTATCCATTTGTACTTGGCTTGTATGTTGTTTCCTTCCTGTGCTTAATAGAAAACATATTGACTAGGACTTCTACCACCTCATTAATGAAGTGGCTTCCTTGATCTGTTACAATTTCTAATAGACAACCAAATCTGGTGACAATGCGTTCATATATGAACCTTGCCACTTCATCTATGGAAGTTGTTTTCAATGGCCTAGCTTCAACCCACTTGGTTAAATAATCTGTGGCAACTACAATATACTTATTTTGGCGTGAGGTAGTTGGAAGTGGACCTACAATGTCTATTTCCCACTTTTCAAAGGGACCAAGTGGAAGAATATGGCATAATGGAGCTGATGAAGTCTTACGGTTATCATGTGTTTGACAAATATCACGTCTTACAATAATTATAACAATCTTTAAAAAGAGTGGGCCAGTGGTAACCTGCATCCAAGATCCTTCTTGCTATAAGTTGTTCAGAGAAGTGCCCTCCACATGTACCATTGTGGAATTATTCTAGTAGTTCCTTCCCTTGATCACGTCCAACTACCCTCTTGTACTATCCATTAGGTCCTATTCGAAATAATACTCCATGCAGAATAGAATATGGAGGACTGGCTTGAGTAATCTTTCTCTTAGTCTTTGCATCGACACCATCAAGAAACTTGAATTCATTCAGATAATTCCAAATATCTATGTATTCACTAGGGATTGTGTCAAGGGATAACAAGGCTGCATCGGGGAAGTCATCATCATCACAAGATGATCCTAAACCATCATAGGCTCGAAAGAGTGCATCTACATTGACATGCTTCTTTCCTGGCCTATCTATAATATCAAATTCAAATTCTTGTAGCAAAATTATCCATCTTTCTATCCTCCCTGATGGGTTAGCCTTATTTACAATATATTTTAGAGCCTGATGATCTGTTACAACTAGAATTTTTTTCCCTAGCAAGTAATTTCTAAACTTCTTTACAGCAAAAATGATAGCCGGAGCCTCTTTTTCAGTTACAGTATAATTTACCTCAGCACTGCTCATTTGTCTGCTCCTAAAGTAAATTGGATGTTCATTCCCATATTCATCCTTTTGGCTCAAAGTACTTCCTAGTGCTGCATCTGAGGAATCAGTGTACACAATGAATGGCTTGCTCCAATCTGGATTCTTTAAAACAGGTGAATACACCAAGGCTTCCTTCAGTTGTCCAAAATCTTCATGTGCCTTATTTCCTGGTTCATAAGTAACATCCTTCTTCAAGAACTGGGTTAGTGGTTGTGCAATATTTGAGAAATTCTTGATGAACCTTCTATAGTAACCCACATGGCCTAAAAATGATGTCAACTTACTTCTATTCATAGGAAATGGTAAATCTTTGATTTTGAAACTTTATCAGGATCAGTACCAATACCATCTCTGGATACAACATGCCCTAACAAAACACCTTTAGAACATCCAAAGACACACTTTGTAGGGTTTAGTGAGGCTTTTGCTTCATCTAACCTTTGAAATTTTGTCTCCATCTGGTGCAGGTGGTCCATCTTGCTCCCATAGATGCAAAAATCATCCAGAAATACTCTGATGAAGGTCCCAATGTAGGGTTCGAACACCCTATTCATCAAACGTTGGAATGTTGCTGGAGCATTACACAACCCAAAAGACATAACTCTATAAGAAAAACGTTCCCCAAGGAGTGGTGAACGTGGTCTTCAGCAGATCTTTCTCTGCTATACGAACTTGGTTGTAGCCGCTATACCCATCAGCAAAACTATAGCACTCCTGGCTAGCTACTTCGTCCAAGATCTGATCTGAGAATGGAAGAGGGTAATGATCCTTCTTTGTTGCCTTATTGAGCTTCCTGTAATCAACACAAATGTGTAGCTTCCCATTCTTTTTTATTGAGATCACAATGGGAGAAACCCATTCTGAATTCTCCACAGCAAATATGAATCCTGCATCAAGCAACTTATCTATTTCTTCTTTTACAGTCTTGGAAAAATTAGGATTCATTATATATGGCATTTGCTTTATGGGTTTAGCACCATCTACCAGCTCAATATAATGTTCTACCCAAATTACTTGATGAAGTTCCTTGTAATCAAAAGTGAATATGTGTATGTACCTTCGAAAGAGTTGGAGGTAGGATTCCTTTTCACTCTCCATCACAGCAACACCAATATTTATTTGTTGGAGACGATCATAAAATTCTTCTTCAGATAATTTTATGGGGTCATGAGTTGGTATGACTGGAAGGATATCCATGACCGAAACATCCACCTCACTTTCCTCATCTTCAGTGTCCACTTCACTAGTACTAGAGTAATCAGAGGATGTCCAATCATCAGTTTCATCACTTGAATCCACAAGTTCTGCTTTATGATGTCGAGGGATCACGTTTATCTTCACCCTCTCTCTACCACGTCCAAGTGTCATGAAACCTTCATTCCAGTAGTTTCTTGCATGAACTCTCCTTAGCCATGGTCTTCCCAACAGCATTGGGTACAAAACAGTACCATTTTTCATCACCTGAAAGTCTACCACACCTACAACACCCATAACAGATATTGCCACATTTGAAAATACACCTTCTGGTTTAGTTTTTCCTTTATTTAATGACCTTAACATAAGTGTTGAAGGGCGATCAATTTTTAAACTCAACATATTCATTACAGACTCGTTCATTACATTAACTGCAGCACCTCCATCAACTAAGACATCATGAATTGAAATACCATTACGTAATACCTCAGCTTGTGGAGCATAGGGATCTTCCTCTGCCTCCAAAACAGGGACCTCAACCTCCTTTTTTCGTCGAGCATTGAGTCCAATTCGCAGCTTCCACCTCTTCTCAAAAGACAGCCAAGAGTTGACCATATGTAATATTTGCAGGCCTTTTGGACAAATCTTTCAGGATGGAGTATGGTCCTTGCCCCTGTGAAATCAGAAAATCCTACACACCCATCTTTCTTCTCCTATGTTTCTTATTAGTCTCTCCTTTCATCTTCTTAGGATCATTTCCATCTTGATTATCTTTTTCTTTCTTTCTTTTTGTTATAAACACATCTACTTCATTATTTTTTGCTCTTATCTACTACATCAAAAGAATTCACAGGTGTTTTTCCTTTATCATTATCTCCTTTACCAGATGTAGAAGCTCTATCTAGACAATTATACTTATAATGACCCTTTTTATAACAACCATAACATACAACTTCAGAAATATACTTATTTCTTTTTGGACCTCTATCTCCTTCCTGAGAACTAAATTCTTTTCCTTGAAGAAGATTAATAGTTAACTGACCCATCTTTTTGAGCAGATCTTCATACTCAGTAGATGTACTAGGAGAAATATTTGTGCTCACCTGGGAGTGGTTGTGGATTCTAGACCAAAGGTGCTGGTGTAGGCTCTACTTTAGCAACAATTTCTTTGGGCTCCTCTTCCATGCTTTCTTCTTGCCTTCTTGTAATCTCCTTTGCTTGTTCAATGGTAGCTGGGTGGTCATAATTCACTCGTTGTCTGATTTCTGGCTTCATCCCAAGAATGAAGTGCTTACATAGGAGATTATCCATTCCATTCATCAACCCATCCGCTAACCCTTCCGGATCTGGGCATCGAGCTTCCTCGTTAGCTCTAGAACACGAGTATGATAATCCCTTATCTTCTCCTTCTCTCCTTGGGATAGCTTTATGATCTCGATCATGAGATCTGCATATTTCTGTTGTTCACCAAATTCTTCAAGAAAACTTTGAGTTAATAAATCCCATGAATTTTTCACATTATCACCTAGTGTTTCAAACCACCTAAGTGTTGAACCATCCAAAAAGGTAGGAAAAAATTCAGTCCATTGTTCCCTTCTTATAAGGCCATTACAAATACAAGATCATTTAAACTCTTGAATGAAAGAAGAAGCATCTTCATTAGATTGAGCTGAAAAAAACAAGAATCTTTCCCATTTTCAAAAGTAACCACCGCAAAATACCAACCCACAAGTACAATCAACAAGACTTATGTGCACAAATAATTGGAATCACTATACTAGAAAGTGACTTTACACCTTTCTACAGTAAAATAGAAATGACCACGGTAACTATGGTAAAACTTGACTTACTGCGGTAAAAACTGACTTTACTATGGTAAACACTATTCGCAGTAAAAAGAGAAGTTACTACGGTAAATACTATTCACGGTAAAAAGTGACTTTACTGCGGTAAATACTATTCCCAGCAAAAAATGACTTTACCATGGTAATTACTATTCATGGCAAAAATGACTTTACCATGGTAACTACTATGCACAGTAAAAATAAGGTTACCCTCCAATTGATTTTTGACTAAGTGGGAATATCTCTCCAGAAAATCCACCAATGAGGAATGGTCCCAGCAACGGAACCAAAATGTCATCACCAATCCGGCACTATAATAATTCTTCACCGGGAACTCCTCATGCTATGATTATTTACTAATGCACAGCCTTTAGTTTGGTGGATGTAATCTAGAAACAAAACAACAACATAACACAAGAATATCATCGACTATGATAAGATGGAATGATGACAAATCTGAAATATCAAAGTAAATTATAATATTAACATGAAATTGTTACAATCTCACCCATGAGGTACTTCAAGTGTTATTGAATTCACTTGCCTTTTCACCAAGACTATGGGAGAAACTTTACAATTACACCTCTTAATGGCTTCTTCAAGACACCTTTAAACTAATGGCTTCCTTTGCACATTTCCTACAATATTTCTCACTACTTCCTTCTATGCTAAATGAGGGGGGTGGCCTCTCTATTTATAGAACTTCCAGGCTTATCCATTTTATCTCTAAGATAGGATAAGAAATCCACTCTGACGAATCATATTCCATACCTTAACTCTTATCTGCACATGTAAGCTTATCTTTTAAGATAAGATAAACCTTATCATTTTACATGGGTTCCACATTTTTAGACTTTTTACAAATAAAATACACAAAATATTTATGACCTCACTGCTTGTCCTTATTACCAATATAATATTTCTAATTCCTAATCATGTAGACCATACTTCTCTAATTACCTAAACTTTGACATTTTAACATTACCGGACCACTTCCGACAAATATTTACTTTTTACAACATTCCTATTGTACTTTGACTGTTACTGTACTCCACATTATTGGCGGCACCGTACTAACGGTGCTCGTTATATTCTATCAGAAGCTACTACTAATTATACTTAACAACATCCTATTCCTAATACATACATTAATGAAATAGAAATTATGGAGGAAAATTTTAGTGTCGACAGCCCCCACCTTTTTTATAAGAAAATATGCTTAATTTTCATATTTGGTTCATTTGAGGGAGACATAAGGGATTGTTGGGAGACACAAGAGAATGTGGGAGGTGTAAGAGGATCTCGAGGGATGCATAAGAGTTTTGGAGGGGTTTTGGTTTATTTTTTTTTATAGCTTTAAGGTGGGCACCTAATCCCATTGGGAGGCATAAGTGATCTCCCCATAGTTCTTTGCTCTATTGTCTTTGACTCTTCAAGCCTTGTGTATTTTGAAAGTTACATTCCTTCGATTGTTATCTTTGTGTTTGAATTTGTGTTAAATGGTTATGAAAATGTGTATTGTGATGTGGAAGCAGTGTGTTAGTTTCCATGGGTTGTATCTATTTTATATTGCACTTTGGTTAGGGCTCAGAGGGCCAATGAGGAGGATAGCCTCTTCTCCTCATTGGATTATTCGTTGGGTAGAGAGAGTTGCCTACTCCCCCATTTTTTTTGTTGTGTTTTAAGTGAAGAAAATGGTGGAGCTCTTGTTGAAGATTTGGGACTTAGAGCATTTGTAGAGGTAAAAAAAGGAAATATTTCATTGTAAAAATTTTTCATGTAGTTCCCACTTAAGGTGGAAGGATAACAACCTTGCATTTTAAAGAAAGGTTGTATTGTATATTTTATTTATCAAGATGTAAAGTATTGTTGGCAAGAAAGCTTTTTCTATTAAAAAAAAAGCTATGCTCATGAAAGAAAACAAAGAGAAATTTCATTGTTACTTGTAGGAGTTTGCATTATTGTAAGAATGAAGGAAGAACTTGGAAGTTGTAAATCATTGAGAATGTATTCCTAGTAAATTTTAAATGTAATATAGTTGTTTGTGCTTTCTTTGAATAAATGGTTGTGGTTGTAATGGAAGAATGCACTAAGTTATAGTGAATTACCTTATTGAAGGATTACATTATTTTTGTGGAAAGGAAAGAAATGATACTTAGAAATAGATTGAATTTCATTCCTTCATTTGAGCTTGAAAAGAATTTTATTGGAAAATTGTTCTTGTAGTTGTTTTCTTGTATACTATTGAAATAGAACATCTTTGTATTTAGTGATTTAAGTCATGAAATGAATAAATGTTTTAACCTCTTAACTAGTGACTATAGGTATATAAATTTAAGTTAAGGTTTAAACTATAAACCACCCTAGTAGAATTTGATTTTGGAAAAATTCATGAAATTATGGTTCTATTTTCGAAGAATAGGACCGCCTCCCTATGCAGATAAGTGGTCTCCAGAACGTTGTCCTGATCAGATCGATAGTCTTTGAACTACCACCCAGGAAGGGCAACAGTTTCCGAATCCTCACCCAGAAAGGGCGGTGGTCACAGGACCACCGACCTACTCAGGGCAATGGTTTCATCACTTTCGGTGGAAAAGTTAAATCCACGACTATGAAAATTTGAATTTGATTTAATTAAAATCAAAACCTATGAAATATAAAAAGGAAATTACCAGTAAAACCTAAGGGAAAAAACTCATTTTTTAAACATGTCAATCCTTGAATGGGCATCTAAGTGAATCAAATCTCATAGATTTAAAGGTGATATTGTTTTACCCAAATAAAGAACTCAATCTAATGGAAATAACTAAATAAATACTCTAGATTTAGGGTGGAATCTCTTCAATCAACAAATATTTTGCATTGCAATAACAAATCCATGAATAAACTAAAATAAGCTAGATCCAAATGAATACCTCCATGGTTTCCTCCTTTCTTTCATGGCTTACACTCCTCTAACCTAAAAAATCAAAGAAAGGAAAAGAGGCCAAATGAGGAGGCTAGGGAAAAGGGAGTAAATAAAATTTCATAAGGATGGTTAGGGTTAGTTTGGAACTCTAGGATTTAGTGGCCACACTTGATTTAATCTAAGGGTTAAAAATCAACCCTACAATTTTTAGGTGAGAATATATTATGGGATTTTAAATAATTTAAATGTATGTAAAAATCGGTGAATGGGGCCACTTAGTATCCTAGTATGTTAAGTTAATTATGTCGAAAGGCGTGATCTAAGTTAGAAAGCTCAGGGGGCTCTGATAACAGATAGAGAATCGAACGCATGAGAAATGGTGGTTGATGAAGCACGGACTGATCTCTGCCTTACACGTGGTGGGAACTATATGGAATGACATGGGGAAATACAAAGTAGGTAAAAATATGGCTCTAGACAGAGAATGACATGTCCGGGGTCCTGGGTGGATGCGGTCATTCTTGCCTTCGCCATCATGAAGGTTGTCGTAAACTACTGCGGGCCATTACTCTAACGATTTTCATGCCTCTATATCTCTTTACTCTTTACTCTTTACCCCCCCCATGTCTGGGGTCTTTCAACCTTTTCCTATCACTACCATTCTCTTCCATGTTGCGAAATGAGTCCACATGACCCCACGATATCTATTCTTGTATTTTTATTTAGCTTTTCCACACCCTTGGGAAAATTGTTGATCTACTCGCACAATCTCACTCTCAGCTCCTTAATCGTTTTCATGCTTTCCTCCTCTAAATCTGGCAATTCCTTTAGCTCTATCAGCTTTTCCAGTCTTAGCTCCTCCAGAGCTGGAAATGCTCCTCCTTTACCAAATTTAGTAGGTAATTCTGTCAATTGGCAGAAGTTCTCGATATCCAACAAGCATAGAAGAGGCAAGGTTTCAAAAATGGTAGGTGGAAGAGCCTTCACATTCAAGTACTCCAACGTTATTCTTCTTAGAGAAGATAGCCTTGACAGCCACCCAGGCATTTCGACTAAATATTCCAATCTGCTTAGTCTAAGATCTTCCAATGTTTTCATTTCCTTTATATCCTTTGGAAGACTCTCTTACGGGACTCTACATAGCTCCAGCCTCTTCATGCTCTCAAAGTTACAGAGCAGACCATAGGGAATATGTGCCTTGGCATACACAAATGAAAGGTAGCCTTAAATTCATGAGCAATTTTATATCCTCCAACCATGAATACTGTAAATTTTTTTCCGAGGGTGAAGTTTGAAGCTTCTTCTCTAAATTGTTATAGCCATCGATAATCAGACATTGAAGTGAAAATATTTGTGTGACCTATATCAGAAGGAACCCTAGTTTATCATAATGACTCAAATTCAGGTAACGCAAACATTCCATCTTGTTCATCTCTAGTGGAAGACATTCTAGCTCTTTACACTCGAACAAGTTAAGTGATTTGAGCGTAGTTACAATTTTTTTGGAGAGGAGTTCCTACACTGACGCAATGGGTGAAATCGTATTTGCTGAGTGTGGGTATTTCACAATCTTCTTCACCTTTTCATTGCCATCCACTATGGCCTTGGTGTTTGCGGTGGGTTTTATTTACATGGCAAACAATTTAACCTATAGAGAGGCCACGAGCGTCTTTCCTAGGGTTTAGAAGCACCCCTTATCTATTTTTAATCTACTTTTTCTTATCAATGTTTATATATTACATAGTCTCATTCATTGTTAGGATTTTGTGGATAATAATTTTGGGGCTACATGTGGGAAACCCAATCGATTAGAACACGATGAAGGTGTTTTTTTTTTCCAGTGTTTGTTAGTTTTACACTTCTATCCTTCCATCTCCAAGTAAATCTGATTTGGCTGTGGCAGCTCGCCAACGTGGTTTCCATTCTGGAAGAGAGGTAAGGATTACAGAAGCATGAACCAAACTGATTTCTTATGATTTTAGTATTTAAGTGTTTATCTAGTATTCAGGGAAGACACCCACTATATTAGCTTGCAGTAAAATTATATATCGAGTATGTAATATTAGACTATCGAATCAATTGCATGTTAAACTTTAGAGTGAAACAGACCAAATTACAGAAGAAAATAAAGATCTAAACTCTTGATAATATAAATTTAGCATTTCATTTTTTGTGCCATTTTAACCACGTAATCATCATGAATTAAAATGTTACTTCCCAAAAAATAGTAATCATTTTGCATAGTTATAGTTTCAAAAATCACATACTAAATTAACGAAAAAAACTCCAACATAGCTTTATAGTATATGTATTATCTACTTTATAGAATAACCTGCATGCATTTCTTTTCCACCTATTTCAAATAATATTTACCATAAGCATTATTACATTGTTTAATACTTGAAAGTGTCAGCTACTGCATCAGGAATGGATTAGGCGCAGTGAGGAAGGGAAGTGAATTATCAAGGGATAGGCACTAAAGAATTACATAAGGGTGTTGAGATAGGAGGTGTAGATCTGGTTTTGGATCACCATTTTTCATTGAAACAACAGAAAAATCAATTGATGGGGAAGGAACTTGCCCAAATTTGATCAGCCCCCTTTAATGTGGGAGAATTCTTTTGATTTATGCATGAATATGTCAGCCACTTTATACTAATATTTTTTCCAATTGTAGTTTCATTTTCATGTGTTTTAAGAGTGTTTTTGTTTGAATGGATGTTTTGACCAGTTTTTTATATAAAGATTTGAGAAATTATATATACATCAAATCAAAAAATTTAATAAGGGTGTTGGGATAGGAGATGTAGATCTGGTTACGCCTTCATAATCATGCAGGTCAAGAAATCAAAAAAATCTCTAGCTTTGTGTGAATATACTATGGTGCCTGAGTTGCCTGCCACGTTTAAGCTTTTGCTTCTTAGTTTCTAGATTTCCATCATCTCTATGTTCCAGGCTAAGGAGGCGGAATTTTTCCTTCTGTTTTCCTGGGTTCATGGCAATGTCTTGCGACAAGATGAAAGAGGTAATCCACCCCGCTGCACAAGCAGTGGTGACTTTTTTCATTGTACCCAGTCAACCACCTCGTTCAGGAATTTGGCATGGATCTATGTGGGAACCGAGCTCTAGGTTGGAAGCTTTTTTCAACATGAGAGTTTAAATGCCATGAAGCAGTTTTAGGAGACAACCCTAGAGGAAGGAAACATGCTTCAGTGGTCTAGCGTGCAAACTTCCTGAACCCTAAATCCTTCCTTTAAATTTGAGGTTTGCAGCAGAGAATTTCTCTGGAGAAGACGACATGCTATTGCAGATTGGGGTCACAAATGAACATGCACTAAAGGTGCGTGTGTTTATGATGGATACTATTAAAGTGGAGTGATGCCGGGAGGGAGTTGAAATAGAGGCCTCATTGGGGTTGGGTTACCTATTGCTCGGCTTGGCAAGAGATTACATCGAAGACTCTCTCAAAGGAGATTCAGCTAAGTCTAACATTTTTACTTAATCCATTTGCATGGTTGTGGCTATGTTAAGTTATTATACATGAAAGCCATAATGGTTGTAGTGGTTGTCATACAATATTGACATTTTTATTGGTTATAGTTTATAAGTTGTTGATTCCTTATGATCCATTATGTTGTAGCTTTACATATTATATGTTGAAGGCTTCTTGAGGTTATGTTTTAGATGGAGAGTGCCATCTCTTTATGTTTCATTTCTGGATTTTTTTCATATCATTAACATGTATTATGGAGTTGTTTGAGTCAATGATATTAGTGTTATTATTGGTTACTGATTGTGTTGATGTTGTACATAGATTTTTGTTTAAGGCTGATTTGTTTTGATGTGGTTGAAGTCCTGGGAGTTAATCCGTGGACTGGCCATGACTATATTAGCCATATGGTTTTTTTGGGTAAAGTTTGTGTTATTTGTGAAAAAGACCATCTATTGGAAGTTCCCTTGACCAACTATTGCAGTAATATTTGCAAGGCTAGAAAGAAAAGCTATGAGGTTGCCATGTCAAGTTCTCTGTGTAATCTAAAGATATCACAAGGGGGCGTTCCAAAAAGAAGACAACAATACTTGAGAAAGTTATACAACAATTCAAAGGCGAGGCGTGCAGGGATTGAGGTTATGTTGAAGGAAACGGTTGTTGAAATAGAGGTCGAAGTAGGCATAAATTACGGACCTTCGTGTTATAAGATTGTGTATGAAGAAGCAGCGGGGAGAGTTGCGAGAATGGATTCAAGAAGTGTTATAAGAGCTCTGGGCATACAAAAAACAAAGCAAATTATTTATTACGCAACTAAAAGAAATATTTGTAATATTTATAGTAGAACTTGTGCTTCAAATAAAATTATTTGTAATGTATATGTACTTATGTGGAAAAACATCAGAAGGCTCAGTAAGATTCTGTGCACTTTACTTAATGTTAGGGAAATTTAATGACAAGGGTTTTTGACCACTCTCGAGTTACGATGTTTCCAATAAAGGGAGCGTTGTTTTATGCATCTTCCCTCAATAAATTTAAATCCATATTTTTTCCGTTTAACATTGTATTAGTTGTGGAGGAGATAAATGGTCAACTCAAATGTCATGGACTACTAATGGATTGTGTTTTTTATAATGCATGAAAAAATATACAAAGTAATATGGCATTAACTAATGTATAAATTTTTTTAGAGTCATTTTCATATAAATGTTCCATTTGTTTTATGAGACCTCCCCATGTCTGCGACACGTTGGAATAAAAAATTTTTTTTTAAAGAAATTTCAAACCCTTTCGTTGTCTGTCATACTAAAACAATTTTAAGACAAAAGTCACACAAAATTCTCTATCTGAGCTACATGGGGAATGTGGAGACGAGGACATGAAATAAACAACATGTGCTTAATACAATGAAAAAGTGAGGGCATTATTAATGAAACTCAATAATTTGCAAGAGACCATAATGATCACTTATTTTTACAATTCTTTGGGACATTTCAAAGAGTGGGAAATCGGAATAAAGTGAATTTATCTCATGTAAAACAATTTTCAGGTGAAGGTAAAATTTTAATATTATGGGTCAAAAATATAAACAATGGTATTTATAAATTATTTATAAAAGTTATAAATGATTGTTTCATATATATTTTACTATAACTAATATATAATAATATAATTTATATATGAATGTGTATAAAAATTTGACGGTCACATTTTAACTATGCAAGTCATACGTTTTGGTTCTATAAAAAAATATGAAAAATATTTAAATGGTCTTTCAATTTTTAACACTCGGTAGGATGGATAGGAAATATTTAATGAAATGATGATTCATTCGTACCCTGTAGTTGATGTTAACTTTGTAGATAATGCGAACAATTCCATTGGGCAACTTTGATATTCTAATTGGGAAAATGTTCATTTTAATGAAGGGAAATGATCAACTTAATATTTCCCTTCATTGAAATAGTCAAAAAGGAAATAGTAGAGAACAATAGTTAGGGGACAGAAAGTCCTTCCTCTTTAATGGGAGAGGTTCCCTTATTTAAAGGAAAAAACCTATTTACACATGTACAGTGTATAGTTTTTAATAAGGAACTCAAATATCATGAAAGTGTTAAAATATAACAGATCATCAATACAAAAGGATAGAGGAATTAAGTAATAGGGAGGGGCAGAAAGGCACTCTCAAGAAATATAGATAACAAAATAATTCCTTACACATTCCAGAAAGAAATTATTTGGAGCATAATCGTTTGCATTTGAAACAATAAGATGTTATTTCACAGACACAAAGTTCTAGAGATTACATCCACAAGAATACAAAGCTTCTTGAAGTAACACAGATAAATGATTCAAAACACTTTTAACAGATAGAAATGAAAGAACAAGACCATATGGACACAGAAAGAGAGATCCTTTTGTATTGATTGCTTTTTACTCCTTTACACTTTAAAAAATAAACAAAGTTCCAGCCCCTAAAGAATGGCGTAGAGAGCCCATTATATAACTTAAAAATTAGTTACACTTGGTAACTACTTCTTTTAACTAAAATTTTAATATAAGGAGGTTCTTGACACAAGATCCTTAGTTAATTAAAATAAGCCTAATTTGAGAAAAAGGAGGGGAGAAGCTAGAAGGGAAAACATATTATTATTGCTGAGGAGGGCCCACCGACTTGAGAATTCGTTGCCTGAACTTTTTCAATGCTTCAGCTATTTCACTGCCTCATGGGACTGATGTGTTGGCAGTAGCTTGAGTCCAAGTACCTATACATTTCTCCATGTCCTTATCAAACTCAGTATGTGTATGGTATTATTTATTAGCCTCTTCAATAGCAGATTGAAGAGAGCAACTATCCTTTATCTTCTCTTTGGTAATTGATTCCTCCTTGAACAAGTTTTCTTTAACAAATGCCCTGAACTGAGTTTTAATTTCTTGGAGAGAGAAAGGAACACCTGAAGTTTCATCATGAAGATGACAATGAATATCTTCGAAAGCAGACATAACACAAGTTTTGAAGGCTTCTCCCTTCTACCAACTGTTCCTCAACTCTCCCAAAGCTTCCTCTAGAAATTTTATTTTCCATTCCACACTGAAAACCCATGACCTTGACAAGTTGTCTTTGGCATCATCAAAAACCTTGTTGGCCATCAATATATTTTCATCTAGCCTGTCTCCATCAGGCAAAGATCCACTATGCAACTACTCCAAAGCTTTAGTTCTTTATCCAAGGTTCCAATTGAGGAGGAGAGTTTTTGTTGCAATTTAGCCACCTTCTCATTGAGTTTGAAGGCTTCTACAATGAAATTCAAACCTGCAAATATCATGTCATCCACCATGGCTTCCATAGCCCTCCTGTAAGTGGAATATATGTGTATATCTTTTATGCTTTGAACTTCATCTTGACAAGAATCATAGGTGGCGGAAGGGTCAGACAGTGGAGTAGGATCCAAAATCTTGTCCTTAGATAATAACGACTTGATGAAGCTAGAAAGAACTTGATTTTATTCCTCCATTTGTTCTATAGTTTTTTTACCCTTTTCTACTCTCTCAATAACCTTGGTTAGCATTTCCTAGAGGTTATGCACCTCACTCTCAGGGGTAGATTCTCCCATTGGAATCCTAGAAAGCTCTAGATTAGAGGCTAGTAGATCTTGTTCTGCCTTATCAACCTTAGGTTTTGCAACTTCTAGAAATTGTTGGCCTTGAGCATTTGTCACTATCCTTGAAGTTGTTTTAGCTCTCTTTGTTGGAGAAGGAGGAGTAGTGCCCAACAAGGCTGCCACAACATCAAAATTTGGCCCTGTCAATTGAGAAGAAGGTTTCCTCTTCCTGCTGTCAACCAAGGGTTGCACCCATGAAAAAGTGGAGGAGGAAGAAGGAGGAGCAAGAGATCCAAGAGAAAGAGATGACTCATGGCACTTAAAGTATTTACTACTGTTTGCTTCCAGTAGAGATGTGAGTGAAGTATCTGGAGCTTCTTGGGTAGAGGAATCAGTGGTACTTGGAGGTTTAGTGCTATGCACTTCCTTCTCTTTATCTATTGTAGCTCTCTAAAGTTCCTACAGGGACTGGTACTTCACTATCATCACTTTCACTGAGAAAAATGACGTTCTCTGGCCCCGAAGGTAGTTCTGAATGCTTTAACAGGGGATCTTCCTCAATCGGCTCTTGTTTAACCTCTTTCACCTTCTTTTGGTATACTTGAGTAGATGAAGAAGGGGTGGATGATTCAGGTTCTTTATTTGAGGAAGGAGGAGGGGTTTGTGCAGGTACCTCCAAGCTAGGTGTATGTGATTCCTTCCTAGGTGTTGAAGTATCTTTGGAGGAAGATTGCACTTCTGATTCTTCCTAAGCTCTCGAAACCTTTCTGTCAAACCAGACCTTGGTTCTTACAAGGACAGGGGCCAAAATCTCAGCCAAGTCATCCTTCTCCCTCTTGTACAAGTCCAGATCTTCCAAGGGAGTGTGCTTGATCAATGTCTCATATTCATAAGACCACAAGTCTTCAGTATCATCTTGAAGCCCTTCAGGAATTTGGTATAGATTGAGCTCCTTTATTAGATGCAGAGGGATAATCTACCATAATTTCCCTCCACCTTGCTTCAAATGGTGTCATCTGCACAATCGGCCCAGTAGTCCTTAGTATCTAACCTGTGATGATAATTAATTCTGAGGATCGGGAGCTCAATGAACCTCTTCAAATCAAAGTTCAGGTCCTAAGACCTGAAAAAAGTGAACAGTGATGGGAACAAGGGGCCCTTTCTATATTTTGAGCATCCAAAGTTGCACTTGCATGTGTAGCTTACCCAAGGAAAATAGTCGAAATGTAGCCCAGAGATTTTCTTATCCCTGCAGGTTCTATGAAACTTATCTAATTACCTGCATACTTCAATCCATAGCCATCTTATCATTACAAAACATGTGGAGCTTGAGAGTCCACTGTTCTCATAACCAGCCAACCTGATATATGAAAACCTCCTGAACTAAATGAAGAAAGCTCCATACTTTTGCTATCAGGTTCATGGCCTCATCATAAAAATCGACCTGGCAGTATCACCTTCCAACAAGCCCTCACAATATACATGGTAAAGGCATCATTCACCCTCGTGGAAGTTGTGAGTGGTTGGGAGTTTGAAGGGTGAATTGAGGGTAGTATGTCATAAATGGGTTCATCCTTCTGGCCCTCGAATGTATGTGAAAGCCTTAAACCATTGCCGAGGATGCTACCTAGGGATATACCCATGAGATAAGAATTCATATAGAACTTCTTGGTCTAATGTACATTAAAAATGACAAATACTCTATCAAATTTATGCAAACGATTTCTGCCCAATTTATACTTCTGGCTACCTTTGCAGACAGGATGTTGATGAGCATTTTTTGGGCACATCCAAAAGTGAAATTCATTAGTAGAGGGTAGTCCCATGACATGGGCTAGCAACATAATGAAATCAGACACAGTTCATTCATTGGCGGCGAAATCAGACCTAAATAATGCCTTGGAAATTGTTTGGGATGCTCCCTTTTTAGGGTTCTTCAACCATGATTTTGCTATCTTATTCACTTTATGTACTTATCACTTTCTTGCTCGAAAAGAGTCTGTGATTTGAGCTTGAGAGATAACAATGAAGTCTTCAAATTTTGGGATTTGTAGAGCCAGCAGGTAATGACAACAAATCATCTAGTTTAGCAATCAGTTCCATGTGCATGTTAGACAATTCCTTTATGTCCGAGGTTGAAGTGAGCCCCACAGGAAAGCACTATGTCGGCACATTTTACTGAGATCAGGAAACCCGCAGCAAATGCAAGGCCACTTTCATTGATCATTTGCACCACGGGAGAAGGATTAAGGTTAGTTAACATGTTCCAAAAATCACCAAAATCCAGGTGACGAACCTCACTATCCTCGATATCGGGAATAAAGGATTCAAGTGGCGAAACATGTTCTTGACCTTGAAATTTGATCTTCATGTTTTTAACATATAGAGAAACAACCTTCACAGGACTTGAAATTGCAATTAAAAATGCAAAGGGAATGGGAGCGCAAGCAGATGATCTTAATTGCAAGGATTTGAACGAATGGTAACAAGTAAGTTTAACATGCAAAATGTGTAGAGGGTAGTCCCATTAAGTAGCCATTTTAGGAGAGAGAAGGTTATAAATGCACATTAAATTCATATGCACCAACTAAAAAAGGCAAGAATTGGGAGAATCACCAGATCCAGGAAAAACTAGCCCTAGATGGTCCATTAGTACATTTGGGACATGAGGGGATGCGCTTAAGATGCAGATTTGGCCGACCAAGGTGATGTGGGTGCAATGTGGGTCAAATGAGCATGAGGAAGTCCGAAAAACTTGGAAATGTGAGGGAGATGAGAGGACGTGAAGACATGATTGTACGTACGTGATGGGCAATCTTCTTCTTCCTCCCATTCGGAATCGCACAGGTAATGACACTCTTGGGACAAATGTTTGACAAAAGTACTACGAAGGATCTGTAACGATGCGGGCAATCGGGGGAATAGAAATCCCTGGGTGAACTTGGACAAAATAGACCAAGGTATTGCTAAAATCGACAGAACCGAAATTTAAAATATTTTTGGGGAATGGCAGATGATTGGGGAATAGAAATTGGACTTGGGACATGGGACAAAAATGTCTGATGGGACCCGCAAATCACCAAAATGACTCCAGAAAAAATGTGAATTTTTACTATCTTCTCAACTTTTCACTTCACTAGAACATCACTAAAGGGTGGCTTCAACGTCAACAGGCATTTAATGTGGTGACTTTCAAAATCAGTGAAGAGGAGATTCCACCTCCATTTAGAGGACAACATAATAACGTAAGCACTGGAATAAAACTTATAAATCCACTACTTTCCATTTCTTATGTGTGTGCAATCCCACATGATTACCCTATTCAGACAGACGTGTGAATTCCTTTCGCATGTACTTATTCCTGTGCATGTGCATAATCATTCAGTGGTGCTGGAATCCTAAAAGGCTTCATGGATGAAGAAGTTGATGTCGTTCATCAAGATATTAAGGAAAACTCAGGGATAGGCCATATTTCGTCATGCAGAGTCGATTAAATGGCAGAAAAGTATCCTCATCTCATAAAGGAGATCAAAGAATGTATTTGTGCTCATTGGCGAGACTATGGGCACAAAGAATGGAATAATATGCCTGAAACTGCATGATATCTACGCCATCACTTGGGGTACAACAGTTCATGGAACTCCTCATTGAGGATGCTCTCCATCTCTTCCCATTTTACTATTGTAAAGGCAAAAGAAGTCTTCTACTCCATCCACCAGTCTGACAATTCAACCCATTTTCTCAGGGGTAATACCTGAAAGTGAAAGTCCTTCCCCCTTCAACAATTTAGCTCCCAATTATAATATTGCATAATTCAGATTGATGAATCAATCTGCACTATTAAGTTCTATGAGATCCATCCTCCATGTGAGATGGATCCCATCTCCTTAAGCCTTGTCTCAAAGGTTTTCAATTTAACGATATTATTACTTAGAGCATCCAGCTTCTGTTGCAATCTTTGCTCACTAACATATCTCCTAATCAGCTCTGTGATCTTACCTGTCCTACAGTTTGCGATACCTATGTGAAATAACTCATATCCACTTCCTCTTGAGTGATTGATCTACCATTGAGGATGTAGACATTAGAGTATTCGATAATTATCAGCTTGGAATTCTGTGTAGAGGCATCCTTGTGACCGTGGCAGCAAAGAATGGTAGCTTGTTATAATCCTATTATCACCGTTGCTTTTCATTGCTACATCGGGTCTTGTGACTGTTTGCTACATTATGTGTGGTTTCTCAATAATTTGCGACCAAATCGTGCAACAGAATTTAGTACCTGAGATTGGTATGTCATCCAAGAGGTTTTTTCCTTGATTAGCTCGGAACGTCATTCGGTGTCAAGGTATTGTGAATCTCATCAACATATATGGAATGCCATAGCTCAAGATCAACAGACTTAGCATCATGCATTGGAATTCGAGGTCTTGAAAGAGGCTATAATTCATGCATGATCTCCTTCCCCCTTATCAGGTCTGTAACAGACTTAGCATCATACATCGGAGGCTCGAAAAAGGCTTAGCATCATGTATCGCCCCCCTTTCCTGAGGTTCTCTCAGAGTTACTAGCATCGTCTCGAGGTCTTCAGGCTTAGTTCAAATCATTGTTAGCTTTTCATTAGCATCATGTCATCGGAGGTTCGAGGTCTTCAATGTAAAGAGGCTTAGCCCTTCATGCCATCAGAGGTGTATCAAACACCTCTGTCAATGATCTCACAATTGAGGCATGTGAGTCCATAATTCCATGAGAGTATCTTTCATCGTACGCATGGTATCAAACCCTCTACGGTTGGAGTTCACTTCCAAACCAGTTCCATAGATTCTTTGGAATCGATACTCGGAGCCAGGAGCTGTGTTAGAGAATCATGTAGAAGATCCTTGTTGTCAGATCATCAAGATAGCTTAGCACTTGCAAGTGTGCACAGGAGCTTTGATTTTTCATTCAGAAACTTAGCACCACTATGAGCTTGAGGCGTGGAGGTCTTCTTTGGATTATCAGAATTGCGTAGCGGAAGCGTTGTAGGCCCATAACCACCTAACACTCCTTCCTCCCTTGATCGGAGCAGAGTTTTTCCAGATTCAGGACAGTATGGAAGCTTCCTTTCTTGACAAAAGGATTTACTCAGTGGGGATGTGTGATCAGGGGATACATTTTTGAAAGTTGATCTGGACATACCTAAATCTCAATGTAGAAGATCATCTCGAGAGCTTTCCATCGACTGTGACGAACGTCCAGTCAGAAATTATTGACATATGGGATTCAAAAATCCTCCCATAGACCGCAAATCTACTACTTCTTCCTCAAAAAAGGTGACCTTTGTGCACCAATTCCTCAACTTTTCTCTTCACTAGAAGCATTAGTAAAAAGGTGTTAACTCAAAATTGGTCAAATTTTTGACTTTCGAAAGAGGGGAAATTTTGAGAGGAAAACAGTTGTACCACTATCTGGGGATTCCTTGTGCTAGCTTCTTCAGACTGAGACTTTTGCAAGAACTCTTGATCAAGTTAGCGGAAGAAGTCTTCAGTTTCTTCCTCCTCATTGGGCCACGGAGTCAAAAAGCAAACCAATACAGAAGAAAACACCCAAACATAGGAAAGGAAACACACTAGAAGTAAGGGAAAGTATTTCACACACCCTATACATAATATATAAAAAGACCTCCTATTCACCTTTCAATTTTAGGCACTGCCCACTATAAGGAAGTGGGAGAGAAGAACCATCCATGTAATCAAGATAGAAAGAATTCTCACCAAAAAAGTGTCCTGATTTTGAAAGGACCTAGCCAAAGAGAATCAAACTTACCATGGCTTCCACGAGGCTCATGTCTTTTATCCCATTGGACAAAACAATGTCTCCAACTTTGAAATCCTTGGACTTGGCCTTCTTATCAAACAAATATTTTACCTTATACTGGTGAGTCAGATATTCTATCAGCAACCTGCTCAACCTATCTTCATTCAACTTATGAAGATACATGATCCTTTTATCTAAGTAGAATCATTGAAGCTAGTGTCTTCAATGACCTTCATTAAATACAAATGCTGGTAGCTCCACTATTACTGGTAATTGAGCTTCCACACCATACACCACTTGAAAAGGGGACATTCCAATAGATCTTTTAGGTGTAATTCTATCTTCCCAAAGAGCATCATAAAGTTTCTTGTGCCAGTTCCTCTGAAGATTCATTAACCAGTTTCCTTACTATAGCCACCAAATTTTTGTTTGTTGATTCTGCCTATCCATTCCCTTGAGGATAATAATTTGAAGAGTGAGCTAGGGAAATGCCATATCCATAACAAAAATCCATTATCTCAGTTGAAGAAAAATTTGAAGCATTATCAGTCACAATCTTGTTTGGCACACCTATAAACCTCACCAAGATGTTTTCTTTGATAAAATTACATACTACTTCAGAAGTAGTACTCTTTACTGGGATGGTTTCTACCCATTTAGTAAAATAATCATTGTGGCAGTCAACACATGAGTATGTCCTACACTTGAAGATGGATTAAGTGTTCTGATAAAATCTAAACCCCATTGTTGAAAGGGCTCTTCAATCACAACTGGTTTAAGTAGCAAGGTAGCCAACTTGGGTCTACCCACAAAGGTCTGACAAGCTTCACATTTATCAACCCACTTTGATGCATCTTTGAACAAGGTAGGCCAATAATATCCTGCACGAAGAATCTTGTGAGCAGTGACAAGTAGATGAGTAATGGCCTCCACATGGTTGATCGTGGAAAGCTGAAAGAAGCTTCTTCCAATTGCTCTTTATCAATGCATTTTAGAAATCTCCCATCCATCCCACATTTGAACAAAGCATTATCCCACAACACATATTGGGCTGATCTTAACTTGATAGCTCTTTTCTCCTTGGTATCTCTAGAAGTCAAATGAGAGGGAACACTTATCCATAGGTGAGAAAATGTATGATATCAGCATACCATTCATCAATTGAAGCTAAGAACAAAAGTAATAGGAAACATAAACCTCATCCATTAGGTAACTCATGACCAGCTCCTTCAACAATGAGTTCACACAAGCCTTTACCACTGGACTAATTTGGTTGGTTTAATGTCAATATCATATTCTTGAACCTTTGCTACCCAATTTCCTCTCTTAGTTCCAAATTCTTGCTGCGTAAGAATTGACTTGATGGTTGTATTAGGCACAAGTACTGTGGAATGAGAGTTGAAGAATATAAAAACGAAAACTGCTTGACAACTTTAACCACTGCAAAATCATGTTTCTCCATCATTGTGTATTTCAACTCATGATTTTTAAGAATGTAGCTCATGAATGCAATTGGGAGTTCATGATCATCAGAATCTTTCTGAGTCAAGACATCAGTCAGGGTGCTTTCCATGGCATAGTAATAAATAATAAAATCTTTGCTAAAATCTAGACATGCCAAGATAGGAGTTTTAACAATAGCCTTTTTAATACCTTCAAAGGCTTCTTTCCCTTCAGAGGACCAGCCAAACGTTTTTTTTCCTTTCATCATTTGGGAGATATTCAAAGTTAGCTCTACAAAATTAGGGATGAATCTTCTCAGGAATTTGATCTTACCGAAGAAGGAATGCACTCCTTTCTTGCTGGTTGGAAGAGGAATTTGTTGAATAGCTTGAACTCATTCAGGATTGATTTTGATTCCATCTTTAGAGACAACATGCCCTAAAAATTTTCCCTCTGTGACACAAAATACAAATTTCTTGGTATTCAAAGAGATCCCATGTTCTCTGCATTTCAAGAGAATAGATTCCAGGTGCTGAAAATGATCTACTCTAGTTTTAGAAAACACGGTCAGGTCATCTACATACACAACAATACATTTCCCTTTCAAGCTTCCAAAAGCCAAGTCCATAGCCCTTTGAAAAGTGGCACCATCATTAATGAGTCCAAAAGGCATCCTCTTGTAGGAAAAAGTACCCCAGGGGGTGGTGAAGGTCATCTTGTGTTGATCCATGTGGTATTGACTTCTACTTGATTATACCCTGAGAAGCCATCAAGCATGGACAACATTTTAGATCCTGTAGCAGCTTGCAAGACTTGATCCATCATGGGTAGAGGGATAGTTGTCCTTTAAAGAATCCTGATTTCAGATTCTTGAAGTCAACACAGATACAAATCTCACCATTTTTCTTTCTGACAGGCACAATGTTGGCAATCCATGTTGAATGGTGAATAGGGAAGATAATTTTGGCTTTAAGCAATTTTTGGATTTCCTGAAAAATAGTGTCAGCAATCTTTGGATTGTATTACCTTTGCTTTTGCTTGAAAGGTTTAATTTCAGGTTTGAGAGGAATGAAATGCTGCATTTCCTTTGGTTGAAAATCCTTTAGATCCTCATATGAATATGCAAGAACATCCCTATACTTCTTTAAGAGGTTCACCACCTTCTCCTTTTCTTCTTGCGTATAACATTTTCCAACGTTCACCATCTTAGGGTCAATAGAGCTCCCAATATTAATCTTTTCATACTCAACAGATTGCTGTACTCCTGTAGAAGCTTTAGACTTAACATACCTGTCATGTTTATCAAATAATTCCTCCAAACTCACCAACCCTTTAGGAATCTTGTTACCTTTGAGTTTGATGCACCCATCTTGATCTATTTCCTCTTTGACACCCTCTTCATTGGAAGATACACTCTCACGAGGAAAATTGTCACTCCCTTCGAAGTACAATTGTTCAAAGTTATCCCTGAGCTCTAAGAAAGAAAGAAAATTTTGATCATCATTGAAAACTTACCAGTTACTTGCATTATCAGGAACACTGGGCTTGATGGATCATCTCAATGGTAAACTTATCTTGAGAGAAGTCAAGGTGAGGTATTAGCAACGATCCTGAGACAGCTAGTGAATCATCCCTGGTGTTCTTTTCTCTCGGCACCACTTCAATGGAGAAGGCATCAAGAAATTCAATAGAATCCCAAACTTGATTCCTGTAATGCTTCAAACTTCTATTTTTAACTTGGAAAAGGTCTCATCTATTTGTAATCTTACTATGTTTAACAACTAGTTCTGCATCTCCATGAGCCAGAAGATTCTTGACACCTTTTTCTTTCTCTGCATTAAGTCCAAGGATGAGGGATTCATACTCTGTTGTATTATTGGTATTTTCAAATTGTAGCTTGAATGAGAAAGGATGAAATTTTCCCTCAGGAGATATCAACACTACACCAGCTCCAGAACCAGCCGAGGAACAACTTCCATCGAATTCCAAATTCCAAACACCATTAGGATCATGGAGTACTTCTTTGGGAAGCTGAGTTTCCTCTGAGAGACATAATCATATAGTTACCATGCCCAATATCCTCATAAAGTATTTGTGCTTTGGGATCATCTATCTTTTGTACAATATACTCAGATTGCTTCTCAGGCAATAGCTTCTTCATTTTTCCATTAACTGGTATGAGGGCATGTGACCAATCCATTTGAATTTCTCCTCCCACATCCTTACAGAAGTTCCTACTTAACAACATACCATATGAAGGAGGAATATCTACTACTAGAATAGTAGCCAAGACTTTTTTCTTAGGTAAAGTAGCAAAAGCTACTTGTGCATCTTTAATCCTTCCAACCTAGGGGCACCTCCTTACTCTCCATGGTATAGCAAGACCCATAAGTGTGTGTGAGAGTAAGACCCAAAGCATGGGCTACTTTGGTAGGCATTACATTATCTGATGCTCTTGAATCTATGACACAGTTGCTAAATTTATGGCCTGATATAAGAAGGGTCACATAAAACGGTTTGATCTTCTCATTAGGTGAGGTGACTGCAGCTACAAGTTTGGGTTGGGGTGTAGAGGATGGAGTAGGAAAAAGTCATTTAGAGGTGCTTTTGGAATGGGAATTGACAAAGTGAACCATTTTGGAAAAGGCTTTAGGATGGGTTTGATAATATTCAGCCTCTGAAATTTGAACCTTTGTCTTTTTAAGATGATCAATGATATCAAAAGATCCATAGGTGGATGGGCTATCATCACTAGGAATATTAGGCTTATCAGATTTAGGAGTTGTAGAAGAAGAAGTTTTAGCAGTATGAATTAGGAAGAGAAAAATTAATAGAACTCACCTTTTGTGTGGATGTAGTGGGAATAGGATATCCTCTTTTTTGCAACAATGGGGATAGTTGTGGGATGCTCCTTGGATCTTTTAGCGGGCTGTATCACTTTCTCCCATTTATTTGTCTGTTCCTGAGTCATGACAGCGTATGATTCACTATTCATATCTGCTACTACTTCATCATAATCATCCTCTTCATCAACACCCTCAGTGGTGAAGAAATTAACTTGAGATCCCTCAAGTTCCTCTATCTCTTCATCATCTTCTTCCTCAAGTTCTTCACAATCTTCATTAACCTCTTCATCTTCAGGTTCTTCAACCTCATAGGTTGCATTAACAGGAACCTTGATGGGTGGCCCCTCAATTACCAGCCTTGTCTGAGAGGAAGGAAAACGATTTCTAGGCTGAAAGTTCCTCCTTGGAACATCTATATAAGGAGTGTGTTGAGCCAACTGTTTCTTGATGGCAATGAGGTCATTAGCAAGCTTTTGTACTAATGGGTATGTATTAGCTCTGGGAGTGGAAGAGGAGGAAGAAGAAGCTCTAGATTTGGAAGGGTCTCTTTTCAATTTACCGGACATGATCAAGTCATCTTCAATGCTAACAGCTAATCTTTGATCTTCAGCCAATGTTGCCAAGTTTTTCCTTCTCAATGCATAGCTAACCTCAGGCAATTGAGCATTCAGGAAGAAACATTTCTGAATTTCGTCTATAGGTTGAGTGTCTGGTGGAATTTTGTTAATCAATTTGTTGAATCTAGCCACAAATTCCCTCATGGGTTCTTGTGATTCCTTCTTAATTTGAGAAATTTGGGCCAGCAAAGCATGTACATCCTCTATGGGTTTGAAACGGTTCTCAAATCTTGTTCTCATCGTGGTCCAACAGGTAATGGCTCCAACAGGAAGGTGATAGAACCAATCCACTGCATTATCTTGTAAAGTCTCTACAAAAAGCCTCACCGAGACATCTTCATGTTCAACCCCGAGGACTCCACATGCAACTACGAAGGTTACGATATGTTCATCAGGATGCACCTTGCCATCACTTCTAAACTTGGGGAAGTTCTTCCTGTTACCCCTGGGTAACTCATGCAAAGGCTGAGGAAGGGCAAGAGGCCCAACACGATGGCCCCAAAGTAATGGAACTGCCATCCTTGGAAATACTTCTTGAAGGGGAACTTAAACACCAACAAGAATCAAAGCATGGAGATTAGGGCTGAGTTGCTCTAGAGGGATACCACCTACAGGGGTTCTATCTTCAATAGGAGGAGGGCTTGTAGAACGAGCTCTTCTATTTCTTCTTGTTGAAGAAAAAGGGAAACCTTGCTGCTCAAAGAGCTGAAACTGAGAATCCTCAATACCAAGGGCCCTCCTTTCACGGGTAAAATGTAGAGTCGCCAGATCAAAGAATGATCAAGAAATTGTTCATAGAACTGGAATATGTTAAACAAAAAATAAATCCCCAGTAGAGTCGCCAAAAACTATTGGTCTTCAAAAATGACTTTAAGAGAACAACAGTCAGGGGATAGAAATTCCCTCCTCTTTAATGGGAGAGGTTCTGTCATCACCAATCTAGCACTATGATAATTCTTCACTGGGAACTCCTCGTGCTATGATTATTTACTAATGCACAGCTTTTAGTTTGGTGGATGTAATCTGGAAACACAACAACAAACATAACACAAGAATACCATAGACTATGATAAGAAGGAATGATGATAAATCTGAAATATCATAGTAAATTATAATATTAACATGAAATTGTTACAATCTCACCCATGAGGTACTTCAAGTGTTACTGAATTCACTTGCCTTCCAACAATAACTATGGGAGAAACTTCACAATTACACCTCTAAATGGCTTCTTTAGCACACCTTCAAAATGAAGGCTTCCTTTACACACTTACTCACACAATATTTCTCACTACTTCCTTCTGCTAAATGAGGGGGGGTGCCTCTTTATTTATAGGAATTCAGGCTTATCCACCCTATCTCTAAGATAGGATAGGAAATATCTTCCGGCCAATCATATTCCATGCCTAAACTCTTGCCTTTACATGTAGGCTTATCTTCTACGATAAGATAAACCTTATCATCTCACATGGGTTCCACCTTTTTAGACTTTTCTACAAATAAAATATGCAAAATATTTATGACATCACTCTTTGTCCTTATTACAAATATAATATTTCTAATTTCTAATCATATAGACCCTACTTCTCTACTTATCCCAACTTTGACATTTTAACATTACCGGACCACTTACGACAAATATTTACTTTTTACAACATTCCTATTGTACTTTGACTGTTACCATACTCTACATTATTGGCGGCACTGTACTGACGGTGCTGTTATCTTCTATTAGACGCCACTACTAATTATACTTAACAACACCTATTCCTAATACATACATTAATAAAATAGAAATTACGGAGGAAAATTTTAATGTCGACAGTTCCCTTATTTAATGGCAAAAAATCCTATTTACACATGTACAGTGTATAGTTTTAATGAGGAACTCGGATATCATGAAAGTGTTAAAATATAACAGATCATCAATACAAAAGGATAGAGGAATTATGTAATAGGGAGGGACAAAAAGACACTCTCAAGAAATATAGATAACAAAATAATTCCTTACGCATGCCAGAATGAAATTATTTAGAACATAATCATTTGCATTTGAAACAATAAGATGTTATTTCACAGATACAAAGTTCTAGAGATTACATCCACAAGAGTACAAAGCTTCTTGAAGTAACATAGATAAATGATTCAAAAAAAATTAACAGATAGCAACAAAAGAACAAGACCAAATGGACACAGAAAGAGAGATGCTTTTGTATAATTGCTTTTTACTCCTTTACACTTTCAAAAATAAACAGAGTTCCAGCCCCCAAAGAATGGCGCAGAGAGCCCATTATATAACTTACAAATTAGTTACATTTGGTAACTGTTTCCTTTAACTAAAATGTTAATTAAGGAGGTGCTTGACACAAGATCCTTAGTTAATTAAAATAAGCTCGATTTGAGAAAAAGGAGGGGAGAAGCTAGAAGGGAAAACACTTGATTATTGCTGAGGAGGGCCCACCAACTTGAGAATTTGTTGCCTGAACTTTTTCAATGCTTCAGCTATTTCTCTACCTTGTGGGACTGATGTGTTGGTAGTAGCTTGAGTCCAAGTACCTAAAAATTTCTCAATGTCCTTATCGAACTCAGTATGTGCATGGTATTCTTTATTAGCCTCTTTAATAGTATATTTGAGAGACAAAATCTCCTTTATCTTCTCTTTGGTAATTGATTCCTCCTTGAACAAGTTTTCTTTAACAAATGCCCTGAACTGAGTTTTGATTTCTTGGAGAGAGAAAGGAACACCTGAAGTTTCGTCATGATGATGATAGTGAATATCTTCGAAAGCAGACATAACACAAGTTTTGAAGGCTTCTCCCTTCTGCCAACTGCTCCTCAACTCTCCCAAAGCTTCCTCTAGAACTTTTGTTTTCCATTCCACACTGAAAACCCATGACTTTGACAAGTTGTCTTTGGCATCATCAAAAACCTTGTTGGCCATCAATATATTTTCATCTACCTATCCCATCAGGAAAGATTTCCACTATGCAGCTACTCCAAAGCTTTAGTTCTTTATCCATGGTTCCAATTGAGGAGGATAGTTTTTGTTTCAGGTTAGCCACCTTCTCATGGAGTTTGAAAGCTTCTACAATGAAATTCAAACCTGCAATGATTATGTCATCCACCATGGCCTCCATGGCCCTCCCGTAAGTATAATACCTGTGTATATATTTAATGCTTTAGACTTCATCTTGACTAAGAATCATAGGTGGTGGAAGGGAAGACAATGGAGTAGGATCCAAAACCTTGTCCTTAGATAATAATGACTTGATGAAGCTAGAAAGAATATGATTTTGTTCCTCCAGCTGTTCTATAGTCTATTAACCTTTTTCTACTCTCTCAATAACCTTGGTTACCATCTCTTGGAGGTTATGCACCTCACTCTCAGGGGAAGATTCTCCCATAGGAATCCTAGAAAGCTCCAGATCAGAGGCTAGTAGATCTTGTTCTACCTTATCAACCTTAGGTTTTGCTACTTGTAGAAATTGTTGACCCTAAGCATCTGTCATTATCCTTGAAGTTGTTTTAGCCCTCTTTACTAGAGCAGAAGGAGTAGTGCCCAACAAGGTTGCCCTAACATCAAAATTTGGCCCTGTCAATTGAGAAGAAGGATTCCTCTTCTTGTTGTCAACCAAGGGTTGCACCCATGCAAAAGTGGAGGAAAAATAAGGAGGAGCAAGAGATCCAAGAGAAAGTGAACTCATGGCACTTAAAGTATTTACTATTTTTGCTTCCAGTAGAGATGTGAGTGAAGTATCCAGAGCTTCTTGGGCAGAGGAATCAGTGGTACTTGGAGGTTCTGTCGACACTAAAATTTTCCTCTGTAATTTCTATTTCATTAATGTATGTATTAGGAATAGGATGTTGTTAATTTTAATTAGTAGTAGCGTCCGATAGATGATAACGGCACTGCAAGTACGACGCCACCAATAATGTATAGTACAGTAATAGTCAAAAGTACAATAGGAATGTTGTGGTTAAAAGTAAATATTTGTCGTAAGTGGTCTGATAATGTTAAAATGTCAAAGTTGGGGTAAGTAGATAAGTAGGGTCTACATGATTAGGAATTAGAAATATTATATTCGTAATAAGGACAAGGAGTGAGGTCATAAATATTTTGCGTATTTTATATGTAAAAAGTCTAAAAATGTGGAACCCATGTGAAATGATAAGGTTTATCTTATCTCAAAAGATAAGCTTACATGTACAGATAAGAGTTAAGGTATGCAATATGATTTGTCAGAGTGGATTTCTTATCCTATCTTAGAGATAAGATGGATAAGCCTGGAAGTTCTATAAATAAAGAGGCCACCCCCCCTCATTTGGCATAGAAGGAAGTAGTGAGAAATATTGTATGAGTAAGTGTGTAAAGGAAGCCATCATTTTGAAGGTGTGTTAAAGAAGCCATTAAGAGGTGTAATTGTGAAGTTTCTCCCATAGTTATTATTGGAAGGCAAGTGAAGTCAGTAACATTTGAAGTGCCTCATGGGTGAGATTGTAACAATTTCATGTTGATATTATAATTTACACTTATATTTCAGATTTATCATCATTCCTTCTTATCATATAGTCTATGGTATTCTTGTGTTATGTTTGTTGTTGTGTTTCCAGATTCCATCCACCAAACTAAAAGTTGTGCATTAGTAAATAATCATAGCACGAGGAGTTCCTGGTGAATAATTATGATAGTGTTAGATTGGTGATGACATTTTGGTTCCGTTGCCGGGATCATTCCTCATTGGTGGATTTTCTGGGGAGATATTCCCATTTAGTCAAAAATTATTTGGAGGGTAACCTTGTTTTTACTGTGCATAGTAGTTACCTTGGTAAAGTCACTTTTTTCCATAAATAGTATTTACCGCAGTAAAGTCACTTTTTATCGTGAATAGTATTTACTACAGTAACTTCACTTTTTACTGTGAATAGTGTTTACCACTGTAAATTCAATTTTTACAGTAGTAAGTCAAGTTTTACCATAGTTTACCATGGTCATTTCTATTTTCTATTATAGTGATTCCATGTCTTGTTGATTGTACTTGTGGGTTGGTATTTCACTATGATTACTTTTGAAAATGGGGAAGATTCCTATTTTTTCAGCCCAATCTAATGAAGATGCTTCCTCTTTCATTCAAGAGATTAAACGATCTTGCATTTGTAATGGCCTTATAAGAAGGGAACAATGGAATGAATTTTTTCCTACCGTTTTGGATGGTTCAACACTTAGGTGGTTTGAAACACTAGGTGAAAATGTGAAAAACTCATGGGATTTATTAACTGAAAGTTTTCTTGAAGAATTTGGTGAACAACAGAAATATGCAGATCTCATGATCGAGATCACAAAGCTAACCCAAGGAGAGAAGGAGAAGATAAGATATTATCATGCTCATGTTCTAGAGCTAAGGAGGAAGCTCGATGCCTAGATCCAGAAGGAAGGATTAGCGGATGGGTTGATGAATGGCGTGGATAATCTCCTATGTAAGGACTTCATTCTTTGGATGAAGCCAGAGATCAGACAACGAGTGAAGTATGACCACCCAGCTACCATTGAACAAGCAAAGGACATTTCAAGAAGACAAGAAGAAAGCATGGAAGAAGAGCCCAAAGAAATTGTTGCTAAGGTAGAGCCTACACCAACACCTTTGTTCCAGAATCCACAACCACTTTCAGTGAGCACAAATCTTTCTCCTGGTACATCTACTGAGTATGAAGATCTGCTCAAGAAGATGGGTTAGTTGACTATTAATCTTCTTCAAGCAAAGGAATTTAGTTCTCAGGGAGGAGACAGAGGTCTAAAAAGAAATATTTCTAAAGTTGTTTGTTATGGTTGTTATAAAAAGGGTCATTATAAGTATAATTGTCCATATAGAACTTCTACATCTGGCACAAGAGATAATGATAAAGGAAAAGCACCTGTGAATTCTTTTGATGTAGTAGATAAGAGCATAAATAATGAAGTAGATGTGTTTGTAAAAAAAAGAAATAAAGAAAAAGATAACCAAGATGGAAATGATCCTAAGAAGATGAAAGGAGAAACTAGTAAGAAACATAGGAGGAGAAAGTTGGGTGTGCAGGATTTTCTGATTTCACAGGGACAAGGACCATACTCCATCTTAGAAGATTTGTCTGAAAGGCCTGCAAATATTACATATGGTCAACTCTTGGCTATGTCTTCTGAGAATAGGTGGGAGCTACGAAGTGGACTCAATGCTCGACGAAGGAAGGAGGTTGATGTCCCTGTTTTGGAGGTAGAGGTGGATCCCTACACTCCACAAGCTGAGATATTATGTATTGGTATTTTAATTCATGATGTCTTAGTCGATGGAGGTGCTGCAATTAATTTAATGACCGAGTCTGTAATGAATATGTTGGGTTTAAAAATTGATCGCCCCTCAACACTTATGTTAAGGTCATTAAATAAGGGAAAAAATAAACTAGAAGGTGTTGTTTCAAATGTGGCAATATCGGTTATGGGTGTTGTATATGTGGTAGACTTTCAGGTGATGAAAAATGGTACTGTTGCGTACCTAATGTTGTTGGGAAGACCATGGCTAAGGATAGTTCATGCAAGAAACTACTGGAATGAAGGCTTCATAACACTTGGACATGGTAGAGAGAGGGTGAAAATAAATGTGATCCCTCGGCATCATAAGGCAGAAACTATCGATTCAAGTGATGAAACTGATGATTAGATATCCTCTGATTACTATAGTACAAGTGAAGTGGACACCAAAGATGAAGAAAGTGAGGTTGATGTTTCGGTCATGGATATCCTTCAAGTCACACTGACTCATGACCCCATAAAATTATCTGAAGAAGAAATTGATGATCGTCTCTAGCAAATAAAGATTGGTGATGCTGTGATGGAGAGTGAGAATGAATCCTACCTCTAGCTCTTTTGAAGGTACATACACATATTCACTTTTGATTACAAGGAACTCCATCAAGTAAGTTGGGTAGAACATTCTATTGAGCTGGTATATGGTGCTAAACCCATAAAACAAATGCCATATAGAATGAATCCTAATTTTTCCAGGACTATAAAAGAAGAAATAGATAAGTTGCTTAATGCAGGATTCATATTTGCTGTGGAGAATTCAGAATGGGTTTCTCCCATTGTGATCTCAATAAAAAATAATGGGAAGCTATGCATTTGTGTTGATTACAGGAAGCTTAATAAGACAACAAAGAAGGATCATTACCCTCTTCCATTCTCAGATCAGATCTTGGACGAAGTAGCTGGCCAGGAGTGTTATAGTTTTGTTGATGGATATAGCGGATATAACCAATTCCGTATAGCAGAGAAAGATCAGCTGAAGACCACGTTCACCACTCCATGGGGAACGTTTTACTATAGATTTATGCCTTTTAGGTTGTGTAATGCTCTAGCAATGTTCAAGCGTTTGATGAATAGGGTGTTCGAACCCTACATTGGGAACTTCATCAGAGTATTTTTGGATGATTTTTACATCTATGGGAGCAAGATGGACCACCTGCACCAGATGGAGATAGCATTTCAAAGGTTAGATGAAGCACAAGCCTCACTAAACCCTACAAAGTGTCTTTGGATGTTCTAAAGGCGTTTTGTTAGGGCATGTTGTATCTAGAGATGGTATTGGTACTGATCTTGATAAAGTTTCAAAAATCAAAGAGTTACCATTTCCTATGAATAGAAGTAAGTTGAGATCATTTTTAGGCCATGTGGGTTACTATAGAAGTTCATCAAAAATTTCTCAAAGATTACACAACCACTAACCCAGTTCTTAAAAAAGGATGTTACTTATGAACTAGGAAATAAGGCGCATGAAGCTTTTGAACAACTGAAGGAAGCCCTGGTGTCTTCACCTGTTCTAAAGAGTCCAAATTGGAGCAAGCCTTTCATTGTGTACACTGATGCCTCAGATGCAACACTAGGAAGTACTTTGAGCCAAAAGGATGAAAATGGGAATGAACATCTAATTTACTTTGGGAGCAGAAAAATGAGCAGTGCTAAGGTAAATTATACTGTAACTGAAAAAGAGGCTATAGCTATCATTTTTGTTGTAAAGAAGTTTAGAAATTACTTGCTAGGGAAAAAATTTCTATTTGTAACAAATCATCAGGCTCTAAAATATATTGTAAATAAGCCTAACCCATCAGGGAGAATAGCAAGATGGATAATTTTGCTAAAAGAATTTGAATTTGATATTATAGATAGGCCAGGAAAGAAGCATTTCAATGCAAATGCACTCTCTCGAGCCTATGATGGTTTAGGATCATCTTGTGATGATGATGATTTCCCCGATGCAGCCTTGTTATCCCTTGACACAATCCCTAGTGAATACATAGATATTTGGGATTATATGAATGAATTCAAGTTTTCTGATGGTTCTGATGCAAAGAATAAGAGAAATATTACTCAAGCTAGTCGTCCATATTCTATTCTGCATGGAGTATTATTTCGAATAAGACCTGATGGACAGTACAAGAGGGCAGTTGGAAATGATCAAGGGAAGGAACTGCTAGAAGAATTCCACAATGGTACATGTGGAGGGCACTTCTCTGGACAACTTACAGCAAGAAGGATCTTGGATTTAGGTTATCACTAGCCCACTCTTTTTAAAGATTGTTATAATTATTGTAAGACATGATATTTGTCAAACACATGGTAACCATAAGACTTCATCAACTCCATTATGCCCTATTCTTCCACTTAGTCCCTTTGAAAATTGGGGAATAGATATTGTAGGGTCCACTTCTAACTATCCCATGCCAAAATAAGTATATTGTAGTTGCCACAGATTATTTAACTAAGTGGGTTGAAGCTAGGCCATTGAAAACAACTTCTATGGATGAAGTGGTAAGGTTCATATATGAACGCATTGTCACCAGATTTGGTTGCCCATTAGAAATTGTAACAGATCAAGGAAGCCACTTCATTAATGAGGTAGTAGAAGCCCTAGTCAAAAAAATTTCTATCAAGAACAGGAAGGCAACAACATACAAGCCAAGCACAAATGGACAGGTGGAATGAACAAATTTTGTGTTGTGTCAAATTCTAGCAAAAGATGCAGCCTTGTAGGTACATAAGTGTGATAAAAGGATTCATGCAACATTGTGGGCATATAGGGCAACATCAAAGTCAGTAACAAGATACTTCCCATTTCAGTTGGCTTATTGCATTGATCCAGTTCTTCCTATTGAGTTTGATATTCCCACTATGAGAGTTATGAAAAATGAAAGGATGGATGAAAGTGATTCAGTAAAAGAAAGGTTGGTACATCTTCATTTTCTAGAGGAAATGAGGGAAATAGCAAAGGATACAAGCTATAAGAAGAAAATGAAGCAGAAGGAATACTTTGATCAAAAGATCCAGTGGTCTCCATTTCATTTGAATGACTTGGTTCTAGTATATGATTCCAGATTAAAAAAAAGAAGACAGAGAAAATTTCTTCCAAAATGGATGGGGCCCTACAAAATAGTAGCTGTGCATGAAAATGGTACGTACCGACTGGAGGAATTGGATGGCACTCCCATTACAAAATGGGTCAACCACGACAAGTTGAATATTTTCCAAGCACCAAAATAGTCTACTCCTAGGACAGAGTAGAAGCTAGGAAGGGGGAAGATGTCAACACTAAAATTTTCCTCCGTAATTTCTATTTCATTAATGTATGTATTAGGAATAGGATGTTGTTAAGTGTAATTAGTAGTAGTGTCCGATAGAAGATAACGGTGCTGCCAGTATGACGCCACCAATAATGTATAGTATGGTAATAGTCAAAAGTACAATAGGAATGTTGTGGTTAAAAGTAAATATTTGTCGTAAGTGGTCCGGTAATGTTAAAATGTCAAAGTTGGGGTAAGTAGAGAAGTAGGGTCTACATGATTAGGAATTAGAAATATTATATTCGTAATAAGGACAAGGAGTGAGGTCATAAATATTTTGTGTATTTTATTTGTAAAAAGTCTAAAAATGTGGAACCCATGTGAAATGATAAGGTTTATCTTATCTTAAAAGATAAACTTACATGTACAGATAAGAGTTAAGGTATGGAATATGATTCGTCAGAGTGCATTTCTTATCCTATCTTAGAGATAAGATGGATAAGCCTGGAAGTTCTATAAATAAAGAGGCCACCCCCCCCTCATTTGGCATAGAAGGAAGTAGTGAGAAATATTTTATAAGTGTGTAAAGGAAGCCATCATTTTGAAGGTGTGTTAAAGAAGCCATTAAGAGGTGTAATTGTGAAGTTTCTCCCATAGTTATTATTGGAAGGCAAGTGAAGTCAGTAACACTTGAAGTACCTCATGGGTGAGATTGTAACAATTTCATGTTGATATTATAATTTACACTTATATTTCAGATTTATCATCATTCCTTCTTATCATAGTCTATGGTATTCTTGTGTTATGTTTGTTGTTGTGTTTCCAGATTTCATCCACCAAACTAAAAGCTGTGCATTAGTAAATAATCATAGCATGAGGAGTTCTTGGTGAAGAATTATCATAGTGCCAGATGGTGATGGCAGTTCAGTGCTATGCACTTCGTTCTCTTTATCTATTACAGCCTCTAAAGTTCGTGCAGGGACTAGTACTTAACTATCATAACTTTCACTGAAAACAATGATGTTCTTTGGCCCCAAAGGTAGTTCAGAATGCTTTAATAATGGATCTTCCTTAATCAGATCTTGTTTAACCTCTTTCACCTTCTTATGGTATACTTGAGTAGATGAAGGGGTGGATGATTCAGGTTCTTTATTTGAGGAAGGAGGAGGAGTTTGTGCAGGTACCTCTGAGCTAGGTCTATGTGACTCCTTCCTAGGTGTTGAAGTATCTTTGGAGGAAGATCCGCTTCTATTCTTCCTAAGCTCGTGAATTTTTTTTGTCAAACCATACCTTGGTTCTTACAAGGGCAGGAGCCAAAATCTCAGCCAAATCATCCTTCTCCCTCTTGTACCAGTCCGAATCTTCCGAGGGAGTGTGCTTGATCAATTTCTCATATTCATAAGACCACAAGTCTTCAGTATCATCTTGAAGCCCTTCAGAAATTTGGTAGAAATTGAGCTCCTTGATTAGCTGCAGGGGGAATCTACCATAATGTCTCTGCATTTCTTCAAAGTCATTTGCATAACTAGCCTAGTAGTCCTCAGTATCTGATGTGTGAGGATAATTTATTCTGAGATTTAGCTCAATGAAATTCTTCAAATCAAAGAAGGTCCTTGGCCTGAAGAAGTGAACAGTGATGGGGAGCGAGGGATCTTTCTATGTTTTGAGCATCCAAAGCTGTCTTGCATGTGTAATTACCCAATGATATAGAAAAAGGAAACCCAGAGATTTTCTTGTCTCTGCAGGTTCTATGGAACTTATCCAATCACCTGCATACTTCAATCAAATCCATCTTATCATTACAAAACATGGGGAGCTTGAGAGGTGTGTTCTTATAGCCAGCTAACCTAATATACAAAAAACTTCTGAACTGAATGAAGAAAGCTCCATATTTTCTATCAGGTTCATGGCCTCATTAGAAAATCTTTTGGCAGTATCACTTTCCAAAAGCCTCACAATATACATGGTAAAGGCATTATTCACCCTCTTGAAGTTATGGTTGCTAGTTTCAAGGGTGAACTGAGGGCAGTATGCATAAATGGGTTCATCCTTCTGACCCTCAATGTATGTGAAACCAAACCATTACCGAGATGCTACTAAGGTATATATGAGATAAGAAGTCATATAGAACTTCCTGGTCTATTGCACATTGGACAAATGCTCTGTCAAATTCATGCAAATGATCTCTACCCAATTTATGCTATGCCTACCTTCGCAGAAAATGTTGATGAGTGGGCACATCCAAAAGTGAAATTCATTGGTGGAGGGTAATCCCATGACACGAGCTAGTAAGATAATGAAATCAAACAGTTCCTCATTAAAATCAGCCCTAAATAATGCCTTGGAAAGTTGGGATGCTCCCTTTATAGGGTTCTTCAACCATTACTTTGCTATCCTCACTTTGTACTTATCACTTTCTTGCTAAAAAAGAGTCTGTGATTGAGCTTGAGAGATAACAATGGAGTCTTCAACTTCTAGGATTCGTAGAGCAGAGATCATGACAGTAGCATCTAGTTTAGCAATCAATTCCTTGTGCATGTTAGACAATTCCTTTGTGTCGGGGTTGAAGTAAGCCCCACAGGTGAGCACAGTGTTGATCATATAAAAAAATTAGCAGAACTCACACATAGAGTCCATGTCGAAAATAAGGATGGGATCGAAGGTACAAAGGAATAGGAAGGAATCATGCGTGGAGGTGCAGAGTCAAAATTCTGGGACTTAGCAGATTTTGTAGATCAAGTTTATTTTCAGAGGTTGGCGTGCGGAACACACAAAGGGATGCTAAGACTTGCGTGCCACACTTTTTCTATATTTTGAGGATCATATCAGAGCACTCTTGCATGGAAGTAATCTAATAATAGATTCATCACTGTAGTTAACTGTAAGTGATCTATAGATAACATACTTGCATGTATGGCTATAATTGTAAACAGTGCATGGTTATTATTAGTGTGTGACCTATTTTTGGCATAGTTAGCAGTGAAGGTCAAGTTCTCCACCCTATATATATATATATATATATATATATATATATATATTAGATGAATCACTTAGTTGATATACCGTTTTGAAGGGTTAGAGATTCATGAGTGCATGAGACTAGATAATTGTAATACAATCCATGCGCGTATGACTATTATTGTATCAAGCTTCTATATTGTTGTCATGTTTAATATATGAAGAATATTGGCAGAACCAAAGTGTCTTATATGTTTTATCATTGCATTTTATTGATTTCTTGATGATTTATACTTAAACACATGACTTACAGATCTAGTTTCGGTATAACTATGTAATGATGGATAAGTTTCTAAATATATGTCCTTATCACTTCATCATGCTACCATCCTACTATAACAACCCTAAAGAGGGACCTGGTACCTTGGTGTGCTTCGGGTGAGTGCTCAACCTATGCTGAGTGATGTGCTAGTGCAACTAGGTGTTATCTAAGAATTCTAGACTACATCATTGGTTTTGTTGCTGGGACCTCTTTTTCAGTTTTTTTCAAGATGGTTCACAATGAAGACATACCAGCTAACTATGGTGAGTGTTGAAGAGTGGATTCACGATCTAGAGGAAGAATACGCATGAAGTTTTAGCACTGGATCCATATTTAACTCACGCACTTGGGTAGAGAAGAATTTGTATGATAGTTTGTATGAGAGCTTCTTTGTTATCTTTCCCGTAGAATTATACGAGTGGTTGACTACATATGCGTCTAAGAGGAATTGGAGGTATTGCACACTTGTTTGGACACAGGAGGAATTTCAAACACTATATGATGCTGACTTGATCTGAAATCACGTGGTAGATACCTGGTTTCACGGTGTTCTAAATAACTATATTCTGGAGTATTCAATTTCAAATTATTTATGCCCAGAGGTAGCTAAGTTCTAGTTCCTACAGTATCCTAGAGGGATGTATTTGCAAGGTATTCCACTGGAAATCAACATATTGATGGTAACATTGAACTTGGAAGATAATCCCATGACAAGCTAAAAATCTCCATGCTTGGGGGCAAGAATAAGATTGGTGAAAGATGGCAGACCTAGTGGCATCACAACAGAGGGAAGAGAGGTAGCTGAAGTATGATGAGGTGCTTGAGAGGGAATTATGGAAGAAGCAATAAGTTGCAGAATGGATGTCGTTGTGGAGAGAGATGGCTCATGAATGATTTAAGGCTCATGAGGATGAAGAAGAGCTAGAGCATTAGGAACTCCCCCATCTAGGAAAGCATGACAAAGAACCCTCTTCAGCCTCACATTGAAGCGCACCAATAGATATGACCTAGGCCATGGGAATGCATCTAAGCCAACCTGCTGATCTAGCCCTTGTGCTTGGTTTTCCAGTATCTAGTACAATAGGTAAGAAAAGTTTTCATTTAGGAAGTGAAAGAGCAGGAAAAAGTCAGACAACAAGTACATCAATGGTAGCATAGACAGCTTCGTTATTCTTTATGGGTACATTTTCAGGCTTATTATCTACACAGAATGTGAGTGTGTCAAATGTGGGATTCACCTCTGGAACTGGGACTACTTCACAAACTGTAGGGGTCCAGTATAGTACCACTGTCGAGACACAGGGGGAGTGCATCTACGGGCCCTATTCCAACTTCACGAGGAGGATCTGGAGGTATGGGTAGTTCTAGTTCTGGTGGTTCTTGTGGTTTTGAAGGTAGAGAAAACCAAGGATGTTCTAGGTCAGGTGGTGAAGGCCCAAAACAACCCCAGAACATTTATATGGAGATGTCTCTTCATCTCCCAGAGTACAGAGGTATCGAGGATATTGCTGAACATGTTCATATGTGTGAAATATTGTGGTGAGTGAAAGGTATCATGGCTTCTGAGTGCAAGGAAAGTCAATTTACTACTATGTTACAGGTGCGCGTGCACAGCTGGTATAGGAAGTTTGATCCCAATCAAACTTGTATTGATTATGCAGCATTGAAAGATGCTTTCTTAAAAGAGTTCCATATCCTAGAGTTTGAGTAGAAGAGTATAAGCACACTTAAGGATATTAAGCAAGGTACTATTGAAAGTGTACATGAGTATGATGCCCATTTTAAAACACTTCTTTCTAAACTCTCTTATGATATAAATGCAAGTTAGCATGCATAATGGTTTTTCGAGGGATTGATTACTCCATTTCGAAGAGCACTGTCGCATAAGACTTATACCGACCCACGTGAAGTATTGGAAGAAACTCTACATGCTAAGGAAGTTGGGAGTATTGACACTGGAGTTAGTCCATTCTTGGAGGCTCAGATAACATCTATGGTGAAACAATTAGATAAATTATTAGCAAACTCAGCTCATGAGACGCGCTTAGGAATTTGGTGTACAGATTTTGAAGTGGAAGGCCACATCAAGGATAGTTGACCTTGTAGATCTTTACGTTCACTACTATTAGACTATGAGATTTTCCATTTGAATCATGATTCTAGTCACTGCCCTTTACTACAACGCGCGATCAGGAAGAATGTATCCTCTTTTTGTAAAATTTATAGGTCCACGACCCATGATACTAAAGATTGTAGATTGATTGGCCATATCCATGATGTCATTGATATTGGGGTGCAACAGGTGAGTGTGGATGATAATTCTAAAGGAAATAATGAGCATCAGGACAGAGATTATAACCAAGCATGCTATGACAAGAATGACAGAAGATTTGAAGGAGGTCATAGAAGAGGATGGGGATATCGAGGCAGATATGGAGGATGAGGGGGAGGTGGGGGAAGAGGTGAACTCCCTTAAGGAACTTTCTATACATTTGGCTACCTAGCCACTATAGGCACAAATGCCCATAGAATATTTCCGATTCATTTTGTGGAAAAGGGCATAGTTATGAAGAGTGTTCGGACTTATATGAGCATCTCAGTAAGTAGCACAAGCAAGAAAACAAAGGCACAGGGATGGTTAGAATCCAACACATGGTAGAGAATCAGTGGATGCCCAAGTTAACACCAAAACACGAGGAAATAACAATCAAGATAACCCCATGAGCTGAAGCGACACGCACGAAACATGTATTGCAACAGAAGCTGACAATCACTAGGGAGGAGGTTTTGGATGCTAGGTATCCAAATCCAACTCATCAGAAAGAAGTATATAAGGAAACTATGGAGGTCCTTAAAAACCTTCAAGGTGAGATACAATGTTTGAAAGAGCAATCTCAGAAGTTAGAGCATAAGGATACAGAAAAGGCCCCGTCTGATATTGAAAATCAAAGAGGTGTGTAGAATGTTGTGCCAAGAGAATATTATTCCTTTATTGGGAAATTGGTTAAAGGGGAATACTCTGCATGTGGGAATTAAGATTTGAAGACAAATACTCCATGCAAATCTCCCCCTGATAGCATTGACTATGACAAGGAGATCAATTTGAATGTTGTTGTGGATGGTTAGTTGTTGAGCAATATTTTTATTGAGACAGGTGCGGAAGTTAATGTACTTACTGTTATCACCAAATCACAACACCCCTATGTTTCCATAAGTGCATATACTTGAACTTACAGTGTGATTGGATAACATGGGTACTATCTCCAAGTTGTGGGACTTGCTACTTGAGATAGACCTCCAGAGAAAGCTGGTTCTTGCTCTTAAACTACCTGCCACAATCTACTCTAATGCAGGGGAAACTAACTATTCTAATCTAAACTTCCAAGGGACCAGGGAGAGAGAATGCATAAAATTAAATTTTACACTAAAGTGGTGGTACACCAGAAAAGGAGGGTGTGAGAGTAGTTTTTAAATGCGTGAGATGCAGAAGTAAAGTGCACACTAGAAGGGGTGATGATAGTTCTCCACAATCTAGCAAAATGCATTCAAAAAAGTACCTCGAACATACACAATGATAATGGATCCCTGTAAGAACATAATAATAGACACAATATTCTTGTAATCAAGGATGAAGGGGCAAGAAGAATGCAAGAAAACATAGCAGGGGAAGATATATCCACAAACTTATATTTTATTGCTTCATGATATGCACAGTTCAATCTATTACAAGATAAGGGCCTGGATCACCATGCAAGGAGTCCACAACAAGGGCTTGCAACACATTGGCTTCACAAAGCAATTTGGAAGAGCTTTGCTACAAAACTACCTCATCTTTTACAATGAGCCCAACACTCCAACTTATAGAAAAATGAGAAGGGAAAGAGAAGGGAAAATGGAAATCCCAAAATCTGTCCTTCAAACCACTTGTAAGAGGCATTAAATGGAGTAAAATGATTATATATTACTTGCAAAAGGCTCCGCATATTGTCCCAGGTGCTGCAGCAGAGAAAGAATGATGACCATGCCTCTTAATTGCACTCCCAACCACCAAATAAAACATTGTTATGAACCCAGACACATTTTCTAAAAAATCTCAATCAATCCCTGATCAAATCTATAATTTCTTGATTTCTATGCATTGGGCTCAGAGCCACGATTCCAATGGTACAAAATTTGTGTGATTTTGTTGAGATATGAAAAATTTATGGCCTTCTGAGTGCGGGCAACTATTTCAGGTTTGGCAGGCATTTTCTGTCATTTGACGGGAATGAGCATTAACTGACTGGAGCCGAATATGTTTCTTTTATTTAAATATATCTACCCTCATTAAAAATAAGAAGTTTTTTTGGCATAGAAGACATCGTGCTCGTTCCAGAAATTCCAATTTTGTGAAAATCGGAGCTCAGAGTCAAAGTTATGGCCGTTTGAAGTTCATGGGTCAAACTTTGACTTTTCTCCTTTGCCTTCGGCCATTTTGGCTTTTCGCATCCCTCACATCCCACGCATACCTTTGTCCCAACTGTCCCAGATGAAAATCTCCTGCTTCGGCCGATTCGGGCTTCCTTGTTCCTGTTTGCGGCTTTTTCGCCTTTTCGCGTCCCTCGCGTACCTTTGTCCCAACTGTCCCGCGGACTGCCTGGGACAAATATCTCTGAACCGCCTGAAATGGACAATCTGTCGGCAAATCGGCCGATTTGCATCACACGCATACTTTTGTCCCGGCTGTCCCAAAACCACGTGAAACAAAAACTTGATGATTTCCCCTGCTTTCGGCCGATTCGGCTTTTCGCGTCCCTCGCGTCCTGATGTCCCAACTGTCCCGCGGACTGCCTGGGACAAAAATGTCTGACTTAGCTGATTTTTTTATTTTTTTCAGCCCCAAGCTTGGTATGATGAACCTCAGTACAACCCGAACTAGTATGACCTGAACCCTTCAGACCCAATATTATGCTTTAAAACAGTCCTGCAACCTTATTTTTTGCATTTTTTCCATTTTTTCAACTTGTTGGGATTTCTTCTTGAGATGGGAGAGTTAGAGAGAAGCCAGAGGGGGCCCCAAAAACATTATTTCGGGCCTTAAATCAGATCTACTTTCTCAAGACTGAATAATTTGAGGCATGGTTGTTCAAAATTACCTTGATTGACAATTTTGGAATGAATGTACTTACTTTGGATGCACGGGTACAAATTGGAAGACCTCCATTGCAGCCATCATCTAATGTATTGTTCATGTCAAACACGATACAAATAGCTACTCCCATAGGAGTTTTGAAGGATGCATCTATCACTATACAAGGGGCCAAGTTCATAGGAGACTTTGAAGTGTTAGCACATGCGGAAGCAGATAGCTTCCTAGCTTTGCTTGGGTGCCCTTGGTGTTATGCAAACAATGTTGATTTGAGGTTTAACAAGGGGTATATTAGCTTCGAGAACAAGGAGGAAAGGTTCATAATACCATTGAACAGATGAGAAATCCATACCATATGTGGAACCTTTGAGTGAAGAGGACTTGAACAAAATTTATATACTCACTATTCAGGACCCAGAGGTCAATGAGCCATCTAAAGGAAGGAATCCTTCATTAGGAATATTCTAAGTCAATCAGTGATACTACAAGTATTGCTTGTGATAATTGGGCTCATGGTACTTATGAACTGGTGGGGCATGAATTTAAGCATGTGGTTGCTTGTAAAAAGGGTTTTCACTCTGTTTGATGTATAGGTCGCTCAGTACCCCGATATATTGGATTTGAAGATCTGGCTGGATTCTTACAGGCCATGGAGGCAAACTAGACTGACTAGATTAAAATATGAGATATGCTATCATATAATTTACGAGGGACAACAATTCGTTGGTGGGTGGTTCACAGGGATAATCTCTTAGAATGGGGAGAGATTGGGACCACCTTATCAACCAGGTTTTTAAGAAGTAATACACCTACCAAGATTTTCCCTTATCCATGGTAATCAACCTATTGAGCACCACATTCAATAGTATGAGAGACTCTGGACAGTAGGATAGGAAGAATTACCACCCTCACTTTAGGTGCATCAGTTTTATTCTACTCTACAAGGTTGCACACGTGTTTGGTATGTATATGCTGAATTACATCAAGACACTAGAAATTGGCAGAATTTGACTGTAGGGATGATCTAAACTTTTTACTTCTTCTCATCTACACCACCAGTGAACAAGGCTTTAAGATTTATCAAGTGCTTAACCATGGGAGACTAGTGGGAAAGTCAAAAGAACTTATTAAGGAATTATTTGGTGAGACAGAGATAGGGGCACATTTTGAGGAAGAAGTAGATGATAACATACTACTTGAGCACGCTTCTCTTGAAAAAGACAATGGGAAGTTGGTTTACGTAATTGATGATGAGGAAGTTGAGCGCTTGGAAGTTGATCATTCACATGGAGCACGTGAGGTGTTAGATAGTGCAGATGTAGATACACATGCATATCATGAACCTATGAAGACAACAAAGGTAAATATTGGCACAGATGCTGAACCTAAGGAAGTGATAATTGGAGATTATTGGTTAGAGTCAGAAGTGGCAAAGATCATAGAGTTACTTCAAGACTATGAGGACTTATTCCCAAGATGATACCATGAACTTAAAGGTGTGCATAAATCACTTAGAGAAATGAAGATAAAGCTTAAGGAAGGTGTGTGCCCTGATAGGAAGAGACCTTATCAAATGAATCCCAATTTACGTGAGAAAGTAAAGGAGGAAATTGATAAGATGTTGAAATCTGGGATCATTCGAGCATTAGATGAGTTAGAATGGGTCATTCCTATGGTGATAAGTATCAAAAAGGATGGTAAGATTCGAATTTTTGTTGATTATAGAGAGTTGAATGTAGTATGTGTTACAAATCCTTTCCCTACACCATTCACAGAGGAAATATTACAAGGAGTGGATGGGTGCGAGATATATTCATTTACAAATGGGTTCTCAAGGTATCATTAGGTTAGGATTTCCCTGGAAAATCAATAAAAGACCACCTTCACTACTGAATGGGGAAGCTTTGCCTATATTGTGATGCCCTTTATATTGAAGAATGCACCTGTTGTATTCTCAAGGATAGTGGTGTAAGAATTCAAGGATTTTATTCACAACTTCTTGCAGGTCTATCTTGATGATTGGACCATTTATGGGCTAATTAAGGATCATTGTGATAATTTTCACTTAATGTTTTGAAATATGTAGACAGTTGAGTATCTCATTGAATATCAAGAAGTGCATCTTTTCTACTCCCTTTGGCATACTTTTAGGGCACATAATATGCAAGGAAGGGTTGCTGCTTGATCCAGCTAAGGTTACAGTCATTTTAGGCTTGAAAGCACCCGCCAATTAGAGTGAGGTGCGAAGAGTTTTGGGTCATACAGGGTATTATAGGATTTTTATAAAAGGGTATCCCAAAGTTGCTATGCCCTTGGAAGAATTACTCAAGGGGAAAGGTACATTCTATTGGAGGGAGTCACAACAGTGCGTGTTTGAGATACTGAAGGAGAAACTTACTACAGTGCCTATCTTGTGCTTTCCTTCCTAGGATAAACCTTTCCATGTTCATGTGGACGCCTCTAGAATGGCCATTGGTGTTTTCTTAGCTCAATCTGGAGAAGGTATAATGGATCATCCCATTTTTTTTCTAGTAGTAAGTTAACCTTTGCAGAACAGAATTATACCACTACAGAGTGTGAGTCTTTGTCCATGATATATGCCTTACACAAATTTTGATAGTATCTATTGGTTACACCCTTTGTGTTTTATATAGATCACATGGCATTGAAGTATTTGGTGAACATGCCCGTCTTGCAGGGGCGCATATGTAGATGGATACTCTTATTTCAAGAGTTTGACTTTACAGGTGTGGTAAAACCAGGGAAAAGTAATTCTGGACTGGATCACTTGTCTAGAATTCAATTAGGTGAAGAATCAAAAACAATAGAAGAGACCATGCCTGATGCATAGTTGTATAGGTTACAATGCGTGCCAATGGAATTAGAGGACATTGCTTTCTTTCTAAGGATTGAGGGTAGCACCCGAAGGCATGAAGGTCTTTGGAGAAAAAGTAACTTGCTATACGCGTGGTACCATTCATGTTAATCAGTGGTGACTTATACAAGTTAGGCAGGGATGAGGTGTTATGTCGTTGTGTATTAGAGCATGAATGCAAGGATATAATGGAGGAAGCACATGGTGGTATTATAGGTGGCCACTATGCAGGTGATGTTACAGCACAAAAGATCATACTTGCTGGTTTTTGGTGGGAAACGTTGTATAAGGATTGTAAGGAGTATTGTAAGGCATGTGACCATTGTCATCATCTAGGTCGACCAAGACAGAGGGATGAGATGCCTTTATGACCAATTACAAGTGTAGAACCCTTTGAGAAATGGGTGATAGACTTTTTAGGGCCTATTTCACCAGCTGCGTGTACGAATGGATCACAGCTATATCATTACTTGTACATATTATCTTACAAGATGGGCAGAAGCAGCACCTATGAAGCACTTTACAGTGGCTATAGCAGCAAGGTTCTTATGGGAGAATGTCTATTACAAGGTATGGTTGTCCTTTAAGTTTAACCAGTGATAGGAGCACACATTTTTTAAATGAGACAATCTAAATTCTGTTAGATGAGTTTATGGTTGCCCACCATAAGACTACACCCTATCACCCTTGGGAAAATGGAACTACTGAGGCTTTCAAAACAATATTTTGAGCCACACATTGACCAAGATTTGTGATGTTAGACAGAAAAGATTGGGATGAAAAAGTATTTTTTGTTCTTTAGGCATACCGAACGACATATAGGAGATTGAACAAAGCCACACCTTTTCAGTTGGTGTTTGGCATGGAGGCTGTTCTCCCTATAGAATTTATGTTACCTTCTTTTTGCATTGCGCGTGCTGGAGGTGTAGCTGATGAGGAATATTTGGAATAGAATAGATTGAGAAAATGGTTCAACTAGATGAGCACCAAGCCATAACATGATGGAGTCAGAAACATGAGAAAGCATGTGCCATAAAATCATGGCATGATAGGCATATCAAGGATTAAGAAACTTGCGGTCAGACAAATGGTACTTCTGGTATGACTCTAAGTGTTTGCACCATCTAGGGAAGCTCAAGGTACATTGGCTCGGGCCATATGTTATAACTCACATACTTGAGTCAGGTGCTTACCAGTTAGAAGCAATTAACGGAACACGACTACCTCAGTTACTTTAACGGGAGTAGGTTGAAGCCCTACTAGAAATAAGTCTTCTTGGTGTTTGTAATAAGGTAGTGTTTCCAGATAGATTAGGTTTCCCTTTCTACATTTCCTTAATGTTTTTCTTTCATCATCTCTATGCTTTACCAATTTAGTTCTTGTTTTTGTGTAATAAGTACACTTGCGTGCATAAAGCTAACTACAATATGAAGCATGTTGATGCACAGAGGAATGCACATACTTTTAGTCTGGGGTGGATTATTGGTGACTCCCAGGTATAATGTTGTGAAGATTGGAAAATATAATGCTTGCGGATGTTGAGGAAGTAAGCTGTACTAAGGGTGATTTACAAAGGATTTCTTCTCAAAAAGTAACCAAGGATGGAGATGAATGAAGGAAAAGTATAACGTGAGGTAAGCGGCAGCCATGATAACTACTAGGAGAAGGTGCAGTGATGAGGTACTCAGGTGATAGAAAGCACATTATACAGGTTATAACTATAAGTCGGTGAATATAAAAGAGGAAATATATATGGAGCAGCCAGCTGGATTTGTTCAGGATTCTTCTCTTGTTTGTCACGCTCCGAAGGTCTATCTACAGTCTCAAACAAGCCCCTCGGGCTTGGTATGAGAAGATGGATTATTTTCTTCTATCGACTGGTTTTGTTCATTGCCACCTCCGATCATACAGTGTATCTCCAACATTTCGGTGAGGATATTGTGATACTTGTCTTGTATGTTGATGATCTGTTACTTACTGGAAGCTCTTCTTCCCACATTAAGAATATTCAGAGGGATCTTTCTACACAGTTTGACATGATAGATCTTGGGCTATTGCATTATTTCCTTGGTTTTCTGATTTCTTAGACAGATTCAGGAATTCATTTAAGTCATCAAAAGTACACCCATGATCTTCTTAGGCGCTTTGATATCGCTGATTGAAAACCAAGTCTATCTCCTTTTCAGTCTGGAGTTACTCTTACATCCACATGTACCACACCACTTTGTGATCCTACATTGTATAGATAGTTGGTTGGGAGTCTCATGTACTTGACCCATACTCACCCTGATATTTCATTTGCAGTAGGGCTTGTATCTTGGTTTGCACATTCTCCTCATAGTAGTCACTGGAAGGCTGCTAAAAGTCAGTGAATCATGTGGGAATCCAAACTCTGTCAAAAACTGGCGATGTCAAAGAATATGCTGACTCGCTGTAACTTCAGCCCTGTACTTTGCCTCTGAAGATGAAAGTGTAATATCCTGTTGCTTTTTGCACGCCCAAGCAACTGGAGAAGAACCAAGACAAAAAAGACAGCCACAAGTGGAACGCCTGTCATCAATAGAACCTACCTGATTTGAATTTATATACCCAACCAACTGAGTAAAGCCCCTAGTGTAGTGTAGGCCAAAGTGTGAAGTGCCATGCAAATAGCGCAAAATCCTTTTAGTAGCCTGCCAGTGACTACTATGAGGAGAATATGCAAACCGAGATACAAGCCCTACTGTAAATGAAATATCAGGGTGAGTATGGGTCAAGTACATGAGACTCCCAACCAACTATCTATATAATGTAGGATCTCAAAGTGGTGTTATGGCAAGTCATGTAGCTCTGATACCATAAAAGGAATGATAACCAGATCATGCCAAGCCAAGAACATAGATGCTAATCAAACATCACGATCAATAAGATGAAAGCAATTCACCAGAATAACTTTACATAAACCTTTCCAAACAAATGAGCAGTAATCTCATATATTATTATGGAACTCAATGAAATACAATGAGAATGGGCCTTGCTTATATAGGTAAGGAATAACAATCTAAGAACCATTCAAGGTCGTAGATCAAGCCATAAATCATGGAAATAAGTAGTCATCAAAGAACTAGTCAAGTCCATAGATTTATGAGAGAACTAGACATAAAGGATCTAGTCAATACCATAGATCAAGGAAAAGAACTATACCTAACAACTAGATAATATCTCCTAATATCTAAATAAATAAAAAGAAATATCCACACACATAAGTGGGTGAGGATAAATACAATAAAGGTAAATAATATACCTAGGTGAACATGAGCTAAGGTAAATACCTACTCTAACACCCCCCTCAAGTGAAGCTAGGGGCCAAAATAGAAGTGGCGTGTCCACAGTATGAGTCCCGGTAACTAGGCCTGATGAGGTACTCATGTACAATATATCCATGAAGAACTCTCGAACCAAAAGAAGGAAAGAATCCTGCTATAAGGAAAGAGAAAGAAGAAGAAGAAGGAAGATGTTCTCATGAACACCCCCCAAGAACAACTTCCAAAACCCCAAGAATTCCACGCAACTCAAGGTAGCGAGGTGATGCAAAAGGCTTCATAAAGATGTCTACAACCTACTGCTGAGTCAGAAGGTACTCCAAGCAAAGAACTCCATCTTGAATGTGTTGTCGAATGAAGTGGATGTGTATCTCGATATGCTTGGTCCGCTGGTGCTCAACTGGGTTGGGAGAAATATGAATTGCACTTTGGTTGTCACACCAAAGTATAGTTGGTGAATCCTGTGGGAATCCAAACTCTGTCAATAACTAGCAAAGCCAAAGAATCTGCTGACTTGTTGTAACTGCTGCCTTGTACTCTACCTCTGAAGATGAAAGTGCAATAGCCTGTTGCTTTTTGCATTCCCAAGCAACTGGAGAAGAACCAAGACAAAAAAGATAGCCAGAAGTGGAATGCCTATCATCAATAGAACCTACCCAATCTGAATCTGTATACCCAACCAACTGAGTAGAGCCCCTAGTGTAGTGTAGGCCAAAGTGGGAAGTGCCATGCAAATAGCGCAAAATCCTTTTAGTAGCCTATCAGTGACTACTATGAGGAGAATGTGCAAACCGAGATACAATCCCTATTGCAAATGAAATATCAGGGCGAGTATGGGTCAAGTACATGAGACTCCCAACCAACTGTCTATACAATGTAGGATCACAAAGTGGTGTGGTACATGTGGATGTAACAGTAACTCCAAACTGAAAAGGAGATGGACTTGGCTTGCAATCAGCCATATCAAAGCACCTAAGAAGATTATGGGTGTACTTTTACATCCACATGTACCACACCACTTTGTGATCTTACATTGTATAGACAGTTGGTTGGGAGTCTCATGTACTTGACCCATACTCACCTTGATATTTCATTTGCAGTAGGGCTTGTATCTCGGTTTGCACATTCTCCTCATAGTAGTCACTGGCAGGTTGATAAATGGATTTTGTGCTATTTGCATGGCACTTCCCACTTTGGCCTACACTACACTAGGGGCTCTACTCAGTTGGTTGGGTATACAGATTCAGATTGGGCAGGTTCTATTGATGACAGGCGTTCCACAATAATATATGAGATTGCTGCTCATTTGTTTGCAAAGGTTTTATGTAAAGTTATTCTGACAAATTACATTCATCTTACCTTAGCTCATGTTCACCTAAGTACTTTAGCTCATAGAGTCAGGTACCTTAGCTTCATGTTAGAGTAGGTATTTACCTTAGCTCATGTTCACCTAGGTACTTTATTTACCTTTATTGTATTTATCCTCACCCACTTATGTGTGTGGATATTTATTTTATCTTATTTAGATATTAGGAGATATTATCTAGTTGTTAGGTATAGTTATTTCGTTGATCTACGGTATTGACTAGATCCTTGATGTCTAGTTCTCTCCTAAATATGGTCTTGAGTTCTTTGATGACTAGTTATTTCCTTGATTTATGGCTTGATCTACGACCTTGACTAGTTCTTAGATTGTTATTCCTTACCTATTAAGCAAGGCCCATTCTCATTGTATTTCATTGAGTTCCATAATAATATATGATATTGTTTCTCATTTGTTTGCAAAGGTTTTATGTAAAGTTATTTTGGCAAATTAATTTCATCTTATAGATCATTTTGATTAGCATATGTGTTCTTGGCTTGGTACAATCTAGTTATCATTCCTTTTATTATCATAATAGGAGATTAGCCCTTGGTCATATGGTATGGTCATATGAGGGCTTAAAACTTGTGATTCCTACTAGTAGGTTCTTAACTTCAGCCCCCTTTAATTTTATTTGTGTGGTGAAGGAAACAAAATTTTACTTTGTTTTAGTGGCACCTAAAATAAATAACAGAGCAAAATTTTAAAAAGCTTGTAAGTTTTGATCGGTAACTCGGTTTTGAGTGCCGTTTTTTGCAAAAGTGCTTTTTTTTCGTGATCTTTCCATTGGATTTATTTTATTTTTTGACTTGCACTATAATTATAAAGTGCCAAATATGGAGGAGTGTTGTAATCAATTGTGGATGCAATTTTAGCTAAGCCTGATGTCCTAAATTTTTGGGAGTTATAGTTTGTACCTATCATGGATTCTGAGAATGATATGATTTTCTCTGAAGTATGTGGACTTCAAGAGGATATTGTAAAATTTTTGGAAGAAAATAGATCTCTCAAGAAGCGAAATTCTCTTCTACAATCACTCATTCATGATAAGGATACAATAATACACTCCCTGTAGAACAAACTTGCTAGCCTAAAACATCACCATCATATTGTGGACAACCATATCCATGCTCCTAGTCCACTTGTAGTTGTTGCTCTTGTACCCACTAACATTGATCTGCCAGTCTTTGAGCATGAACCTGATTTTGATGCTTCTAAACCTGTGAGGCTTGTTACTGCATGCTCTTCCACATCTGTGTCCTATTACAGTACCACATGTTGTGTATCCTACTTTTGCTCAGCTGCATGGCTTTTTTAAGAAGCATACCACTGTATTCAGTTCTCGCATGCTCCGTTCTATGGGTCTCACTAGAGGATTCATTGGCAGACATTCACAGGGTATTGTTTCCTCTATTCCACATGTTAAGTGGAATTCTCGTCATGACATTGGTTTTCGAGCAGATACTTCATTGGGATCACACATTAACCGAGCTCCTTTATTTTTATTCTCTTGACTCTTTCTGAGGATCATGAGCAACACATGAGTTTTGCACCTTCACTCAGGCTTGAGAAACTTGAGATTTCAGCTGTCAGACATGATCAACCTGACACACATTCTGATGTTCTTTTACATGCACCCATTGTGTATTTTGCACCAAGTCATATGTAGGCATCTTCTTCATCCATCCGTGTTGATTTGGGGTGGATATCTGATCACTCATGGTGGTGACATAGGCATTCATTGAGAGGACTCTACAGGCATGGCTCCTGCACCATTCGGCCTCTTGCTCCACTTTCTATACCTTCTGCATTGTGATGCTTCTTGTTTTGAGCATTTTTCTTTAGCAGGTGTAGTGTATCTCTCTTGTTTGTTGAGAGATTTTGTATCTATTTTTTGACACTTTTGGCATGTTGACAATATCTCTTATGGGGGATCTATTCTGGTGAAGTCCAGTGTTATTTTTTCAGTGTTTGAGTAGTTGATTTTGGGAAACTCATATATATTTGTAGCATCACTCCACCCATTCAACAGTATGGGAGGGTGTGGTGTTGATCCTGCTTCTTCAGGTTTTGTGTCCTTACCTTGTTACCTTGGATTTTCTTGGATCATGACACTCTAGAGTTTGTGTCCTTACCTTATGCTTTGGTTATTGTTCTTGGATCATGGCACACCTATTTGCAGTAGTTGAATTGAATTATGTTTGGTGTTTTTTCTTGCACTTTTGACATCACTCCATTGACAGTCTCCTTATATGGAGCTATTCTGGTGAAGCCCAGTGTCAGTTGTTTTTGAGTTTTGTGATCGAGCAGTGGATTTAGTGCACCAAACTTCTTCAGCATTGTATGAGTTTTTTGAGCCGAGCTTCTTGGGATGCCTTGGAACGGGTTTTTACTCTCTTTTACTTTGTTGTTACTAGTTTTGGGTACCTCATGGTGTCCCTTTTTCCCAGTTATTGTACATGAGTACCTCATCAGGCCTAGTTGTCAGGACTCATACTGTGGACATGCCACATCTATTTTGGCCCCTAGCTTCACTTGAGGGGGGGTGTTAGAGTAGGTATTTACCTTAGCTCATGTTCACCTAGGTACTTTATTTACCTTTATTGTATTTATCCTCACCCACTTATGTGTGTGGATATTTATTTTATCTTATTTAGATATTAGGAGATATTATCTAGTTATTAGGTATAGTTCTTATTTGTTGATCTATGGTATTGACTAGATCCTTGATGTCTAGTTCTCTCCTAAATCTATGGTCTTGACTAGTTCTTTGATGACTAGTTATTTCCTTGATTTATGGCTTGATCTACGACCTTGACTGGTTCTTAGATTGTTATTCCTTGCCTATTTAAGCAAGGCCCATTCTCAATGTATTTCATTGAGTTCCATAATAATATATGATATTGTTTCTCATTTGTTTGCAAAGGTTTTATGTAAAGTTATTATGGCAAATTGCTTTCATCTTATAGATTGTGGTGTTTGATTAGCATCTATGTTCTTGGCTTGGTACGATCTGGTTATCGTTCCTTTCAATAGAGTGCGCATTGAAGAGAAGTCTACAACTAGAAGGTAGGAAGGTGCGTTATAAGGTTATAGTTGTGGCGTGAAGATGTACTGTGTGGAAATGACAAAATTAAGCAATAAATGAGAAATATTTAGTAGGTGGAGGAGCAATTAATGCATCAAAAATTGAAAATCTATATAAGGACGGGATGAGAATTCATTTCTACCCTTGCAACTATGAGAATTCAATGAAGAGCTAAGTGTGAAGAGTTGAGTAAGAAATTCAAGGTGTGAAGAGGTCGAAAGTAGGCATGAAAGGTAGATATGTGCATTGGAGAAGCTTATATCCCTATAAGAGAAGGGTTTGAACGAAGCTGAGTGACAGAGCAGAGCTAAGGCACGAGATTTCATGATTATAATTTAGGGCACGATTGAATCAGGTTAGGGTTTGAGGTAAACCATTAAAGAGTTATAGAAGAAGGTGTAGAAACACAACACAAAGGGGAGAATGGCTCCAAAGAAGGAAGCAACAACAACAAAAGGAAAGAAGAAGGTAGTAGTGGAAGAGGAGGAAGAGATGAATCCTGAGAGCAAGTTTTTAGAGATGCTAGTACCCTGAAGAAGTAATTGTGGGCTAGGAATGGGATTCCCACATACAAGAGAGAAAAATAGGTGAGTACAACCACCAAACCAAGGACAATTAGAAGAAGTTAGATGATTTACTTAACTCCTGAACAGACATGTGAACTGGTGATGGGATGCCGATATATGATGATGCAGGGGAGAAGTTACTAAAAAGGATTGGTGTTTACCAATTATATGAGCTCCCATACTTCGGGAAATATGCACCATTATACAGGTGGTTGATGAGCTAAGTCCATGAGGACTTCTTCTATTTTTTAGGGTGAAGTGTAAGACTAACACCCCTTTTAATTGCCACGGTAATAGGTTTAAAGTTGACAGGTGAGGACATAAAAAATGACCTAACTAACAAGGTTGTCATATTGGAAACACACAAAGTGTTGGGATACCAGAAAGGACCGCATGGAATGGACATAGACAAATTACACAATTGTCTGGTAGTAAAAGCAGCAGCACACCTGGTTACAAAATTGAATGACCAAGATCGTTGGTCACAAGTAAACTCAATGTGGCTACATGTGGCAAAGCGCATGTCAAAAGGGGTTATTTACAACATTGTCAGCTTTATTGCAGAACAAATAGTAGAGGAAGCATGCACATGAAGTAAGATAAGTTTTGGTTTTGTCTTACTTTCTTTAGTATTCATGGAGATTGGAGCACTGGATGGCCTGAAAGAAAATATATGGGAATACCCCATAAATAACAAGTCTCTAGCTGAAAGATTCAACAAGTATCTATGCAAGGGGTCTATGACAAACGAGGTAAAGGAGAGAGTGGAGATGTGGTATAATAGGCTCCGTGTAGCTTTTGAAGAGGAGTGGTGCATACCAAAGGAGTTTCCCTCAGTATTGGGGAAGCATGTTCAATTTGTTGTTCACCAACACTTTTGTATTGCACATTTTCCGATGGTGGATGGATCGTGGAGCCCCTAGTGTAAACTACCATACACATTCACAGTGTGGTATTTTCAAGCTTCCTTTCATTAGTTCACTGATATAAAGAGGTTATTATTTAACACAGACAAGGTGGATTGTGAATACCACACCTTGTGAAATAAGTATGGATATCCAGGGAAGAATGCTTACAACAAGAGTATTATATCGGAGATTTTGACTATCAAACTAGAAACACTTGATTGTTGGGGATATCGGGGCCGCACTCATATATCTCCAACTTAAACCAAAGAAGGAAAATAATAAGTATATAGAGAATGAGCTCACACTCCCAGGGCCACCAAGGGGGAAGCATACTATGGAAAACATCCCAGCACCTAGGCCTTCTAAACCCATGCTGGATGATGAGGAAGAGGATAGCGGTGGTTTAGTACGCATGAGGAAGCAACCATCTGACAGACAAGAGGAGGAGCATGTGACGGCTTCACAAGGAGAAGAAAATATTGAGGTAGCGCAGGGTGACCAAAGGTTTAGAAAGGTGTTCAAGTGCACAAGGTCACAAGGAAATCACTGTGACTCTCATCGGTAAAGGAACCTGAGGAGAAGAAGAGAAGAAGAAAGCTCAAGCTAGATGAAGGAGCGGAAGAGTCTGAGGAGAAAGTGCTTCCATCTCCAATCCATCTTTAGGGTAGAAGAGGAGCCTCAGAGTGAGGAGGAAAAACTAAATAGAGGGGAAGAAAGGGAGCAATCAAAAGCTACACAAGGCAAGGAGGAGGATATAACCAATATTCCTAACCTTGATGCCACCATTCCAAAAGGGCCAAGGTCCCATTGGAAAAGTGAGGATGTAAGGGTACAAGCAATGGGGTATGTAGAGGACCAGGAGATGATTGTTCACACTTGGTTCCAGAGCATCGTCGCGTAAAAAAAATTATTTGGATGGGTGCTTATGGACGAGAACAAGGCAACATTACGAACACAAAAAACAACTTTCATGGTCAATGGATACGCATATGGATGAACCAGATTTTGATGTCTGTGAATAATCATGTGCATCTAGATAGTTGAAGAAGTCACTAGAAGTCTGGCACATGACAATTAAACCAACTGTTATGACGGATGAGCAGGTAAGCAATGCCTTGGTGAAAGTATCTGCTGAGGTAGCTAGAAGAAACATTGAAAAATCTGCTACAATTAGAGCGCTAATAGAGGAACTAAAAGCAAAGGATGTGGAAATAGCGCATTTAGTGCAGGAGAGGGATCTGAGAAAAAAGAAATATGAGGCTTTTGTTAGTATGGCAGAGGAAATTGGAGATGATATACTAAAGGAACACCTACATTTGGAATCATAGTTACCAAAAGAATTTCCTTTTACGATGCACTACGTAAGAACAATGGTGAAAATAATATTGGAGGATGAAAAGGTGCATACCAGAGCAGCCCAAGGACCCAGCAGAAGAGGCAGAAAAAGCACAGGCTTTAGTGGCAAGGAAGATTGCTACATATGAGGGCCTACTACAAGCACTTTGAGAGGAGTTGAAGAAAGCTGATCATGCCTTAATGATATGCACAGCTCCATATGCACTAATAAGGGTAAAAACATTGGCAGAAGACAATGAGGTGCAAAAGGCCATGAAGGATGACACACTAGACCACGCTGAATGACTAATAATGGTAAAGCAGAGGCGCGAGGCATTGGCCACGGCACAGGCACTACATAGAGAGAGGTTAGATGAACTTGGAAAACTCATTGCTCAGAAGATGGATGTGCTGGAAGTGATGTATACATCTATGTCAATCATAATGCTTGTAATACATAATGAGAAAGGAAAAATGACTCAGGATGAGCTGGAATCTATCATTGTGGATGTTCTAGAGAAATCAGAAAACGCATTAATGGAGTGTGAAAACTTAGAAGAAGACATAAAGGAGGAGTATCCAGAGATGATACTTCAGAAAGAAACAGAGGAGCTTGAAGCCTAAATAATTCTTTGATTCTTTAATTCTTTTCTATTCTTTGTGTAAGATTCATTCAGCATTCTGTATTTCAACTATTCTTTACTCAATTGTGGACATCACCATTGTCGGGGTGAAAATGAGATTAGTGTGGGGTAATGTTGATTAGATAAAACACTTAGCAGAACTCACACACAGAGTCCACGTGGAAAAAAAGGATGGGATAGAAGGTGCAAAGGAATAGGAAGGCATCGCGCGTGGAGGTGCAGAGTTAGACTTTCGGGACTTAGCTGATTGTGTAGATCAAGTCTATTTTCAGAAGTTGGCGTGCGGAACACATAAAGCGATGCTGAGACTTGCGCACCATACCTTGTCTACATTTCAAGGATCATATCAAAGCACTCTTGCATGGAAGTATTCCAAGAATATATTCATCACTTTAGTTAACTGTAAGTGATCTATAAATAGCATACTTGCATGTATGGCTATAATTGTAAATGGCACGTGCTCATTATTAGCATGATACTTATTTTTGGTATAGTTAGTGGTGAAGGGAAAGTTCCCCACCCTATATATATTAGATGAATCACATAGTTGATATATTAGGGTTGAAGGGTTAGAGATTCATGAGTGCATGAGACTGGATAATAGTAAACAGATCCATGCGCGCATGACTATTATTGTATCAAGCCTCTGTATTGTTTTCATGTTTAATATATGAAGGATATTGCCTGAAAAAAAGTGTCTTATATGTGTTATCATTGCATGCTATTGATTTCTTGATGATTTATACTTAAATTCATGCCTTTATAGATCTAGTTCGGTATAATTGTGTAATGATGGATTAGTTTCTCACTATATGTCCTTATCACTTCATCATGCTACCATCCTACTACAACAACCCTAAAGAGGGACCTGGTACCTTGGCGCACTTTGGGTGAGCGCTCAGCCTATGCTGAGTGATGTGCCAGTGAGAATAGGTGTTATCTGAGAATTCTAGGCTACATCACATAGTGTCGGCACATTGTACTGAGATCAGGAAACCCACAACAAATGTAAGGCCACTGTCATTGATCATTTGCGCCATGGGAGAAGGATTATGATTAGTTAACCTATTCCAGAAATCACCAAAATCTAGGTGAAAAACCTCACTATCCCTGATATCAGGAATAGAGGATACAAGTGGTGAAACATGTTCTTGACCTTGAAATTTGATCTTCATGTTGGCAGCGTACAGAGAAACAACCTTCACAACTTGAATTTGTAATTAAAAATGCAAAGGGAATGGGAGTGCAAGCAGATGATCTTCATTGTAAGGATTTGAGTGAATGGTAGCAAGTAAGCAGTGTGTAAAATGCGTAGAGGGTAGTCCCATTAAATAGCCATTTTAGGAGAGAGAAGGTTATAAATATGCATTAAATTCATATGCACCGAATCAAAAAGGAAAGAATCAAGAAAAGTGGAAAAAATGGCCCAGAATGGTCTTTGGTACATTTGGGACATGTGGGACATGAAGACGCGATTCGGCCGACGCGGGAAATGCAGGTAATGTGGGTAAAAAGAGCATGGGTAGTCCGAGAACTTGGAAATGCGAGGGACACGAAGGACACGAAGATGTGATTCAGCTGACACACGCGATGCGGGTAAAGTGGGGATAGAATGCACAAGTGCTCTTAGGAAAGATGAGACAAAAGTATGTGAAGGACCTGATGTGGCTGATCGGGGAACAGAAATCCTGGGTGAACTTGGAACAAACGGACCAAAAAGTTCTAACATAACTGAAAGTTAAAATATTTTCGGGGAATGTGGCTGATCGGGGAATAGAGGATTCACTGGACTTGGGACATGAGGGACAAAAATGTTAAATAGACCCGCAATTCACCAAAATGACTCCAAAAAAATGTGAATTTTTACTATCTCCTCAACTTTTCACTTCACTAGAACATCATAAAAGGGTGCTAACTCAAAATTTTCAATTTTTTACTTTCAAAAGAGGGGGAATTTTGAGAGGACAACACACATACATCAAAGAAGGGATTCATAGTATGAAAGTTTGAGTTGCATCCAATCGATTGTAAAATTAAAAGGATGTGAATTAACATTTGTAAAATTGAAATCTTATAAGCCGCCTTAATAATCAAGTATATGACAAGCGTGTGTTTGGGAGTATCAAAGTGTGAATTCCATAGAATCAATTAGAAAATTCAAATGATGACAATTATATTTTCCAAAATTCACATAAATGGCTAAAGTGGAAATGTTTAATAGTCTGAGTTCTATCATATCAATTGAAGAATTCAAATACACATACATCAAAGAAGGGATTGGTAGTATGAAAGTTTGAGTTCCATCAAATCAATTGGAAAATTCGAATGATACCCAGAAACATTTCTAAAATCTACATCTTTCAAATGACCTTAAAATATAGTATGAATGTTTGAATTTTGTTAAATTGATTTAAAAATTCAACTATTTTTTTCAAAATTAACACCCATAATATATTCACCCTATATAAAGATATAAATTTTTGTTAATAAAAATATAAATTCATTGTAAAGATTACTTTTCTAATTATCTTTTTGTGTTTATCCTCAAAACACAGAATCACCCTATAATTTATATGGTAAAGTGCTACCTCAACCATTCTAAGAATTTTGTCAAAAGAACAGACACACACACACACACACACACACACACACATATATACATAAATACATACATATACATACATATATACATATGTACATACACACACACATACATATAGGTACATACATATATATATATATATATATATATATATATATATATATATACATAGATGTATACATACATACATACACACGCACGCACGTATATATATATATATACACACATATATGTGTTTGTATGTGTATATATGTGTATACATACATACATACGCGCACACACACACACACACACACACACACACACACACACACACACACACACACACACACACACACACACACACACACACACGTGTGTGTGAGAGAGAGAGAGAGAGAAAGAAAGTTCTATTTAAAAATTCCTAATATAAATGTAAAGGTGCAAAGATAAGGGTGTGATGAAGCGATATGATATAATTTTTTAAATAAACATATATTTATTCAATTAAGTATTAATTGGTTAATAATTAATTAATTATATTTTTTAGTTGAATAATCAATAGACTAATTATCTATGTTAAATAGGTGTCAAATTGTCTACAACCATCTTAATTATGATTTAATTTGTTGATCGATGGTTATGACTGAGTTTGTATCAATCATTTCTATTGAGATTGTGAAGCCACTTCTCGATTTCCATAGCTTATGTTATTTTTTATCTTTCCACCATCCCTAAAAAAAATCCAATAGACAATTATGCACAAATCAATCCCAAAGAAACGTATCCAATATATGTAAAATGTAAAAAAGTTTATAGAATATATACCTATATTGTATTTTATGAAAATTGATTTTACTCTAAACAAGAAAATTAACGCTTGTATATGACCTAATTAATCCTAAAAAATATTTAAATCAACAAAGTAGACCTAATTAATTATTGAAATCAAAAGAATGATGGGGGAATAAAATTTCTTATTTGAAAATTACAGGACTTTTACTAGATTTATACAATACATAACAGGGGTTTTAGGAAGGAAAACTTAACCTAGAAAACTCAAAAAGAATGAAGGATGTTGTCCAAACCATGGTGTCTCGGAAACTAGACTGTTGAATCATTGAGATGATATATTGGAAAAACCACTCAAAACTACATTATTATTTCAAGATGATTGATTTTTTTCTTTTCTTTTGAATACTTTCTCAAAATTATGTATCTTCACTTTGATCACTAGTAAATCAATCTTCTTCATCCTAACCCTAGTTGGGTATCCAAATCAAAAATATGTAAGGAAAAAAATATGTGATTTGAGGCTATGTGCTACAAAAATGAATAACCAAACTATATTGATATTTTCTAAATTCCACAACATTGTATAACATAAGAATAATACAACTTAGTTTTGATAATTCATTAGCAAGCAAACCTCTATAAAGTATTGTTTATCTACACATGAAGTTTGGTGCTATAATAAATAATATGATGATTTCTTGGATCTCTATAATGTTGAAAGTGTTATTTGAGCACACCAATTTTCTTGTTGACATTTTTTCAACACTGTTTTTGAGCTTATATAGATTAGTGTTGCTTCTTTTCATCCTTTTCTTCTAACGATGAATCATATTTTTGAGAAAAAACTCTTTTCTTTGAAGAGGATGCATTTTTTTACTTTCCATATCAATGGATCACAATATAAATATACTGAGAAAAATAATGGCATCAACTCACAAAAATAAGAAGACATCCACATAATGTGATTAAAAGTAGAGGAGAACACTGGAAATATATGAGTGAACCACTATAAGGAGGAAACCTACATATAAATAAAATAAGAATAGAATATCTAATATGATGATTAACTACTAACCACTATGTGTGTGAGTTCGCATGCACACTGGGAAGGGGGTGTGCATGTGTTTGTCTACTCATGTGCGCGTGTGTGTGCATATGCATGTTTGTATTTGTGTGTGTGTGTTGTGTGGTGTGTGTGTGTGTGTGTGTGTGTGTGTGTGTGTGTGTGTGTGTGTGTGTGTGTGTGTGTTTGTGTGTGTGTGTGTGTGTGGGTTCTTGTATATGTGTGTGTGCGGTGTGCATGTGCATGTGTTTGCGGGTGTATGTGCATGTGCATGTGTTTGTGGGTGTATGTGCATGTGCATGTGAGTGTGTTTGCATACGCAAGAATGTTTTTTTGTGTGCATGCATGCACATGTGTGCGTGCATATGTGTGTGTATGTGTATCGTTTGTGTATGTGTATAGAGAGATTCCATCAGAAGACTCTTATACAACTATAAAGATATATAATTTATGATAAAACAATCTATTAAATGGTATTCTAGTTGTATTCAAGAGCAGGAACGCTCTGTAACTTTTTGAATTTCTGTTGTGACTTGGTTCCTACTTCATTGTTGGATCTGACTAGGTTTTCCCCTGACCCCCTTCCTGACCTCATTGCCGTCTCTACAAGCTCCTGAAAATAAGTTGTTATTGTTTCTTCAAAATTTTAAGTCCTTGGGAAACTACAACCTCAACACATTGATGGAAATTTTTCCTTACAAATCCCTTCCTCGATCACTGAAGCTATGCAAGACTCTAGGGATTTATCACTAATAGGTAAACTTATGGGGCCCAGTCCACCTTTGCAAGAGATTGACAAATGGGTATGTATTAAATGGGCTCCTTGTGGTCTGGTTGATATTTCTACTCTTTCCAATGGTTTCATGCTTTTTACTTTTTACCATAAAGAAATTTTATCTTGATATTTTCTTGATGGCCCTTGGTTCTTTAGTCAGAGAACATTTTATCTCCATCATTAGACACCTAGATTCAATGCTAAAACAGAAACCATGACCCATGTGCCTCTCTGGGTTCGCCTCCCTGAGCTCCCCTTGGATTTTTTGCACTCTGCTATCGTTGAAGACATTGCCCTCTCCATTGGTTCACTAATAACTATTAATCAAGCTACCAAAGTGGGTTTTAGATTTATCCATGTCAAATTTTGTGTCAATGCTGATATCAATTTGCCTTTGCCATCTTCTATTGAACTACACTATGAGCTAGGCACTTGGGTTCAACCCATTGACTATGAATACATCCCTCAGGCTTGCTCCACCTGCAAAATCATTGGGAAATGTGCTCAAGCTTTCCTGTCCAAGCTAGATCCTAATCCTAAAGATAAGGTCCACTCACTGACGAACAAAGGAAAGTTCATTCCCAAGGTTTCAAATGAAGTCAGCACTTCGAACTCCTTTTATGTCCTTTATAAGGAGGGTGATTTCCCATCTTCATTTTCTCTGCTTCCCCCTGTTTCCTCCTTCTCTTCTTTCATCTCTTGCTCTCGCTCCACCTCCATCCTCCTCTCATTCTTTGAACCTTCCTCTTACCTTTCCTCTTTTTGGTTCTTCTCCAATTGTCTCCTCTCCTCCTTCTTCCCCTTCTCTTCATGAGCTTCTGGAACTAGTCCTTCGTCATGTTCTCCTTTCTCCATTTGTTTCCCCTTTCGCTTCTTGTTCCCCCCTTAGGGAGAATTCCCTCAACTTTCCTTCTGTTTCACTTTCTACAGATAACAATCCTACTAAGAATGCCAAGAAATAACACTAAGTTGAAACTAGATGTGGGCCTTAAAAAATCCAAAGGGAGACACACAAATCAAGAAAATCTTCAAGAGGAAGCATTCCTAAATAAATTTCAAGGCACATAGGGAATGTTTTCCATTCCAAGTGGAGGTAAGCCCAAATCAAAGAAATGAATATTTTATCTTGGAATACAAGGGGATTAAAGGCACCTCGGAAAAAAAGAATACTCGAATATTTTAGAATCAAACATTGTCTTGATATATTGATGTTGCAACAAACCAAACTGAAAGAGGAGGATACTCTTCATAAGTTCTAACATAATGCCTCCATTTTTTCATAGGAGTTTGCTGGTAACTTTTGTGGTTTGTGAACTTTTTAGAACCCGAAGGTTATGTTTGGGGAATATTTTATTAAAATCCCCCATTATCTAGGAATGTTTTTACAAGATATTGGTTCTAAAGTGGGTTGGATTGCTAATAAATATTTATGCTCTGTATCTTGAAAATGTGAGAGAAAATTTTTGGAAGGAATTGTTGGAATTTCGTAATACTTGCAAGCACCTCCCGTGTCTTATACCTGGTGATTTCAATACTCCACTGTAATTATCTGAGAAGCAAGGAGTAACTAGTGTTAGCAATAATAACTTGGAATCTTCAGCTGAATTTATTAGATTGGGTGAATTTTTTAACATTGATCTTCATGGAGATTCCTACACTTGGTCTAATAGAAGACTTGAAATCAACCATATTCAAATAAAATTAGATATATCCTTTGTTTCTATGAATTATATTTATCTCTATAATGATTTCTACCTGCAAGGTCTTCCTTAGATAGCCTCTGATCATTGTACCTTTCTCCTCAAGGATTCGGAAACCTAGAGTTTGAAACATCCTTCTTTTCACTTTGAGATTTCTTGGTTACTCTTATTGCAGAATCAAAACACCCCTGAATGGCCTCAAATTTGAGTGGGGCATCCAGTGTGACTACACAACATTGGACCATCTCTCAAGTTGTGGGACTTGCGGACTTGAGATGGACCTCTAGAGAAGGATGGTTCCTATTCCTCTGTTCAGGTGCACACATAAAATTTGCAGAGGATCTATTCTAAAATCTATTCTAACTTTCCAAGGAGACAAGGTTAAGAAGATGAAAGAAATTAAATCTAAACTAACAGAGGTGATGCACGAAAGGAATGTTGAACACCAGCTTTGTTATCAAACACAGACCATTAAAACGTAATACAACCACCACACATAGATAACCAATATTGTAATGAAATATAAGATAAAGGAAATGAACACAAGAGATGTTTGTAATCATCCACAGACATGTATTATTAATTCACAAAATGATACAAAACATTACAATGGGAAAGAGGAAAAAAAATTGCATTACAATCTTAAAAGAAGGTTTGAACTCCATGAATTCATCTGCAGACCAGAGAAGAAGGGAGGGTGCAAAACTAAAATTTCCAACCCTTTAAAATGAGAAAAGATCTTACCTTTATATATGAAGTGAAGAGAGGAGAAGAAAAGGAGGTGGGAAATCTGATTTGGAAGCTCAGCTATAAGCCATCAATGCACTTGAAAATCCACCTACAATCTGTCAAGTCTGCCTCTACATGTTTGTTTGGCGTGTTGAAGAAGGAATAATGGCGGATCAAATCAAATATGATCCAGTTATTGAAAAAATCAGATCATTCATTAATTTCATGAAAGATATTTTCCTATTTTTCACCCACCTAACCTTGTCAAAATTAAAGTTTAATGATTCTACGACGTAAAGGTGTTTGATACCTTTCTAATGGTACAAATTTTTTTGAATTCCGAGCACTATATCGAAAGTTATGTCCATTTGAATATTTGAATTGAATCCATACAAAAATAGTGGAAAAAACAAGTTTTACCAAATGGATATGTGGGCCCAAGATTCACTTTGTGCCTTTTGTGAAAAAACGTAAACTTCACAAAATCTCATGTAGTTCTACCACCTCATTAATGAATTGGATTCCTTGATTTGTTACAATTTCTAATGGACAACCAAATCTGGTGACAATGCGTTCATATATGAACCTTGCCACTTCATCCATGGAAGTTGTTTTCAATGGCCTAGCTTCAACCCACTTGGTTAAATAATCTGTGGCAACTACAATATACTTATTTTGGCATGGGGTAGTTGGAAATGGACATACAATATCTATTCCCCACTTTTCAAAGGGACCAAGTGGAATAATAAGGCATAATGGAGCTGATGAAGTCTTATGGTTACCATGTGTTTGACAAATATCACATGTCTTACAATAATTATAACAATCTATAAAAAGAGTGGGCCTGTGATAACCTACATCCAAGATCCTTCTTGTTGTAAGTTTTCCATAGAAGTGCCCTCCACATGTACCATTGTGGAATTCTTCTATTAGCTCCTTCCATTGATCATGTACAATTGCCCTCTTGTACTGTCCATCAGGTCCTATTCAAAATAATAATCCATGCAGAATAAAATATGGACGACTAGATATTTTCCTCTTAGTATTTGCATTGGCACCATCAGGAAACTTGAATTCATTTAGATAATTCCAAATATCTATGTATTCACTAGGGATTTTGTCGAGGGATAACAATGTTGCATCTAGGAAATCATCATCATCACAAGATGAACCTAAACCATCATAGGCTCGAGAGAGTGCATCTACATTGACATGCTTCTTTCATGGCCTATCTATAATATTAAATTCAAATTCTTGTAGCAAAATTATCCATCTTTCTATCCTACCTAATAGGTTAGGCTTATTTGCAATATATTTTAGAGCCTGATGATTTATTACAACTATAAATTTCTACCCTAGCAAATAATTTCTAAACTTCTTTACAGCAAAAATGATAGCTAGAGCCTCTTTTTCAGTTACAATATAATTTACCTCAACACTGCTCATTTTTCTACTCCCAAAGTAGACTGGATGATCATTCCCATTTTTATCCTTTTGGCTCAGAGTACTTCCTAATGCTACATATGAGGCATCAGTATACACAATGAATGGCTTGCTCCAATCTGGATTCTTAAAAAAAGGTGAAGACACCAAAGCTTCCTTTAGTTGTTCAAAATCTTCATGAGCCTTATTTCCTGGTTCATAAGTAACATTCTTATTCAAGAACTGGGTTAGTGGCTGTGTAATATTTGAGAAATTCTTGATGAACCTTCTATAGTAACCCACATGGCCTAAAAATGATCTCAACTTACTTCTATTCATAGGAAATGGTAAATCTTTGATTTTTGAAACTTTATCAGGATCAGTACCAATACCACTTCTGGATACAACATTCCCTAACAAAAATACCTTTAGAACATCCAAAGACACACTTTGTAGGGTTAAGTGAGGCTTGTGCTTCATCTAACCTTTGAAATGATGTCTTCATCTGGTGCAGGTGGGTCCATCTTGTTGCATCTGTGAAATTCATCATCATCACAAGATGAACCTAAACCATCATAGACTCGAGAGAGTGCATCTGCATTGACATGCTTCTTTCTTGGCCTATCTATAATATCAAATTCAAATTCTTGTAGAAAAATTATCCATTTTGCTATTCTCCCTAATGGGTTAGTATTATTTACAATATATTTTAGATCTTGATGATCTGTTAACAACTATAAATTTCCTACCCTAGAAAGTAATTTCTAGACTTCTTTACAGCAAAAATGATATCTAGAGCCTCTTTTTCAATTACAATATAATTTACCTCAGCACTGGCTCATTTGTCTACTCCCAAAGTAAACTGGATTATCATTCCCATTTTCATCCTTTTGGCTGAGATTACTTCCTAGTGTTGCATCTAAGGCATCGGTATACAAAATGAATGACTTGCTCCAATCTGGATTCTTAAAAACATGTGAAGACACCAAAACTTCCTTCAGTTGTTCAAAAGCTTCATGCGCCTTATTTCTTGGTTGATAAGTAACATCCTTCTTGAAGAACTGGGTTAGTGGCTGTGTAATCTTTGAGAAATTATTGATGAACCTTCTATAGTAACCCACATGGCCTAAAAATGATCTCAACTTACTTCTATTCATAGGAAATGGTAACTCTTTGATTTTTGAAACTTTATCAGGATCAATACCAATACCATCTCTGGATACAATATGCCCTAACAAAACACCTTTAGAGCATCCAAAGACACATTTTGTAGGGTTTAATGAGGATTGTGCTTCATCTAACCTTTGAAATTTTGTCTCCATCTAGTGTAGGTGGTCCATCTTGCTCCCATAGATGCAAAAAATCATCCAGAAATACTCTGATGAAGTTTCCAATGTAGGGTTCAAACACCCTATTCATCAAACGCTGGAACGTTGCCAGAGTATTAAACAACCCAAAAGGCATAACTCTATAAGAAAATGTTCCCCAAGGAGTGGTGAACGTGGTCTTCAACTGATCTTTCTCTGCTATACGAACTTGGTTGTATCTACTATATCCATCAGAAAAACAATAGCACTCATGGCCAGCTACTTCGTCCAAGATCTAAACTGAGAATGGAAGACGGTAATGATCCTTCTTTGTTGCCTTATTGAGCTTCCTATAATCAACACAAATGTGTAGTTTTCTCATTCTTTGTTATTAAGATCACAATGGGAGAAACCCATTCTGAATTCTCCATAAGCAAATATGAATCTTGTATCAAGCAACTTATCTATTTCTTCTTTTACAGTCTTGGAAAAATTAGGATTCATTCTATATGGCATTTTCTTTATGGGCTTAGCACCATCTACCAGCTCAATAGAATATTCTACCCAACTTACTTGACAGAGTTCCTTGTAATCAAAAGTGAATAGGTGTATGTACCTTAGAAAGAGCTGGAGGTAGGATTCCTTCTCACTCTCCATCACAGCATTACCAATCTTTATTTGTTGGAGACGATCATCAATTTCTTCTTTAGATAATTTTAAGGGTTCATGAGTCGGTGTGACTGGAAGGATATTCATGACTGAAACATCAACCTCACTTTCTTCATCTTATGTGTCCACTTCACTGGTACTAGAGTAATAAGAGGATGTCCAATCATCAGTTTCATCACTTGAATCCACAGGTTCTACCTTATGATGCCGAGGGATCACATTTATCTTCACCCTCTCTCTGCCACGTCTAAGTGTCATGAAGCCTTCATTACAGTAGTTTCTTGCATAAACTCTCCTTAGCCATGGCCTTCCCAACAACATTGGGTACACAACAATACCATTTTTCATCACTTGAAAGTCTATCACACATACAACACCCATAACAGATATTGCCACATTTTAAACAACACCTTCTTCTTTAGTTTTTCCCTTATTTAATGACCTTAACATAAGTGTTGAGGGGCGATCAATTTTTAAACCCAACATATTCATTATAGACTCGGTCATTATATTAACTACAACACCTCCATCAACTAAGACATCATGAATTGAAATACCATTACATAATACCTCAGCTTGTGGAGCATAGGGATCCGCCTCTGCCTCCAAAATTGGGACCTCAACCTCTTTCTTTCATCGAGGATTGAGTCCACTTCGCAGCTCTCGCCTCTTCTCAGAAGACATAACCAAAATTTGACCATATGTAATATTTGTAGGCCTTTTGGATAGATCTTCTAAGATGGAGTATGGTCCTTGCCCCTGTGAAATCAGAAAATCCTGTCCACACCCAACTTTCTTCTCCTATGTTTCTTACTAGTTTCTCCTTTCATCTTCTTAGGATCATTTCCATCTTGATTATCTTTTTCTTGTCTTTCTTTTTGTTACAAACACATCTACTTCATTATTTCTGCTCTTATCTACTACATCAAAAGAATTCACAGGTGTTTTTCCTTTATCATTAACTCCTTGTACCAGATGTAGAAGCTCTATCTAGACAATTATACTTATAATGACCCTTTTTATAACAACCATAACATACAACTTCAGAAATATTTCTTTTTGGACCTCTATCTCCTCCCTGAGAACTAAATTCTTTTCCTTGAAGAAGATTAATAGTTAACTGACCCATCTTTTCTGAGCAGATCTTCGTACTCAGTAGATTTTCTAGGAGAAATATTTGTGCTCACCGGGAGTGGTTGTGGATTCTGGACCAAAGGTGCTGGTGTAGGCTCTACTTTAGCAACAATTTCTTTGGGCTCCTCGTCCATGCTTTCTTCTTGCCTTCTTGTCAATCTCCTTTGCTTGTTCAATGGTAGCTGGGCGGTCATACTTCACTCGTTGTCTCAATCTCTGGCTTCATCCCAAGAATGAATTGATTACATAGGAGATTATCCACGTCATTCATCAACCCATCTGCTAATCCTTCCTTCCGGATATGAGCATCGAGTTTCCTCCTTATCTCTAGAACACGAGCATAATAATCCCTTATCTTCTCCTTCTCTCCTTGGGATAGCTTTGTGATCTTGATCATGAGATCTGCATATTTCTGTTGTTCACCAAATTCTTCAAGAAAACTTTCAGTTAATAAATCCCATGAATTTTTCACATTATCACCCAGTGTTTCAAACCACCTAAGTGATGAACCATCTAAAAAGGTAGGAAAAAATTCAATCCATTGTTCCCTTCTTATGAGGCCATTACAAATACAAGATCGTTTAAACTCTTGAATGAAAGAAGAAAGCATCTTCATTAGATTGAGCTAAAAAAACAAGAATCTTTCCCATTTTCAAAAGTAACCACCGTGAAATACCAACCCACAAGTACAACCAACAAGACTTATGTGCACAAATAATTGGAATCACTATACTAGAAAGTAACTTTACACCTTTCTACATTAAAATAGAAATGACCACGGTAAACTATGGTAAAATTTGACTTACTGTGGTAAAAAGTGACTTTATTATGGTAAACACTATTCACGGTAAAAAGTGAAGTTACTGCGGTAAATACTATTCACGGTAAAAATTGACTTTACTGCGGTAAATACTATTCCCAACAAAAATGACTTTACCATGGTAACTACTATTCATGGCAAAAATGACTTTACCATGGTAACTACTATGCACAGTAAAAACAAGGTTACCCTCCAATTTATTTTTGACTAAGTGGGAATATCTTTCCAGAAAATCCACCAACGAGGAATGGTCCCGGCAACGGAACCAAAATGTCATCACCAATCCGGCACTATGATAATTCTTCACCGGGAACTCCTCGTGCTATGATTATTTACTAATACACAGCCTTTAGTTTGGTGGATGTAATCTGGAAACAAAACAACAAACATAACACAAGAATACCATCGACTATGATAAGACGGAATGATGACAAATCTGAAATATCAAGTGTAAATTATAATATTAACATGAAATTGTTACATTCTTGCCCATGAGGTACTTCAAGTGTTATTCACTTCACTTGCCTTTCACCAATAACTATGGGAGAAACTTTACAATTACACCTCTTAATGGATTCTTCAACACACCTTTAACTGATGGCTTCCTTCGCACACTTCCTACAATATTTCTCACTACTTCCTTCTATGCTAAATGAGGGGGGGTGGCCTCTCTATTTATTAGAACTTCCAGGCTTATCCATCTTATCTCTAACATAGGATAAGAAATCCACTCTGACGAATCATATTCCATACCTTCACTCTTATCTGTACATGTAAGCTTATCTTTTAAGATAAGATAAACCTTATCATTTTACATGGGTTCCACATTTTTAGACATTTTTACAAATAAAATACACAAAATATTTATGACCTCACTCCTTGTCCTTATTACTAATATAATATTTCTAATTCATAATCATGTAGACCCTACTTCTCTAATTACCCAAACTTTGACATTTTAACATTACCGGACCACTTACGACAAATATTTACTTTTTACCACAACATTCCTATTGTACTTTGATTGTTACCGTACTCCACATTATTGGCGGCACGTCGTACTGACGGCGTCTGTTATCTTCTATCAAACGCTACTACTAATTATACTTAACAACATCCTATTCCTAATACATACATTAATGAAATAGAAATTACGGAGGAAAATTTTAGTGTCGACATCTTCCCCCTTCCTAGCTTCTAGTCCTGTCCTCGGAGTAGACTTATTTTGGTGCTTGGAAAATCTTCAACTTGTCATGGTTGACCCATTTTGTAATGGGAGTGCCATCCAATTCCTCCAGTCGGTATGTACCATTTTCATGCACAGCTGCTATTTTGTAGGGCCCCATCCATTTTGGAAGAAATTTTCTCTGTCTTCTTTTTTTGTATCTGGAATCATATACTAGAACCAAGTCATTCACATGAAATGGAGACCACCGGATATTTTGATTAAAGTATTCCTTCTGCTTCATTTTCTTCTTATAGCTTGTATCCTTAACTATTTCCCTCATTTCCTCTAACAAATGAAGATGTACCAACCTTTCTTTTACTGAATCACTTTCATCCATTCTTTCATTTTTCATTACTCTGACCGTGGGAATATCAAACTCAACAGGAAGAACTGGATCAATGCCATAATCTAACTGAAATGGGGAGTATCCTGTTGCTGACTTTGATGTTTCCCTGTATGCCCACAATGCTGCATGAATCCTCTTATCCCATTTATGTACCTACAAGGCTGCATCTTTTACTAGAATTTGACACAACACAAAATTTGTTCATTCCACCTATCCATTTGTGCTTGGTTTGTATGTTGTTGCCTTCATGTGCTTAATAGAAAACTTATTGACTAGGGCTTCTACCACCTCATTAATGAAGTGGCTTCCTTGATCTATTACAATTTCTAATGGACAACCAAATCTGGTGACAATGCGTTCATATATGAACCTTGCCACTTCATCCATGGAAGTTGTTTTCAATGGCCTAGCTTCAACCCACTATAGTTAAGTAATCTTGTGGCAACTACAATATACTTATTTTGGCTGTGACGGTAGTTGGAAGTAGACCTACAATGTCTATTCCCCACTTTTCAAAGGGACCAAGTGGAAGAATAGGGCATAATGGAGCTGATGAATTCTTACGGTTACCATGTGTTTGACAAATATCACATGTCTTACAATAATTATAATAATCTTTAAAAAGAGTAGGCCAGTGATAACCTGCATCCAAGATCCTTCTTGCTGTAAGTTGTCCAGAGAAGTACCCTCCACATGTACCATTGTGGAATTCTTCTAGCAGTTCCTTCCCTTGATCACGTCCAACTGCCCTCTTGTACTGTCCATCAGGTCCTATTCGAAATAATACTCCATGCAGAATAGAATATGGACGACTGGCTTGAGTAATCTTTCTCTTATTATTTGCATTGGCACCATCAGGAAACTTGAATTCATTCAGATAATTCCAAATATATATGTATTCACTAGGGATTGTGTCAAGGGATAACAATGTTGCATCGGGGAAATCATCATCATCACAAGATGATCCTAAACCATCATAGGCTCGAGAGAGTGCATCTGCATTGGCATGCTTCTTTCCTAACCTATCTATAATATCAAATTCAAATTCTTGTAGCAAAATTATCCATCTTGCTATCATCCCTGATGGGTTAGGCTTATTTACAATATATTTTAGATCCTGATGATCTGTTACAACTAGAAATTTTTGCCCCTAGCAAGTAATTTCTAAACTTCTTTAACAGCAAAAATGATAGCCAGAGCCTCTTTTTCAGTTACAGTATAATTTACCTCAGCACTGCTCATTTGTCTACTCCCAAAGTAAATTGGATGTTCATTCCCATTTTCATCCTTTTGGCTCAAAGTAATTCCTAGTACTATGCATCTGAGGCATCAGTGTACACAATGAATGGCTTGCTCCAGATCTGGATTCTTTAAAATAGGTGAAGACACCAGAGCTTCCTTCAGTTGTCCAAAAGCTTCATGCACCTTATTTCCTGGTTCATAAGTAACATCCTTCTTCAAGAACTGGGTTAGTGGCTGTGCAATCTTTGAGAAATTCTTGATGAACCTTCTATAGTAACCCACATGGCCTAAAAATGATCTCAACTTACTTCTATTCATAGGAAATGGTAAATCTTTGATTTTTGAAAATTTATCAGGATCAGTACCAATACCATCTCTGGATACAACATGCCCTAACAAAACACCTTTAGAACATCCAAAGACACACTTTGTAGGGTTTAGTGAGGCTTGTGCTTCATCTAACCTTTGAAATGTTGTCTCCATCTGGTGCAGGTGGTCCAAATTGCTCCCATAGATGTAAAAATCATCCAGAAATACTCTGATGAAGGTCCCAATGTAGGGTTCGAACACCCTATTCATCAAATGCTGGAATGTTGCTGGAGCATTACACAACCCAAAAGGCATAACTCTATAAGCAAACGTTCCCAAGGAGTGGTGAACGTGGTCTTCAGCTGATCTTTCTCTGCTATACGAACTTGGTTGTAGCCACTTATATCCATCAACAAAACTATAGCACTCCTGGCCAGCTACTTCGTCCAAGATCTGATCTGAAAATGGAAGAGGGTAATGATCCTTCTTTGTTGCCTTATTGAGCTTCCTGTAATCAACAAAAATGCGTAGCTTCCCATTCTTTTTTATTGAGATCACAATGGGAGAAACCCATTCTGAATTCTCCACAGCAAATATGAATCCTGCATCAAGCAACTTATCTATTTCTTCTTTTACAGTCTTGGAAAAATTAGGATTCATTCTATATGGCATTTGCTTTATGGGCTTAGCACCATCTACCAGCTCAATAGAATGTTCTACCCAACTTACTTGACGAAGTTCCTTGTAATCAAAAGTGAATAGGTGTATGTACCTTCGAAAGAGCTGGAGGTAGGATTCCTTCTCACTCTCCATCACAACATCACCAATCTTTATTTGCTGGAGACGATCATCAATTTCTTCTTCAGATAATTTTATGGGGTCATGAGTCGGTGTGACTGGAAGGATATCCATGACTGAAACATCAACCTCACTTTCTTCATCTTCTGTGTCCACTTCACTGGTACTAGAGTAATCAGAGGATGTCCAATCATCAGTTTCATCACTTGAATCCACTAGGTTCTGCCTTATGATGTCGAGGGATCACGTTTATCTTCACCCTCTCTCTACCACATCCAAGTGTCATGAAACCTTCATTCCAGTAGTTTCTTGCATGAACTCTCCTTAGCCATGGTCTTCCCAGCAACATTGGGTATGCAACAGTACCATTTTTCATCACCTAAAAGTCTACCACACATACAACACCCATAACAGATATTGCCACATTTGAAACTACACCTTCTGGTTTAGTTTTTCCCTTATTTAATGACCTTAACATAAGTTTTGAAGGGCGATCAATTTTTAAACCCAACATATTCATTACAGACTCGGTCATTACATTAACTGCAACACCTCCATCAACTAAGACATCATGAATTGAAATACCATTACATAATACCTCAGCTTGTGGAGCATAGGGATCTACCTCTGCCTCCAAAATAGGGACCTCAACCTCCTTCCTTCGGTCGAGCATTGAGTCCACTTCGCAGCTCCCGCCTCTTCTCAGAAGACATAGCCAAGAGTTGACCATATGTAATATTTGTAGGCCTTTTGGACAGATCTTCTAAGATGGAGTATGGTCCTTGCCCCTGTGAAATCAGAAAATCCTGCACACCCAACTTTCTTCTCCTATGTTTCTTACTAGTTTCTCCTTTCATCTTCTTAGGATCATTTCCATCTTGATTATCTTTTTCTTTCTTTCTTTTTGTTACAAACACATCTACTTCATTATTTATGCTCTTATCTACTACATCAAAAGAATTCACAGGTGTTTTTCCTTTATCATTATCTCCTTGTACCAGATGTAGAAGCTCTATCTGGACAATTATACTTATAATGACCCTTTTTATAACAACCATAACATACAACTTCAGAAATATTTCTTTTTGGACCTCTATCTCCTCCCTGAGAACTAAATTATTTTCCTTGAAGAAGATTAATAGTTAACTGACCCATCTTTTTGAGCAGATCTTCATACTCAGTAGATGTACTAGGAGAAATATTTGTGCTCACCGGGAGTGGTTGTGGATTCTGGACCAAAGGTGCTGGTGTAGGCTCTACTTTAGCAACAATTTCTTTGGGCTCCTCTTCCATGCTTTCTTCTTGCCTTCTTAACAATCTCCTTTGCTTGTTCAATGGTAGCTGGGTGGTCATACTTCACTCAATTGTCTGATCTCTGGCTTCATCCCAAGAATGAAGTGCTTACAGAGGAGATTATCCACGCCATTCATCAACCCATCCGCTAATCCTTCCTTCCGGATCTGGGCATCGAGCTTCCTCCTTAGCTCTAGAACACGAGCATGATAATCCCTTATCTTCTCCTTCTCTCCTTGGGATAGCTTTGTGATCTTGATCATGAGATCTGCATATTTCTTGTTGTTCACCAAATTCTTCAAGAAAACTTTCAGTTAATAAATCCCATGAATTTTTCACATTATCACCTAGTGTTTCAAACCACCTAAGTGCTGAACCATCCAAAAAGGTAGGAAAAAATTCAGTCCATTGTTCCCTTCTTATGAGGCCATTACAAATACAAGATCGTTTAAACTCTTGAATGAAAGAGGAAGCATCTTCATTAGATTGGGCTGAAAAAATAGGAATCTTCCCATTTCAAAAGTAACCACTAGTGAAATACCAACTCACAAGTACAATCAACAAGACTTATGTGCACAAATAATTGGAATCACTATAATAGAAAGTGATTTTACACCTTTCTATAGTAAAATAGAAATGACCATAGTAAACTATGGTAAAACTTGACTTACTGCGGTAAAAACTGACTTTACTGTGGTAAACACTATTCACGGTAAAAAATAAGTTACTGGGGTAAACACTATTCATAGTAAAAAGTGAAGTTACTGCAGTAAATACTATTCACGGTAAAAAAATGACTCTTACTATGGTAAATACTATTCACAGTAAAAATGACTTTACCATGGTAACTCATGGCAAAAATGATTTTATGCACATGCACGGTAAAAACAAGGTTACCCTCCAAATGATTTCTGACTAAGTGGGAATATCTCTCCAGAAAATCCACCAACGAGGAATGGTCCCGGCAACGGAACCAAAATGTCATCACCAATCCGGCACTATGATAATTCTTCACCGGGAACTCCTCGTGCTATGATTATTTACTAATGCATAACTTTTAGTTTGGTGGATGTAATCTGGAAACACAACAACAAACATAACACAAGAATACCATAGACTATGATAAGAAGGAATGATGATAAATCTAAAATATAAGTGTAAATTATAATATCAACATGAAATTGTTACAATCTCACCCATGAGGTACTTCAAGTGTTACTGACTTCACTTGCCTTCCAACAATAACTATGGGAGAAACTTCACAATTACACCTCTTAATGGCTTCTTTAAACACATGGCTTCCTTTACAACTTACTCAGACAATATTTCTCACTACTTCCTTCTATGCTAAATGAGGGGGGTGGCCTCTCTATTTATAGAACTTTCAGGCTTATCCACCTTATCTCTAAGATAGGATAAGAAATCTACTCTGACAAATCATATTCCATACCTTAACTCTTATCTTTACATGTAAGCTTATCTTCTAAGATAAGATAAACCTTATCATTTCACATGGGTTCCACCTTTTTAGACTTTTTACAAATAAAATACAAAAAATATTTATGACATCACTCCTTGTCCTTATTACCAATATAATATTTCTAATTCCTAATCATGTAGACCCTACTTCTCTACTTATCCCAAACTTTGACATTTTAACATTACCGGACCACTTACGACAAATATTTACTTTTTACAACATTCCTATTGTACTTTGACTGTTACCGTACTCTACATTATTGGCAGCACGTCGTACTGATGGTGCCGTTATCTTCTATTGGACGCTACTACTAATTATACTTAACAACATCCTATTCCTAATACATACATTAATGAAATAGAAATTACGGAGGAAAATTTTAGTGTCGACAGATCCACAGGTTAATTTTTGTCATTGGAGTCCTTCATGGATTGTTCCTAAGAGGGGTATGAATAAGTGGCCTAGCCAATTCACCTTTCAGAGGTTATGTGTGAGAGCTAAAAAAATATTTGATCATAACTGCTAGACCTCTTTGAAATTTTCCACATAATTTTCTTCATGTGTTGGGTCAAGTGTTTGAATGAATTTCATCACCACCCGGGCTTGTTGCTACCGATTTAACATTTGTCCTTGGCCTTGACTCAAGTGCGTGAAGTTTGACCTTTAGTTGAAGATGATCAGTGGCCTCTGTTGCATCCAATGGTTTGGATACATGGAATGATAGCACTGAGTTACTCGATTTGAGACCCTCCCTTCAAGTAACCACATGTCATGCTTTCAAGCACTTGACACATTTTAGTTGAACCTAAGCCTACCTCGTTGTCTTCACTGACTGCAATTGTTGACTAATGAAAATTGCATTGAGATGAGGCTATGCCAGTACTAGTGATTGTATTAATCTGCGAGCATAGTTTTCATCTACTTTTGAAATGGATTGAGGCCAGAAAAGCTGATTTTGACTTGTAATACCCTGCATTAAGAAGTCATTCTGAAACCAGTAACTATTGGTCGGTAGCCCATGGGTCACCGCTAGACTAATTAATTTTGAAGGGAATGTTGATTGTACCTTTACGCGGGGACCGACTAATGAACCGAAACTTTGAACATGACCATGCTCCAAATCATAGGACCTCCAAATCTAGAACATGCAAAGTCTGCAATTTTGCACAGTATTCTGCTGTCAGGCTTCAAGAAAAATCTTTTCCTACTCTCTGAACTAATCCCTAAAATTTGGAAATCTCCAAAATTGATCCTCAAAATCTTGCTATAGGAGCATGGATTGAAATGTTCATTCTTAGATCAAATGCAGACATATATATCATATGGCGCTGAATGCATGGCTTTACTATCCCAAAAAAATGGCTTACAAGATGCCAGATCCATTCCACTCAATAATAATGCAAGGCTAATCAACATTCACCTATACACGAAAATTCCACCCCAAGTTGATGAAACTGAGATATACTATGAGGTGGATGGGTTGTGGTTGACCAACTTGGCATTTTGAAACTCATCTTCAAGCCTTGAAGTTGGTGTAGGTGAGATAGTAGTTGGCTTCTCAAGTTGGATATAATGAAGCCAGGTATGGGATGGAATTCTGATTTAAGATAAAGCTTGATGATCTGAGTCCTTTGACTATATGCCCATTGTTTGAGTCCTGAATTCCAGAGTTCCATGAAATGGAATTCCTATTGACCTTGCTATGGATGGATGTGTTGGGAGAGAACGACATCCTGTTAGGTGGTTTTCCATACTTGCTCCTGGTTGAGAAAGGAATGTAATGGAAGCATTCATGAGGAGGTCTTTCCTATGAGTTCCCATTGATGTTAGATAATTGCAGGTTGAGAGGTCATTATCCTTGACATGCTCTCCAAAGTAGCAGATAAGGGGTCAATGTGTATTAGAATTGTTTGAATTTCGGAGGATAAGCAATGATGTGATCTCTATTGGGATGCTTGACAGGCATAATAGTGATAGTTCCGAAGCCTGACAGCGGGTCATGACATATAATTTATCCTGATGTTGTTCTTTGTGCAGCTGCTCGAGCATCCCCCATGATTAAGTGAGATAGAGGGATTGTGGTGGAATTTATGAGATAGGTATGTCATAAAGGGCTATAGGATTTTTACGGAGTCTAACTTGAAACTTTGACAATACTCCTACAATGGATGTAATCTACAGGAGGTCCCAACATGAATCATAAAGGATAAGAGTTCAAACCGTTTCCTGGCCACTAGAGGAAATAGAATGAGGAGATCCATAAAATGATATGGTTTTTAAGATCAGGTATCAATATGTTGAGTTAGCCAATCACCCATGCAGGTACTTCAATGTGTTATCCTAAACTGCTAGTATTTGCCTAGGCCAGACACATTTGGAAATGTGATTCACACATGTAATCCTTTCCCTAAGGATGACTACTTTGCAAACAGTGGGCAGCTTATCTTAGACAATATGGTTTCCTACTTCCTTAAACTAAATCAGGGTTGTGAGCCTCTCTAGTACAAGAACTTGTAAATCTTAACCTCAACCTATCATTAAGATAGGACTAAGGAGATGCTGAAAGCTAAGGAAATGCATACATGAGCCTACACTTAACTCAATCGATTCACCAGCAAAGGTAAGCTTATTCTTGAGAAAACGAATAGAAAAATGGAGATTCCAGGTTATCAGAAGTCAACATGGGTTCCAATTCTTTAATACTTTTTACAAATCAAATACATAAAATCCTTTATGACATCACTCCTTGTGGCTTATTACCAATATAATATTTCTAAATCCTAATCATGTGAAGACCCTACTTCTCTACTTGCCCTAACTTCACAACATTTTAACATTATTGAACCACTTATGACAAATATTTACTTTTTACCACAAGATTCCTAGGTATACTTTAAATGTTACCGTACTATACATTATTGGCGACGTCGTACCGACAGTGCCATTATTTTCTATCGGATGCTACTACTGATCTTATGCTTAACAACATCCTATTCCTAATACATACATTAATGAAATAGAAATTAGGGAGGAAAATTTTAGTGTTGACAGATCCTCTGGCCTCTTTTAACCGTCATTGGCCTCCTTCATCGATCCCTTGTTCCTCAAATTGTCAAGTCCTGCTGACCTTTGATTGTTGGATCTTGAAATCATGGGCTCACATAACTGAATTGAACTTTCTAATTTTCTTCTGTGCAGGGTCGTGAATTGATCAATTTTTCCAGGGGTTAAATTCTAGGATAACAGTCTGGTGACTCATGGGGATTTTTTTCCTTCTAGAAAAAGATATCAATGGCCTTGTTGCATCCATTAGGCATGGATTCATGAATGATAGCCTGAGTCACTGATCTTGTCCTTGAAACCTCGAGCCCAAACACTGATGCCACTTCGAAGTTTGACCCTGAGCCTACCTCGTTGTCTTCACTCTCAATTTTCAAAATAAAATCATTGAGATGACCCATGGTTCTGAGAGTAGAGAATTGTATTAACCTAGGGTTTTCACCTACTCTGGAAATGGATTGCCTCACCGAACTCTGATTTTAGTTGCTCTGACCATTATTTTCTTTCATTTTGAAACCAGTAACTATTATAGGTAACTATGGGTTTCCCCACTATAAATATTGAAGGGATAGTCACATTGTACCTTTAGAGAAATACAACAAAAAACTTATGTACAAAGATTAAATCATACATGCCTCAAATGAGACATGCAGAGTTTGCAAAAGCACATATTCTGCTGAAAGAAAAATCTACTCCTACTCCTACACTAACCCTAACAAAGAAAATTTAAACAAATCTTGCTATAGGCATGGAGAAATAGCTTCCCTTTCTTAGAAAATGCAGACATGTATATGATTTGGCGCTGAACATGGCTCTTACTATGAGTGAAAAAGTGACAAGAGGCCAATCCTCCACCAAAATAATCAAGGTATCAACATCAATCAAAAATACCTCCTCAAGTTGATTGGCACTGGACTCCTGGAGGTGTTTATGGTGACCCTTGGCACTTGTTTGAAACTCATCCTCATGCCTTGAAGTGGGCATGAATAGTTTTGGCTTCTCCATTGGCTCTAATGAAGCCAAGTCCCTGATTGGGCATGATCTGGTCCTTTGAATGTGCCCATGGTTATGAATTCCAACTCCACGAATGGAGTCTTCCTATGGACCTTCTTGGATGGATGGTGTGGGAGAGATGACGACATCCTCTTTCTCTTTCCATTCCTTCTCCTGTGAAGAACATGGAAGATTCATATCTTCCAACCTTAGTTCCAGAGGGCTGTTATGAAGTGCAGGTTGTTTTCCTTGAATGCTCTCCTTCATGGCAGTAGGCTCATGTGCTTAGAAGGTGGATGATGGAGGATAAAATGATGTGATCTCTGTGGGATCCTCTCCATCAAATAAATCCTCCAAGTCAGACATATAATTTACCTCCTTGTTGTTCTTTTGCATGTGCTCAGCCTCCCCCATGGTGTCAAATTGATCTAAAACTCACTCACCATGGTTCCCCTCATCTTCAAACATGAATTTTGAAAGCGCAAACTCTTCTTCAACATTAGAGTTTGAAGGGGATGAAGAGGGAGGAAGAACTGAAGGTTCTCATGTGGCCTACTCCACGCTTGGAGCCTCTAGAACTATATGGTCCTCCTCCATAGCTAGAATGTAGTCCTCTTCTTTGGATTTGGAGTAGCTCCTTTTTCCCATGCTTGTGTTGTAGCTGAAGCTTCCACCAATTGTGGCTTTACCCAAACCTCCTCCATAGGCTTAACCAACAAGGGAATCTTTTCAATTCTGAATTTAAGAGCCAAGCTTACTAAGATTTTGATCATATCTTCTTTTGTTGGCTCTTGTTCTTGGTTGGTTTTTGGAGTCTCTCCCTGACATGGACTTGGAAGAGCAGGAGCAATGGTGGGTGGGGTCTCCACTAGTTGTTGCTTCATTTGTGGTGGAGGGGAGGATATTTCTTTTAGCTCTTATGGAAGGCACTTAGGTTTGGAAGGGAAAAGGGTAGAAGAATTGAGGTGAGATAGAATATTAGAAGATGGAGAAGGGAAATCCATACTTGGGGCAGAAGATGGGATGCTTGGAAATTGATGCTCTGATTGAGATGGTGTTGCTTGGGGAATGGAGAGAAAATTACCAGATGATGGTGTAGGAATTACCCATTGATAAGGCTCCTTGACACCAAGTTCGTAGGCCTCTATCTCCTCGGTCCATTGTGCAAGTGGGGGAAGCATCTCAACCATGAATTCAAGCTTCTCATGAGGGTTGTAATGTCTTGGAAAAGGGTCAAAACCATGGACAAGGTGCCCTGCAACCAATCCTGAATGCTTTCATCTATGTTGTAGCCCTTGATTACACCATGCTAGCCTCCATTCTTTGAATCTTCTCCAGAAAACCAGCATTCTCTATATAGTTGTCACCATTATGTGCGTCCCCTTGTTCTTGATAAGCTCCATGGCCAAAATGGTTTTGGAACTCCTCATATGGGTAAGCATAATGGTTCTAGATTTGATCAATGTGCTGATCTAGAGGAGTTGGGAAACACATTGGAGGTGGAATGCACTACTGCAAGTGTTGCAAGTGTGAATTCCATGAGGGGAATGAATTCATGATTGCACAACTTCATAAAGTGGAAGAAAACAAAAGATATAGAAATAAAATGGATGAAAATGGATGGGATAAGGTCTACAACTTCAGAGATATGGGTTGTTGACTAGATGGAGTCACTAGATGTGTTTTGTATGTGCCTCTAAACGATGAATCTCACCAAGAACAGATCAACTTGATGAAATGAAGTGGTAAGGTGATTTAGACCTGTCACATTGGGCATGCCAAAAATGTTAGTGTGGTCACACAGTGGCTTAAGATTTGTTTTTGATAATGAGATACCTCGAAAAGATGAGAAAAATCTAATCTTAGCGTCCCACCAGGCATGCCAAAACTGTTAATGTAGAATCATAGCACCCTGAATGGCCTTGGATTTGAGTGGGCCATCTAGTGTGATTGCACAACATTGGACCATCTCTCAAGCTGTGGGACTTACGAACTTGAGATGGACCTCCAGAGAAGGTTAGTTCCTATTCCTCTATTCAGGTGCACACATAAAACTTGTAGAGGATCTATTCTAAAATATATTCTAACTTGCCAAGGAGACAAGGTTAAGAAGATGAAAGAAATTAAACCTAAACTAACAGAGGTGATGCACCAAAGGAATGCTGAACACCGGCTTTGCTATCAAACACAAACTATTATAATGTAATACAACCACTATGCATAGATAACCAATATTGTAATGAAAGATCAGATAAAGGAAATGAACACAAGAGAGGGTTGAAATCATCCACAGACATGTATTATTACTTCAAAAATTGATACAAAACATTATAATGGTCAAGAGGCAAAAAAAATTGCATTATAGTCTTAATAGAAGGTTTGAACTCCATGAATTCTTCTACAGACTAGAGAAGAAGGGAGGGTGCAAAATTAAAATGTCCAACCCTTTACAATGAGCCAAGATCTTACCTTTATAGATGAAGTGAAGAGAGGAGAAGAAAAGGAGGTGGGAAATCTGATTTGGAAGCTCAGCTATAAGCCATCAATGCCCTAGCAAATCCACCTACAATCTGTCAAGTTTGCCTTTACATGTCTGTTTGGTGTGTTGAAGAAGGAAAAATGGCGTATCAAATCAAATCTGATCTGGTTGTTGAAGCAATCAGATCATACATTAATGTCATGAAAGATGTTTTCCTATTTTTCACCCACCTAACCTTGTCAAAATTAAAGTTTCATGCTTCCATGGCGTAAAGGAGGTTGAGACCTTTCCAATGATACCAAATTTGTTGAATTCCAAGCACTAGATTGAAATTTATGCCCATTTGAAAATTTGAATCAAATCCATACAAAAATGGTAGAAAAAAAAGTTTTGCAGAACGGATCCATGGGCCCGAAATTCACTTTCTGCCTTTTGTGAAAAAACACAAAATTCACAAAACCTCCTGTAGCTCCACAAGCCTGAAATTCACTTTTTCCCAAAATCCCCCTCAAGCCTACAACCTTCTCATTTTCCATTTGTCATCCCTGGGCCCGCTGGTCTGCTTTGACTAAAAAATCCTTCCAAGGCCCGCCTTCCCGCTTTGACCTAAAACATGGCCACGTGTAGAGCTAGCACATGTTTAGGACCTGCTTTTGGATTTTCCCTCTGAAATAGCGCCGAAGAGACACATGGCTCCTACCGTGGCCTTTCTCTATTCTTTTTTGTTTTGGCTAAGTCCCTTTTGTTTGGTAGGGCCATATGTCTAACCCTAGACACATGGAGGCTCAGTGCACATTTGGGAGCTACCTCCAAATTTTACTTTTGAAGTTGCATCATCCTGACACATGGCTCCTTCCGCTAGCCTGCCTTCATTTAGACTTTTCAACAACTGCTTCTACCTTTTCTGGCTCTGGACATGTGGAGGGCCTGCACTTGTTTGGGGACCGCCTTTTGGGCTTGATCTTTGGAGTTGTGTTGTTGAGGCATGTGGCACCTTCTGCGACTCTTCTCCTTACTTAGCCAATTCAACAGCCATCACTTCCCCCATTTGGACTCTGACCATGTGGTGAGTCCACGCTAATTTGGGAACCCACTATGTATTTTTCTTTTAAAGTTACACCGAGTTGACATGTGGGGGCTTTGTGTTGACTCTCTTATACTTAGCTGATTCAGGGCCTCAAGTGAACACTTCCTCGCTGGGTTCTAACTACGTAGAGGCTTCTGCTAACCTTGCTGCTTGGCTCTGAGTCAACTCGTATGTGGAAAAGTTTGAAAAATTCAAGCTTCTTCTCCAATTTTCTCTTGTGATCCTCTGGCATCTTTTAACATCATTTACCTCCTTCGTTGACCCTTGCTCCTCCATTGTCGAGTCTGCCTGCCCCTTGATTGTTGGATCTGAAATGTGGGATCGTATGACTGAACCAACCTTTTTTATTTTCTTCCATGCGGGGTCATGTTTGATCAATTTTTCTGAGGGGAAATTGGGATAATGGTTACAAAATCATGATTTAGAAAAGCTTATCAAGGACTAGTGGATGATTGATATTCATGGCTCAGATATGTATAGGTTCACTAAGAAGCTAAGTTGTTTTAAAAAGACTCAAGAATTGGAAAATTCATGTTTTTGGGGATATCCATAGAAGGAAGGATTTTCTCACTTTGAAATTAGCCTCTATCTCAGTTGAGATCAATTCGAAATGAAGATATCCTCATCTCCATCATCAAAAACTATCCCTTTCTTAGTGATTATCAAAATACACTTGCCGAGGAAGAAGTGTATTGGCATTGAAGATAGTGATCTAGCTTCAATAGGGTGATCGAAATACATTTTTTTTCATATGACTGCTACGAAGCAATAAAGTAAGGATAAAATTAAAGAGTTGGTCACCATGGAGGGAACTTATCTAAATAAAGATGATGTGATTATTTCTAAATTAATCAATTACTATGCAAGCCTCCTCCATGAGGACACCCCCCATGTGAAGAGAATTGTTAGGAAATGATTCAATACATACCCAATTTGATCACCAATGAGTTTAATGCCAAACCCACGCAGCCATTCTCGATGGAGGAAATTTAGAGAGATGTTTTTGAAATGAAAGGAGATAAATCACCAATCCTTGATGGTTTCCCTACATAATTTTTTCAAACTTATTGGCATATTTTAGAGCCTGATCTGCATGCATCTATTTTGGAGTTTCGGTAAAATGACCTTATTTTAAGGGAGTGGAACAATACCTTTGTAGCCCTTGTTCCTAAATCTATGGGCTTAAAGTTGATTTCTAACTATAGGCCAATTAGTCTCTACAACACTTCCTACAAGATTATAACCAAAATATTGGCTTCTAGGACAAGCTTAATTTTAGAAAAACAAAATGGGTTCATTGGTGGTAGATTGATTGAAGGTGGTACTAATGCTGTTCATGAAGCTCTTCCTTCAAATTCTCTAATTTTTTTGGATATTATGATTATCAAACTTGATATGGAAAAAGAATTTGACAGAGTTAGTTTGCCCTTCATACTCAGGGTACTGGAGAAATATAGTTTTGGGGAGAAATGGAGATCTTGGATTTAGAATTGCATCTCAACTCCCAAATTCTCCATCCTCATTAATGAAAATTTTCAAGGTTATTTTCCCTCCATTCGTGAAATCAGGAAAGTGGACCGCCTTTCAACCTTCTTGTTTATTCTTATGGTGGACACTCTTAGCAAAGCTTTGGAAGCCACCACAAGATTTGGCAACATTACTGGCATTACTACTACCTCCAAGATACTTGTATCCATTCACAATCAATTCACTGATGACACTTTGCTATTAGGTATTGCTTCATTTCTGGAAGCTAAAGTTTCGGAATGAATTATGGATTGTTATCAATCAACTTCTGGGAAAAATATTAAATTTAATAAGAGTAGTATTGTTTTTATTAAAACTCCTACCAGTAGACAGTGGAAGATTGTTGACATCTTTGGTTGCATTATTATGGATCTCCCCTCCTCTTATTTGGGTCTTCCCCTCTTCCTGGGAAGAAAACTCAAGAGTCTATGGAACTCGGTTTTTGAAAGACTCAAAAGGAAACTTGTTGGCTCAAAATATTCCCTTCTCAGTCAGGCTAGAAAGGTATAACTAGTTAAGGTCACTTTACAAAATCTACCGATATACTTTATGTATTTGTTGAAAATTCTTGCTTCTGTTGTTTCACTATTGAAAAAATTCAAAAAAAATTTCCTTGGTTAGGGTCAAAAGAACGAAAAAAAATTCACTTAGTCTCATGGAATGTGGTTTATAAACTAACTGCTCTTGGGGGGTTGAGCCTATGAAAAATTGTTGATATGAATTTGTCCATGCTTGAAAAACTAGGTTAGGAAATTGCAACTAATGGAAAGGATTCCTGGATGCAGATGATGATACCAAAAATATATATCCTTGGTGGAAGAATTATTTGCTAAAGACATCCTGAATGGTTCAAATATTTGAATCTCCATCAAATGTACTAGAAAACCAATACAGTCAGGCACAAGATGGAAAATTGGGAATGGTAAAATGATTGCTTTCTGGACTGATAGTTGGATTGAAGACAATGCCTTATCTGCTAGCCCATCCTAGGATCTAATAAGATATAGGTTTACTAAATTTTTAGGGATTTATGTTTATGACTACATTGTTTGCTCCTCCTCTTACCTACGCTAGTTCATTCCTGGTTAGGAAAGGACGAGTCATATCCAACTTCAACTGATTGGAAAGTTGAATCTCTTGATGTCAACATAATATTTTCCCATTTCTTCTATGGAGGACATTATGATCTAGCCACTTTTCGCTTCTAGTTCCTTTTCTATCAAGATCTCTTAACTGTCCTTTCCACACCGCTTGGAGGGCCTTTCTCTTTCTCAAATTTGGTTACCACAAGTTATTCCAAAATTGGTATTTTATACTTGGCTTTCTTCCAGAGATGCCTTTCTCTCCGACGAGAATCTCAAGCGGCAAGGTTACTCCCTCCCTAGCAAGTAAATTTTCTATTTTGAGGCTCCTAAAACTTCTGGCCACTTTTTCTTTCATTACAACTCTTTCTTTTTATGTCTAGAGCCTCCTATTTAATTTTTTTGGAGTTTATTGGGTCTTTCCTAAGTCCATTTCGGAAGCTCTCTGTCAATGGGTGCCTCTCTTTTGGCATCAAATTGTTAACATTTCCTAGAAAATTCTTCTACCTCACACTTTATGGAAGATATGGAAATAATTTAACAAACATATTTTTAAAGAATAGTACAGTAATCCCCAATACATATTCACCTTGGTGGCCGCTAGTCTTAAAGAAAATTTGAATTGTTGTATCTAGAAACAACATAAATGTAAAATTTCTCCCAGAATGGATAGGTAGTGATGCAGTAACTTCAGACCCCCCTTCATCCCCTCACTTTGACTTCTTTGATGGCTAATACCTCCTGGTCCCCTCTCCCTTTAGGTTGGTTTATAGTCAACATGGATGGTGCTACTAAAGGTAACATGTGCAGATCAAGTGGAGGTACCTCTATTAGGTATGAACTGGGTCAACCGATTGATGCCTCTGCTTTCTATTTTGGTAAGGGTACTAACCATAAAGAGGAAGCCTTGGCTATATGAAGAGGTATGGACCTTGCTTCTAATTTTGGCATGATCAACATAATTGTTTAAAGTGAATCCCTAAATATGATCAACCTTCTAAACAATGCTTGGGTGTTACTAGTTGGACCATTAGCAAAATTATAATTGACATCAAACTTCTTCAATCTCAATTTTGTAATGTCCAGTATCAACACATTTACAAGGAAGGTAATAGAGTGGTTGATATGTTAGATAATATTGGAGTTACTAATGAGAAACAACAAACCTGGGTCGGGGATTTCCCTAAATTACTTCTAAATGTCTTTGATGATGATTGTCCTAAGAAGTGTTAATTTGAGCAAGTATTTTTTGGTCACTACTAATATTGATTATTTATGCTTCAGTATTACCCACTCTAGTTTTGTCTCCACCTCCCGTGATGATTTCATTTATTATGATTCAAAGGTATATCTTAATGATTATAACCCTATCACGTGGAAAGCCAAGATCTAAAATTTTAAGTTTTTAATGGTGAATTTTTAATAATAAATATAGGCATCCCTTTTTTCTGGTTGGCACATGACAAAGGGGGTATGTGGATTTTTATTAAGGCTCATTTTATTATTCTTTTTCACATCATATTTCTTCTCATCGATTTAGCTATGCAAAAAATGGGGGGTGCTCTGGTGCAATTGGAGCTTGCAAATTGTGATGATTTGAAGAAGGATACAATGGTTTGGAATCTAGTTGGGGAGAAGGGGGTTATGATGTTCATTAAAAGGTTTTCTGGGCATTTTTTTGTGGTGTTAAATAGCATTTTATCATCCTAGAAGTGGGGCAATGTGAAAGTTGGCAAAACCAATTTTAAATTACTTTTGAGAGTATTGTTGCTACGACAAGGCTCCCTGCTGAAAGAGATATCTATTTGAAGATGTCCTTGAAAGAGGAAATGTCATCCTTTCAAGCAAAGAGGAAAGAATAGGTTAATATGTACAAATCAGGATATGAACATGCTTCCCTGAAGGAACCCTAGGATTGTGTTGTTGAGTAATTTATGTGGTACTTTATGCTGGAAGGCAGGTATAAGCTCATTTTTGGTCCTTAACTCTTCATTCTGGCTCATTTTCGTAATGGTATAAAGGTGAATTTAGCCAATTTCCTATAACAGTCCTTAGATTTGTCCATTAAAAAGGCTCATATTGGTGAAGGTCATTTAATCCACCAAGGTTTACTATATTTTCTTTTCAAATCTTTTGTTGGTGCTAGCTCCATGTCCCACTTTCTTCCTATTGTTGGTTTGGCTTGTTGTCGAGCCCCTCCACCTCCTCCCCATCTTGCTCCCCCATCACCTTTGTCGCCATCTCAATTCCCCACCTTCATCTAACCCAAAAGTCAAAATTATGACCAACTTTGATGCCAATTCCTCCCCCTACTCGCTCGCCTCCCTCTTCTCCTCCCCGCCCAGTTGTCTCTCCCCAGGGATGATGCTACCTCTCCTTCCTGTTTCTACCTTGTTTGGTGCTATGGATTTGAATGTTCCTGGTTCTGAGGATGATGGTTCAATTCCTGAGATTTTTCTCGGTAATACTAATACTTAACCGGATTCTCTGGTCTCTTCTGTGGGTGATGAAAAATAGAGTGATTTGATGATGATGTTGTCAATGACATGATGAACACAGAAGATGTCAAGGATGTTTCTGGATTTGATGCAGAGGATGCCATCGAGGACCATGTTTTCCACTAACAGTGTGAAGAATGTTGATTTGGACCATTGAATTGAGGCTTCCACCAGAGCTGATTCAAGGGGTATCTTCGGTAGCATCAAAAGTAATCTCAATGTTATCAAGAACTGGAAAGATTTTACTAATGAATTATGGGTTCATCTTCAAAATGGTTGCACGAAACTGATGCATGTTGTTGAAACTCTTGTTGATAAATATGTTGATACTGATTGTGATGGAAGCAGTTAATGTTCTTAAGAATATTATAGCTATGTAGCCCTGTGTGTGGGCCTTTTTTGTTCATTTTAGAATGTTGGTATTTTTTGACTTTTGTTTAGCTGTACTTATTTTTTCTCATGATTATCTTGCCATTTGGGGCCTTTGTACCAAGGATGTGGGTCCTGTCAACACCCTCATTGTTTACCATATTAAAAAAAATGGTATTCTACCCAAAAATAGGACACAAATTAATTGATTCATGTTATAATTTAAATGTGTAACATGCCCATGCCCTTGAAAACAACAATGTACTTAATGTTGACCATTGTTAGCTACTTATGCAAAAATGCTTCATCTTCCCATGTTGATTCATAATTGGGTAGACTCTTCCAATTTATCACATACTCTATAATCAACCTTGTTTTAGCTTCTTAGTGCCTTCTTGAATTATTTTCTCAAAATCCAAAATGATTTTTTTGTTTCTCTTAAGGATTTGATAACTTATTTCAGCTAAAGTTCTTTATCTCATGAATTTATTCAATGAGGAAAAATAAAATATTGGATGTATTCTTCTTGACTTTGATCACTCTAGTTTGACTTTGTGTTGAATGTGGAGCTAAATTATTTCACAAAATATCTTGCTTTACAAGTTGTTGGTTTACATAGTGACCGACAATGGTTAGGGAGGAACCGGCATCAGTTAACCTAGGTGTTAATGTTTTATTTTTACCACAAGTTAAATCTAATATTTTACTTTAAAGATGATTGAGTGATTGTAAAATCATATCTATGATGTCGTAATAGTTGTATATGTATAAAAGCATGAAAATTAGGGTTATAGAATGAAAAAATTACATTTTTTGAATGTAAGTTTCCTTGGAGAGAAAGAAAGAGAAGTTGGTGAGGAAAAAACATTATACATCCTATGAGGTGTGGAAGATTGCAGGTCTTCATTATATTTCCTCTGTGAAGCTGTGAATAATAAGATTGGTTGTTTCTTGGTGGATGTAGCCTGCAATGGGTCTAGCCATGTTGTATTGCAGTGTTACCTTAGTTTTCTTATTTATACACATTCCCCTCTCCCCCATAGGGCATAATATTCATATTAGTGTCTGGTTGCTTCTATGCTTTAGGTTGCATCCTCCTAGATTTGTACATCACTGACATATGGTTTAACCCCAACAACTGGTATTAGATCTTTGTTTGAGGGCCATACATGTGTGTTGACATCAATCACCCCATTCAGCAGGGTTTACTTATTGAGTGGGAGCACATTTTAGACTCACAGAAGTATAGGAAAATACAGAGTGGAGGAATATGACAGCCATAATTATCAATTGTGGAAGATGTAGATGGATAATCTAACTTGGTATCCTCACGAAATACATATGATGTACTTTTGCCTATGAACTCATAATCCCTTCTTGGATTCCTGATGACCCAGAATGGCAGGTTATTAGTATACTTTTTTTAGGATCAGTAGTAATTTCTAGCACTTGGAAGCATAGATAGTTTGCACAATTTTACAGAAGAACAATCCTCTAGCAATCAGAGTTGCATTATATCTCTTATAAAAAAATTCTGAATTTCCTTGAGATACGAATAAACTGGATTGAACTTGAATAAATAAGGATCAAACTCTAGGGATGGATAATAACAGGTGGATAACTATACTCCACAACCATTCTGAATGATTCATGGTGTGAGATCACCCAATTAAAATCAGTTAATGTTTCATTTGAGCATGAGATTGCCCAAAAAAAATCATTCTTCTACAAAGCTCTTTACCAGAACACTTTCTATAACTTGGTTCACTAGTCATGGATCAGTAATGCACATGTTCATTCTGTGTAATGCTTTTACATACTTGGATCGAATGTGGTTCAGTATACATGGAATGTTGAGCCTACTCTTTTTGGTCTTCGTTTTGTAGGTCAGTCCTTGATAAGTTGGAAACAGTATCAAGAAAAGAAAAAGCATGGAGACTTCATGAGCAATAGGTACAATCATCTGGTGTACACATTATGATTGTCACCCCTATGGTCAACTTCATCTTTCCTTGCTTAGTCAATTCCATGACTTCATTTTTATCACTCCACACTTTTTTCTTACCTCCTATGGCACACTTTTTCCATCAATCTACTATGGTTTTAATCAGGTACACATCTCTTATCTACTTTATGATTATCCAGTATTCACTCAAAAACATAGAGGTGTTGGGGTAAATGTAGACAAGTATGATCATGCACTGTTCAAGAGGTACATTAAGTCTTAGTGATCAAGAGGTCCTAATCACATACTTTTATCCAATAGTGATTCCTAAGAGTGATCAAAACTGAGTAATTGGGTATCAGTTATGGTTTAGCTGTGGTTTTGTCTTTATTTCATTCTTTCTTTCTGAGCCTCTATACACCCTACAGACCCAGACTGTGAAAACTTCAATAATTTAATCTTTTATGACTAATAAAATCTGAGAACATTCTTGGTTGCCCCAGCCAAGACATCAGGTGAACCACGGTAACCATTGTGTCTGCCTAGGATCCCTAGAGCATGCTCTTCACTTTATGTTGTCACTCCTTATGGGCAGTCTTATTATTCTAAATGGGTCGGCCTTCTAGTCTGTTAATTGAGGAATTATTTCAACAAAGGGAATCACTACTAAATATACAACTTATATGTGAGATCTTAATAAGGACCAATCTCTAACAATGGTATTACCATCATCTAAGGTTTCATCTTGAATGGCATTTCATGGAGCATTAGGGAAGCATCCAGGGTCTGAGAAGTCACTCAATGGGACAAGGGACTATATGGTTTCTGCATACATGTACATAGGAGGAAGTTCACTTGTATCAGACAGGACCACACATGTTACTTTGACATGGGTACATCTAACCATTACTCGTTATCAAGTGCACCTGTACAAAAGAGCCACCTAGGGCAGTTGATATCTTGCACACAGGTGATTACGAGAACTACATGTTATGCTTTGAAATGTATTAGAATGCTTTCAACATATCACAGGATAAGATCACTGGAAGGTCTCATGAGTGACATCTGGGAGAGTCAGTATGAAACTCCCCATTTACATGTTCCTTGTTTAGGATTTTTGATGAAAAAATTAGGTTGTAATATCCAAAATGTCACCCCTGAGAATGGTTATGTTGTTGATAACATTTGCATCAAATTGTAATCATGGTCCCGAGCAAGTATGATTAAACTTCGAGGCCCAAAATCATGAATTTGATGATGAGGTCCCCTCGGCCTTTTTGATTATAACTGCTCCCATACCAAGATAGAAATCCTAACGAGTTAGAGTTAATGGCAAAAATGTAAGTAAATAAGTCTGCATGACTTTTTTTAAATCATTTCGGGTCTGAAGGTTTCGAGGATCGTACTGAGGTGTCGATCGTAACCAAGCTTGAAAGGCTGAAGGAAGAGAACCGGAAAATCATTCTAAGTCTGGAAACATTTTTGATCCCAGTGGCGAGTCCACGGAGACAATTTGGGACGTCGGGAAACGTAACCATGGGATGTCCAATGAGCATAGAATCGGCCAAAATCCAGAGAAAAATTGTCTAATGTTGGCATTGTGAGAAGGTTAGTCATGCTAAGAAAGATTGTGGGGACAGCTTCAGGACAAGAAGTACGAGAAGGGACGCGAAACTCGAGCCGATTTACTTGACAAGATGTGATCCATTTCAGGATGCGGTTTGGAGATTATTTGTCCCAGGCAGTCCGTGGGACAGTTGGGATGAAAGAGTATGTGAGGGATGCTTGGGACGCGAAAAGGTGAAAAATCCACAAATAGGAACAAGGAAGCCCAAATCAGCCGATTACTTAAGAGATTTTCGTTCTCGGGACGAGCCGGGACATAAAGTACGCAAGGGACGCGTGATGATGCGAACCAGGTGAAAAAGCCACAAACAGGAACAAGGAAGCCCACAGATGAAAATGTAGAATGTGAACACATGTCAGAAGGGGAAAAATGTCATGCATGTGCTTAAGTTGAGGTGGAACCTGATATCAACGGGTTAGATAGGTAGTGATTACTGTACAACCATTTTTATAGCAAATTCTTAGAAGGTTACTGTTATCCAAAATGTGCCCCCTGCTCATTTTGTGGCTAACTCCCTTTCATATTTCCTTCTCTTGTGCCTTAGACATAATATTTTTCTTTTCAAGCACTCAAAAACCTTCTGGAAATGACACCATTGGATAGAGCTCTTTCTTAGCTTTCTAGAAAGGTAAAGTTTTCCTCCTAACTCTGTGTATTTTTGAAGTTATGGCTCGGCGGAGTTTTTTGGAAAAAATTTCCCCTGAAAGGCCCGCGGCCAATGAGATGCCACCACATGGCACTTAAAGTGGTGGAGCACGGGAAAATTTTGGAAAATTTTCCAAATGACTAAAAAGGTAAAACTTCAAAAAATTTCCCATCGACCTGATTTGGCCCTATTTTTCCCTAAAACTTCAAATCGCCATATCTTTCGATCCAGAGCTCAGTTTTTCATGTTCTTTATATCAATGGAAAGCTGGTGAAATTATCTAAAAGATTCCAGGGTCATTTTTACATTTTGGTTTAGTTTTGAGAGATAAAATCAAGAAATTCCTCTGGCACGTGGTAATGGCCAGAAATGACGTTTCAACAACCAGTTTTAATGCAAAATGGATCGCATTCTTTTTCAGCATGGCTAAAAATGTCAGGGCATGGGTCTGTAAGGAAGCCCATGCTTTTTTAATGCATCTTCATTCAATGGGGAATGGCTCCCATGTTTTTTACACATTTTCTCTCTCGTGGGCTCGACCCATGCATTGTAAAAGCTAGATTTGGCTCATTTTTTCAGGGTGGAACATTTTTTTGGATAGCAAGCTTCTTCTTTCACCTTCAACAAGTGATTTTTGCAAGTATCAGACCTTCTTCATGATTGTAACAAGTTTCTACCTCTTTGATGTTGTAAATGCAAGGATTTTGACAGTGAAAATGACAGTGTAGACTCTGTGATCAATTTTCAGTCCTTTGTTTGTATTGTCTTGCTTCATTTCAGACCTCTAATTACATCTTATCAACCTGTGTATGATGTTTCATGTTTCATTTTCATGAAATTGTGTCAATTTGCATGAACAAGAAGTGTTCACCACTCCTTTGGTGTATCACCTATTAGTTTAGTTTCAATTTTTTGCACTTTCTATCTCTGTCTCCTTGGAATTTAGAGTAGGATTAGGATTCAAACCCTTTGCAATTGTGCAAATAACAGATCTGATCAGAGGATTTTGAGGAACCAACCTCTAATCTAGAGATTCCTCTCTCATTTTACAAGTCCCACACTTGGAGAGAGGTTTCAATGTTGTGCAATCACACTGGATGCTAGTATGATCAAACTAGAAATCTGATCAACATCCAGGGGGTGCTGCTGATTTGCCACAACAGTTTTGGCATGCCCGGTGGGACCTTAGAGGTCTTCCACTTTATCTTTGACAGGTTGGTGTGTTCCTGTTAAAGATTCAGCCTTTTGGAGGTACTTTCAAAAGCACATCTAGCGACTCCATCTGGTAAACAACTCATTCTCTAAGTTGCAGACCTGTTTTCCATTCATTTCCATCCATTCTTCTTTCCATAATTTTCATTCTTTTCCATTCCATGAAGTTGTGCAATCATGACTTCAATTCCATCATGGAATTCACATTTACAACAGCAGTATATCACACCTCCAACATGTTTTACAAATCCTCCAAATCAGCATTTTGATCAAATTCAAAATCAACATATCTACCCATATGAGGCAGCAGTTCCAAAGCCAGTTTGGATATGAAGCATGTCAAGCACAAGGGTATGCTGGTTGTGAGGGACAGTCAAGAAAACAATGCAGATCTGCTGGAACAAATCCAAAAGATGGAGGCAAAGATGGTGCAATCAAGAGCAACAACTCAAATGAAAGCTTTCAGAATTAGTTGCAGGACTCCTTCTCCATGGGGAGGCCCTTTTCCAAGACACTTCAGCCCTCAGGAGAAGCTGGACTTCATGATGGAGATGTTTCCCCAACTTGCACAATGGACAGTAGAGATAGAGGCCTATAAAATTGGTGTTGAACAACCTTGTCAATGGGTAAGTTCTACACCATCATCTGGTTTTTCTCTTCCTTCATTACTCAAGCAACATCATCTCATTTAGAATTTCAAATTCTAAATCCAGTCAATGCTGCCCCAGGAGTTAAATCCATTTCTCCATTCCCTAGTCTTCCACCCCATCTCAATTATTTTGTCCTTTTCCCTTCCAAACAACCATTCCCTCCAAAGAAACAAGAGTTCCTACCTCCTCCACCACCACAAAAAATTACAAAATCAATTGAGTTACAATCCACTTCTCCTCTTGCATTCCCAAATCCATGTTGGGAGGATAAAAATCAGAATGCCAATCAAGGAAAATAGCAGCAAAAAGAAGAGCCAAACAAGGATGAAGAAATTCAAAGTCTGAAGAGTTGGGCTCTTAAATTCGGGATTACAAAAATCCCCTTGATGGTGAAACCAATAGAGGATGTTGAAGTTGGAGAACAAGTGGAAAACAAGGCTGATTTTATAACAGCAGTGAAGCGAGAAAAACAGCAGTTTGTTGGTGATGAGTTGGGTGTCCATGTTGGCACTTTGCCCAAAGAAAATGCTGATCCATTTTGCACTGCAAAATCAGCCATTGAGAAGGAAGGAAAACCATCTCAAAACCCCATCTTTGAGGAGCAAATGGATGAGGTCAAGTCAGTTTTTTGAACAGTAGAAGAAGGAAGCATTATTGATACATTTTTGCTTTCATTTGAAGGGGCTGATTTGATTGATGAAGCCATTATGGAGGTGAAAAAAACAGGTCCAAATTGTGAGCAAAAGGCACAAGAAATTTCATGCTTCTCTCCCACTTCATCTCTCCAACAATCTGATTTTTTGGATGAGTTTGGATTGACAAGTTTCATGTTTGAAAATGAAGTTATACATGGTGAAGAAAATGCAGATTTGGAGGCCACCATCCAAGAGGGAGAGACTTTGCTGTAGCAAGACATTCAAGAGTTTGATTTGCCATCAGACTTAGAAGAATGTTTGGATGAAGAGCTAGCTGAAATTACCATGTTTCCTTCTTCACCATTCGTTCTCCAACAACAAGAACTTGCTGTCATGGACAAAAGAGTTCAAGGACAACCGCCTACAGTTTGTAACATCCCTCTTGAATCAAAGCTGGAAGAATTTGATCTTCCAAAAGCTACAATGGAGGAGCTCCAAAGCCAAAAATGTATTGCAGCAGGTAACAAAAATGCAAAAGCAACTTCATTGGATGTTGCAATCAATAACGAGGAGTTGCACAGATATAGAAGAGTTCCATGTTGCCATGAAGGAAGAGAAAGGGCAGAAAAGTCCTACCATTGCTTCCACATCACCCACCCAAGAAGGTCTACAAGAAGACTCCATTTTTGGAGTTGAAAATCAGAGCTATGGGCCTATCAAATGGATCATACCTTGCCCAATAAGGTATTTGACTTCATTGGAGTCAAAGGAGAAGTCACAACCAGTCATGCTTGCTTCTAAGCATGAGGGTGAGCTACAAAGTACCAAGGATCAGCTATCATACCTCTTCAATCCAAATGCAGAGCAACTAAAAGAGGTATTGGATTTGTTTTCAGTTGACACCTTGATGATTTGGGTAGAAGACCAGCTTCTTGTTGATTTTCCACTCATCCAATCAGCCATGTTCAGTGCCAAATCAGTTGCATGGTTGCAACTTTTGAGAAAGGGAAGCTATTTCTCCCAACCAGTTGTAGGGTTTGTTTAGCCCACTTTTGCTTCCAGTTAGAGTAGGATAGGTAGTTTTTCTTTCAGTAAAAGAAGTGCTTGTGCACACTCTGCATGTTCCATTTTGGAGCATGTATGACCTTTGGTTTTGTACATAGTTTTTGTGGTGTTGGTTTTGCTCTTGCACAGTCCATTTCAATGGGTTTCCAAGTGGCTCAAAGAGGAGGTTTTTAAATTTTAGATCAGTTTGTAGGCTAAAACTCATGACTCCATGCCTAATGGATGCTTTATGCAACTAGTAACTTCATCCAGTAGGCAGATGACCCCTCTGAGTCGCCAAAATTTTTATCCAAAATGTGCCCCCTACTCATTTTGTGGCTAACTCCCTTTCATCTTTCCTTCTCTTGTGCCTCAGACATAATATTTTGCTTTCCAAGCACTCAAAACCTTCTATAAATGACACCATTGGATAGAGTTCTTTCTTAGCTTTCCAGAAAGGTAAAGTTTTCCTCCTAACTCCATGTATTTTTGAAGTTATGGCTCGGCAGAGTTTTTTGGAAAAAAAATCCCCTAAAAGGCCCGTGGCCAATGAGATGCCACCACGTTGCACCTATAGTGGCGGAGCGTGGGGAAATTTTGGAAAATTTTCCAAATGACCAAAAAGGTAAAAATTCAAAAAAAAATTCCCACCGACCCGATTTGGCCCTGTTTTGCCCTAAAACTTCAAATCGCTATATCTTTCGATCCAGAGCTCAGTTTTTCGTGTTCTTTATATCAATGGAAAGATGGTGAAATTATCTACAAGATTTCAGGGTCATTTTTGAATTTTGGTTTAGTTTGGAGAGATAAAATCAAGAAATACCTCTGGCACATGGTAATGGCCAGAAATGACGTTTCAACAACCAGTTTTAATGCAAAATGGGTCGCATTCTTCTTTAGCATGGCCAAAAATGTCAGGGCATGGGTCTGTAAGGACACCCATGCTATTTTAATGCATCTTCATTCAATGGGGAATGGCTCCCACATTTTTTACATGTTTTCTCTCTCCTGGGCTCGACCCAGGCATTGTAAAAGCCAGATTTGGCTCATTTTTTCAGGGTGGAATATTTTTTTGGATAGCAAGCTTCTTCTTTCACCTTCAAGAAGTGTTTTTTTGCAAGTATCAGACCTTCTTCATGATTTTAACAGGTTTCTACCTCTTTGATGTTGGAAATGCAAGGATTTTGATAGTGAAAATGACAGTGCAGACTCTGTGATCAATTTTCAGTCCTTTGTTTGTATTGTCTTGCTTCATTTCAGACCTCTAATTGCATCTTATCAGCCTGTGTATGATGTTTCATGTTGCATTTCATGAAATTGTGTCAATTTTCATGAACAAGAAGTGTTCTTCACTCCTTTGGTGTATCACCTATTAGTTTAGTTTCAATTTTTGCACTTTCTATCTCTGTCTCCTTGGAATTTAGAGTAGGATTAAGATTCAAACCTCTACAATTGTGCAAATAACAGATCTGATCAGAGGAGTTTGAGGAACCAGCCTCTAATCTAGATATTTCTCTCTCATTTTACAAATCCCACACTTGGAGAGAGGTTTCAATGTTGTGCAATCACACTGGATGCTAGTATGATCGAACTAGAAATTTGATCAACATCCAGGGGGTGTTGCTGATTTGCCACAACAGTTACCAAGGGAACTCTTTTGGTTGCAAGAGGTAAGAAAACAGGTGCTTTGTATTTAACTAGTGGTGTTGATTATTGTAATTTATTTTTTGTAGATGGAGATGCAACTTTGTGGCACTAGAGACTCAGTCATATGAATCAAAAGAGCATGTAGATTCTAAATGATAGGTTTCCTGGATTAAAGGATTTAGATTTGGACTTCTATGAGGAATCTGTTTATGGGGGAAAAAAAGTGGGTGAGATTCCTCAAGGTTGGACCTACAAAGGAGGGTAAGTTAGAGTTAGTGCATACAAATGTATGGGGGCTAGCTAAGGTAAAATTTATTGGTGGTTCATGTTATTATGTCACTTTCATTGATGATGTAACAAGAAAAGTTTGGCTATATTGCATTAGAAAGAAATATGATGTGTTTGACACTTTCAAAATATGGAAAGCCTTGGTTGAGAATGAAACATGTCTTAATTTGAAATGTCTCAGGTCGGATAATGGAGGGGAGTACTACAACAATGAATTTCTTGATTACAGTTTGGTAAATGGGATCCGCAGGCAAAGAATGGTTCCAAAGACTCCACAGGAAAATGGAGTGTCAGAGAGAATGAATAGGACAATCATGGAGCATGTTAGGTGCATGAAGTTACATGCAGGACTACCACTCATGTTTTGGGTAGAAGTAGTAAGCACAGTTGTTTATATGATTAATAGAAGACCTTTTATGACCTTGAATGGAGGTATATCTGAGGAGGCTTGGTCTGATAAGAAAATTGATTACTTATTTCTTATATTATTTGTATGTGTGGTATTTGCTCACATTGATAAAGATGATAGGACCAAGCTAGAGGCTAAGTCTGAGAAATGCACCTTTGTTGGATATGGTGAGGATGACTTTGGTTTCCATGTTTTGGAGTCTTAAGGACAAGAAAATATTTTGGTCTAGAGATATTATTTAATGAAAAAGTCATGTATAAAGATCATTTACAGGCACAATGTTAGAGGAAATTTTGGACAACAAGGTGTCCAAGGGGCTATATCAAGTGTAACATGTTCTGGCATAGCCATTTCAGGAACCTACTCTTTAGGAACCCCAAACTCCTAAGGTGAGAAGGTATTCTAGGGTAAGAAGGGAACTTGAACTATTTACTCTATCTTTAAATTATTTATTACTCACTGACAGTGAAGAGCCAGAGTTATTTGAGGAATCAATGTAGGTAGATTCTAAGAAGAAGTGAGAGTAGGCCATGGATGAAGAGCATAGATCTCTTATGAGAACCAAACTTTGGATCTGGTGGAGCTACCGGAGGGAAAGAGAGCATTGCAGAATAAGTGGGTGTAGAGAATCAAAGAGGAAGATGGAGGTAGGAAAAGATACAAGGCACAATTGGTGGTCAAGGGAGTTGCACAGAAGAAAGGTATAGACTTTGATGAAATTTTATCTCTTGGTTTTAAAATGACCTCTATTAGGATTGTTCTTGGTTTAGTAGCAGTAGAAGAACTAAACTTAGAGAAGTTAGATGTGAAGATTGCATTCCTTCATGGTGAGTTAGAGAAGGAATTGTATATTCAGCTTCCACATGGTTATGAGGTCAAAGGGAAGGAGAGGTTAGTGTTTAAATTGAAGAAGAGCTTGTATGGCCTGAAACAAGATCCACGGAAGTGGTACAAGAAGTTTGATAGTTTTATGTAGGAGCAAGGTTACTCCAGGTGTGATTCACACAATTGTGTGTACATCAAGAAGTTTCTTGATGGTAGTTATATTATTATGTGCCTGTATGTGGATGATATGCTTTTTGCAGGGAAGAACATGTAGGAAATAAAGGTACTCAAGAACGAGCTAGGTGACTCCTATGCTATGAAGGATTTGGGGGTAGCAAAACAAATCCTTGGTATGAGAATAATTTAGAACAGGAAGGAAATGAAGATGGTATTATCTCAATAAGATTACATAAAGAAGGTCTTAGAGAGGTTTAGTATGCAGGATGCTAAAATGGTTGGTACTCCTTTCATAGGTCACTTTAAATTATCAAAGGAGCACATTCCCAAGACTGAGGAGGATAGGGTCGATATGTCCATGGTATTGTACTACTCGGCGATTAGTAGCTTGATGTATGTCATGATATTCACTAGGCCTGACATTACCCATGTAGTGGGAGAAGTGAACAGGTTTATGAGTGATCCAAGTAGACAGCAATGGCAAGCAGTGAAGTGGATCCTTCCATATTTGAGAGGGATCATGGAGTAGCATTGTGTTTCGGTGGATCAAATACTACATTGCATGGCTACGTAGATTTAGACATGGAAAGATATTTGGACAACAAAAGGAGCATGAAAGGTTATGTATTTACATTTGGTGATACAACGGTGAGTTGGTTTTCACAGTTATAAAAGGTTGTGGCTTTGTCAATCACAAAGGCTGACTATGTTTCTACCACATAGGCTAGCAAGGAGATGATTTGGCTACAATAGTTGCTTGATGAGTTGGGTCACAAGTAAGAAGTTAGGAGACTACACAGTGATAGTCAAAGTGATATTCATTTGGTGAAGAAATCCGTTTTCCACTCTAGGATGAAGCACATTCATTTGCGATATTATTTCATCAGGACAACTTTGGAAGAAGATAAGTTAATGGTGGAAAAGATTCATACCAATCAAAATCTTGAAGATATGATTAATAAGGTGGTCACAAGGGAGAAGATGAAGTTGTGTTCAACTTTGATTTGCCTTCATGGTTAATAATGAAGGGTTGAGAACTTTTCTTAGTGGAAACAGTCTCCATGTGGGATTTTGTTGGGGTGTGGAGCCTATGTTTTGGTCTTCTCGAATTAGTATTGAAGTGTTGGAGTTATAACAATTAATTTTAGAGACTTCAAGAGAATTCTGTAGCCATATGTTATTTTTCATGTTGTGACATGGCTGTCAAGTTGCTATTTGTTGGCTGTCAATGCCATTAACATATTTCTATCCGTCGGAAGTTGAAAGCTTCTAACTTTCAAATTTTTAGGGTCGGCTTTAAAACTTCTTAATAGGATTTTAATCCTATATATAGAGGTGTTTGGGCATATTAAAAGTATGATCTTGAATGTTCAAGAGGTCTTGAGTCTTAGTAATCAAGAGTGATCAAGGTTGAGTAATTGGGTATAAATTGTGGTTTAGATGTGGTTTAGCATCTTTGGAATTATGTTGTAAGTTCATAATTGAGAGAAGACTATGAGAGTTGTTTTACTCTTGTTGATAATAAAATATGAGCAAGTTATTTATGGACATAACCCACATTGGGTGAACCATGTTAAATCTTGTCGTGTCTTGTCTTGTGCATTATTTATTTATGTTGTTATATTTCTGTAAGATAATTCTACTAAATAGTTTCCTTCTGCTATGATTTGAGGAATTATTTCTACATATTTTTCACTAATTCCTGATAACTGGTATTAGAGATTTGGTGGTTTTTTTCGGAAGTGGTAAATCACAAGGAAATTTTATCTTGAGTGAGAGTTGTGGTGGATAAGGGAAAATCGAGGGTTGAGAAGGTTAATGGGCAGAACTTTGGTTTTTTGAAAATGCAAATAGAGGATTACTTATATCAGAAGGACCTCCATATTCCTGTGGCTGGAAAAGAAAAGAAACCTATAGCCATGTCGGATGAGGATTGGGAGTTTTTTGATAGAAAGGTGCTCGAGGAAACAAAGGAGTAGAAATTGGAGCTTGTACACTCATATGTATGAGGACTAGGTCAGGTAGCTTCTCTTGGAGGATCTCAATATTATGTGACTTTAATTGATGATGCCAAAAGAAAGGTATGGGTTATTGTATTAAGTGTAAATCTAATGTTTTTGATACTTTTAAAAGATGGAAAGACCTTATGGAAAATGAAACAAATTTAAAGTTAAAGTGCCTTAGATTTGACAATGGTGGTGAGTATTACAACAAGGCTTTCAATGATTGTTGTTCAATGAATGGAATACATAGAGAGAAAATAGTTTATAGAACATTACATGAGAATGGTGTTTGTGAAAGATTGAACAAAAAAATCATGTAACATGCTAGAAGTATGAGACTACATGTTAGTTTTACTTTAAAGTTTTGGAAAGAAATAGTAGACACGAAAGTATACTTAATCAACCATGGGCCTTCAAGTGTACTAGCTAGTGGAATACCATAAGAAACTTGGTCTACAAAAGAGGTAGATATTTCTTTTCTTAGAGTATTTGGTTCATAAGCTTTTGTGCATGTTGATAAATAAAATAGGAAGAAGTTGGATGATAAATATGAGAGATGCACTTTTATTGGTTATGGCTCTCATGATTTCATATTCTATTTTTGGGATTTAGAAGACTCTAAGATTTTTAGGAGTAGATACATTTATTGGAATAAAAAGAGAATGTATAGGGATCATGTTTTGGTACCTAAACATGAACCACTTGATGAGTTTGTGAAATAAAATCAACTCTCAAATTTGAAATAGTCACCTATAGGTACAGAAGTTAGTACTACAGAAACCAATGCTGGTCACAGCAGTTGATGTTAACAGCAAGGTTTAGGTTCAAGAGAAACACCTACATGAACCAGTGTTGGTACTCCTGTAACTGATGTTTGTGATACAACCAAAGTTGGTAGGAAGACACAGGAACCGTGATTAGTTACAAAACGGTGGTCAATAGCAAGTGACCGACATCGGTCACTGTTAGAGGTGGATACTAATGTGGAGGATGTATAGAATGAGCCTAAGAAACCCAAGATTTATGTGAGAAGGTCACAAAGGGTAAGTAGACCTCCAAAAAGACTTACACCTTCCTTATCTTATTTATTATTGATTAATATTGGTGAGTCTAAAAGTTTTGAAAAAGTAATGCAAGTGAATACCCACAAGAAGTCAGAGCATGACATGGATGAAGAGATGGACTCCTTGAATTAAAATTAGACATGAAATTTTTTCAAGTTTCTAGTAGGTAAGAGAACACTGCAGAATAAATGGGTTTACAGGATCAAGGAAGAAGAGGGTGGATAGAAAAGATACAAAGCAAGGCTTGCAGTAGAAGGATTTTCACAGATAGAAAGTATTGATTTTAGTGAGATTTTTTCTCTTGTAGTTAAAAAGACTTCCATTCATATTGTTCTAAGTTTGGTTGAAATGGAATATTTGCATTTGGAAAAACTTGATGTCAAGACATCTTTCCTTCATGGTGATTTGGAGGAAGATATTTATATGCAGTAGTCACTTGGTTATATAGTTAAGGGTAAGAAGAAATTTGTGTGTAGGTTGAAAAAGATATTTTATGGGCTCAAGAAAGCTCCAAGGAAATGGTATATGGGTAAGTGCACCAAGTTGAGGGGCCAAAGGGGGGCCTTAAGTGGACACATTTTTCTGAAAAATAAAAAAATCAACTTGTACAAGTTTATTGAAATAGTTAAACTCAAAATTGGAAGATGTTTTATGAACATGAATCGTAGGATTTTGAGTCTAGTTTCTAAGCTACTAAATTTCATTGAAAACAAATAAGTTTAAGTGGGTCTTATAACTAAAATACCAATAATTGATCTTGTTTTTGTTACAAAAACATAACAGAGTGACTTTCGTGCCCCCCACCATTTTTGAGCACCATTTAGTATTCTTGAAAACCCTTTGGTAGAAAGATAGCTAGGAGCATCTAGTTTGGGCCATATTTTTTTAGATTTTTTTAGCGAGTTTTTTTAAAATTATTTTTCTAGTACAAAAATTTTAAATTTAAAAACATAATAGAGCTTCAACCGTGCCCCCCTGTAAGTACCTAAAAAAATATCAAAAATTAGAATTTTTTTTGAATGTGTATAGAACTAGGCCTAGTTTGGGCTAGTATAATTTTTTTAAAATTTTAATGATCCAAAAAAAAGATATACGAAAAAATATAGACATGTTTAAACTTCAAAAAAAATATATAAAAAGGCATTGTTAATAAATAAATAATATGGACACCTTGTATTAGTCATAAAATTTGAAAAATTATATTTTAGAAAGTATAAGCTCTGCTTTACGTTGTGATATAACTTTTTTTAATTGAATCAATCATTTTTTGTTGATTTATTTTGGAGGAAGAGAGAACTTTGTATTGTCCTAAAAAGACATGTTGTTTGTTGTGTTTTTACAGGTCCATGTTGTTATCCAAAATTCACCCCTCAAGGTAATTTTGATAACCTGCACCATTTCTTTAGGCTTGAGAGAGTAGAAATGGTACAAGGCCCAAAAATAAATTAGGTTTTGGGATTCCCTTTGGTTTCTCTCTAAATCCCTCATCCAAAGAAAAAAATTGAGAAGTTAGAAAATTTTGAGAAAATCTAAAAAAATGGCTTGAGACAGTGTATTGTGGGTAAATCAGAGTTTTGTGTCCCAGATGGCACAGGTACGCACAGGACATCTGGGACCCAAAAAGCTGAAATGGCCGCAAGCAGTTCAAATCAGAAAAATCATATAATTTCATCCTACGCGATCTATGGGACGTCGAGACAATCGAGATCCGAAAACCTGATTTTCCCGAAATGGCCGGTTTACGAAGGGTGCAAATAAGTTGGGTCAAAATGTCCCAGGTAGTGTGTGGGACATTGGACAACTAGGCTCCGAAATACCGAAATCACCAAAAACAAGGGAAATTATCAAAATCGGAAGTTTTTGTCCCATGTGATCCACGGGATAGCTGGGACACAGGTAAGTGTGGGCTCCGAAATGCCAAAATATCTAATTATAAAGGAGAGGCAGTAAATGCGGAGGTCAAGGACCCTCACGACCCAATCAATGTTGGGAAAAGTAGTACACCAAAATCTGACTTTCCCGATTTGCAAAGTAGGCCAAGTGTGTTGTGGGTAAAGTGGAGGTTTTTGTCCCAAGCCACACAAGGGATGTCTAGGACACCAAGACCTGATTTTATCGAAATAGCCGCATACAAAGGAAAACTCAATGTCTTACCCTTCCAAACTTCAAATGGTCATAACTTTTGATGCCAATCTCCAATTTTCACAAAATTTGACTTTCTAGAATGAACACTTTCTTATTTTCAATGAGGGTAGGTATATGAAAATAAAGGAAACATTTTCAGCTCTAGTCAATCAAATGCTCATTCCCGTTAAATGACAGAAATACTTGGTGGACCCAAACTAGTTGTTCGCACTCAGAAGGCCATAAATTTTGCATTTATCAACAAAAACACACAAAATTGGTACCATTGGTATCGTGTTTATGATCCCAATGCACAAAAATCAATAAATTCAGAATTTGATGAGAAATCAATGGTGTTTTTGTAGAAAACATGCCCAAGTTCATAACAGTGTTCTATTTGGTATCTGGGATGCATTAATGAAGCCTGGGCTAACATATTTAATGGCTACAAGTTATGGGACAATATGGGGATCATTTTTCAAGCAACAGAACATTATTTCACTCCATTTACTACCCTTTACAAGTGGTTGAAGGATAGATTTTGGGATTTTCTTTTTCCTATCTTTCTCTCTCCTCTTAAAATTCTATAAATTGGAGTGTTGGGCTCATTATAAGGGGAGATTTTTTTAGTATCAAAACTCTGACAAATTATTATTGTGAAGATAATTTACTATCTGCCCTTATAGTGGACTCCTTGAATGGTGATCCAGGACCTTATCTTGCAATAGATTGAATTGTGCATACTTATGAAGCAATAGATGCAAGTTTGTGGATGTATCTTACCAAGCCAAGAACATAGATGCTAATCAAACTCCATGATCAATAAGATGAAATCAATTAACTAGAGTAGCTTTACATAAAACCTTTGCAAAAAAATGAGCAACAATATCATATATTATTATGGAACTCAATGTAATACATTGAGAATGGGCCTTGCTTTAATAGGCAAGGAATAATAGTCTAAGAACCAGTCAAGGTCGTAGATCAAGCCATAAATCAAGGAAATAACTAGTCAAGACCATAGATTTAGGAGAGAACTAGACATCAAGGATCTAGTTAATACCATAGATCAACGAAAGAACTATTCCTAACAACGAGATAATATCTCTTAATATCTAAATAAGATAAAAGAAATATCCACACACATAAGTGGGTGAGGATAAATATAATAAAGGTAAATAAAGTACCTAGGTGAACATGAGCTAAGGTAAATACCTACTCTAACATTGATGTGTTCATTTGCATTCTTCTTTCCCTTTCAAACTCATTGCAAATGTATTGTGTTTATTTATACTCTTGTAGGGATTCAACATCATTATGCATGTATGGAATATTGTTTTGAATGCATTTGCTAAACTATGGAGAACTGTAATCACCCCTTCTAGTATGTAATTTTCTCTAATTTTCACACATTGGAAATCTATCCTCATTCCCTCATTTTCTGGTGTATCACCGCTTCAATGTAGGATTTTTTTCCATGCACTTTCTCTCCCTAGTCCCTTGGAAAGTTAGATTAGGATTAGATAGTTTTACCTGCATTAGAGTAGATTGTGGCAGGTTGTTTAAGAGAAAGAACCAACTTTCTCTGGAGGTTTATCTCAAGTAGCAAGTCCCACAACTTGGAGTTAGTACCCATGTTATCCAATCACACTGTGAGCTCAAGCACACACACTCGTGAAAACCATAGGGTGCTTTGATTTGGTGATAACACATGTCTCAGGTTTGAGGATCCAAACCTGATCCTAAAGCCTTGAGGAATGGATTGGAAAAGTATACAAATATAACATGTGTGTGTTATAATGCATACATGATCCTAATAGTATAAGCATGATATGTAGTTTTGGCATGCTTCTATGTACATAAATAAATGTTTAAGTATAATTTTTTCATTTATTATTTATTAAAAGAAAAACTTATACTTTAAATTTATTTTAGTAAACATAAGATGTTAGGGTCAGTCTACACCTTATGAAACTAGTCTCATAGCTCCATCTGTCATGGTTTAGAAGATAATTTTTTATAGTATAATATGGTCAGTACATAAGTAATTTTCAAGATTTCAACACTCAACCTAAAGCTTTTAGTGTTTAAATTCTAGAATCAAAACCCTAAACCCTAAACCCTAGGACCTAAACCTTAACCCTGGACCCTAAACTTTTAGCCCTTAACCATAAATCTCAAACCTTGAACCATGATCCCTAAACCCTAAACCATAAGCCCTAAAACCTAAACCTTAAACATTCAATCCTTACCCATGAGCCCTAACCCCTAAACCCTGAGCCTTAAGCCCTAAAATCAGAGACCTAATCCCTAATCCCTAAACCCTAAACCACGAACCATGATGCCTAAATGCTAAACCATAAACCCTAAAAACTAAATCCTAAACCCTAAACCCTGACCCCAAACCCCAAACCCTAAACCATAAAACCTAAACCCTAAACTATAAAACCTAAACGCTAAACACTAACACCTAAAACTTAAACTCTGAATCATAACCCGTAAACCCTAAACAGTAAGCCCTAAACTCTAAAACTTAAACCCAAAACCTTAAACCTTAAACCCAAAACCCTAAGCCCTAAACAATAAACCCTAAAACTTGAACTCTACAACCTAAACATTAAAACCTCAACCCTTAATCATGAGCCCTAAACCCTAACATTTATACCCTAAAACTAAAATAATAAACCCTAAACCTTGAACAATAAATATTGAACCTTAAAACCAAAACCCTAAACCCTTAACCCTTAACCCTTAATGCTAAACCCAAAACCCTAAACCTTGAACAATAAATATTGAACCTTAAAACCAAAACCCTAAACCCTTAACCCTTAACCCTTAATGCTAAACCCAAAACCCTAAACCTTGAACCCTAATTGGCCAAGAGACCATTTTAACATTATTGACTAGGTGTATATGAGTGTTTTTCTTGATAGGTCAATGTGAAAGATGAATAAGCTTGTAAACATGTAGTTTACGTGTACAAATTAGTGTTTTAGGCCTAATTAAGTCTATAAAGATATGTAATAAGTTGTCATGAGCTGGATATAGTTGACAATGAGCTTGAGAGAGAGAATTTTAGAGATAATTTATCGTATTCTAAGTTTAGTTATGAAGGTAAGCTCTTTTTAGAGCTAGAGCTAGAAATTAGCTAGTTTAGTAATGATATAGGATTTATTCGATGAAAATGAATCATGGAAGATGATTCAAGGAATGAAATAAAGGTTTGAGGTGAATAATAAGATGTTATGTTGGTGTTATAGGTGATGGAGCTATTGTTTTATGAGTTTATTGTTGTTTTACATGAATTAAATTAAAACCCCTATCCTAGGCTAAGAAATGAGAGTAGGAAACTCACCATGGGAGAGCTTGTTGATCTATGTGAAGGCATTGAAACTTGAGGGAGGATAAAATGAGTTCCTCCAATTTTTGGTAGCTCTTGAAACATCATAAAATGACATGTAGCCTAAGTTTCTTTCTCTTAGGCCCTAACTAGGGTAACACCTAAATATAATTCTATCCATAAAAAATCAATGAGATTTTAGGAACATTTCTATCTTGGGTAAGACTAAAGAGTTGTGGAGTTTCAGGATCCAACTTGGAAGTGTGAGAAATTTCGATCAGGTTTTATAGGTCAAGCTATAAGGGTACAGTGGAAAAGTGAAATTAAGGTGCATAGAAGGATAAATGATGTCGCCAAGCCAAAAAACCTTTTATGGACACCCTATCCATAGCATTCTTGAATTGGATCCATTAATAATAATGTAAGGTTATGGCCATAAGTGTGCATTGTTATGTTTAGGGGTCAAAATAGACCTGTTATGGTGAAATCATAGCACCCCTAATTTCTCACAAGTGAATGGTTGAGGCAATCAGTGTGATTTGTCAAACATGGAGTTATCCCAAAGTATGACAATTTTAAATCAGGATAACCCTATGGATGAAGGTCATTTCTTATTCTTCTATTCTGATGCACACATTCAAATCATAGAGGATATACTCCAAAATATACTCTAACTTACTAAGGAGATAGGGTTAAGAAGATTAGAAGAAATTAAACCTAAACTTACAGAGGTGATGAACCAAAAGGAATATTGAACAACTACTTTACATGGAGATGGAAACCACAATCAGATTAAGAAGGATAAAAATACACCACAGATCAATCCACTGATGAAAATCCGCTAACCATTAAAACCAAAACATTAAACATGTTATACAATAACCATGCACATATAACCAAGATTGCAATGAGAGATCATAAGAAATAAATGAACATGCAAGAGGGTTGAAATTCATCCACATACTTGTATTATTAATCCAAATATTTGATACAATGTATTACAATGGCCAAGAGGAAAAAAATTGCATTACAACTTGAATGGGAAGTTTGAACTCTACAAATTCACTTACAGATAAGAGAAGAAGGGAGGGTGCAAAGAAAAATAATCCAACATTAGAAAAATTCCCCGAGCCTTACAATATATATGAAGAATGAGAGAAAGGAGAGAGGGAAGAAAATAAAAATCTTGCTTCAAACACCCTAAAATGTATTGATCCTAAACTAGGAAGGGAAGAAACTTGAAACCTTTCTTCAACCACCTTAAGTCAGGAATAAATATCTTGAACTAAGAAGGGAAGAAATGTATGAAATATTTTGAGTTTCTTCCCTCTCTCCCTTCTCTCATTCTTCGTATATATTGTAAGGAGGGGCATTTTTCTAATGTTGGATAATTTTTCTTTTCACCCTCCCTTCTTCTCTTGTATATAAGTGAATTTGTGTAGTGAAATCCCTTCCCATTCAAGCTATAATGCAAGTTTATGCCTGTTGGGCCCCTAAAATATTGACTAAGTACAAGAAGGCACTCTGTTGGGTGCACAAGGCCTATTTGAAGAAGGGTGTGCAAGGTGAAAGTGTGCATGATAGGACTTTAGAAGGGTTTATTAGAGCCAATGACGCACATGAAAGATAGAGAAAAGGATTTTGGACTTATCTGTATTTGGCATACCCTAGGTAGAACACGAGGAAAGCATGACCCGATTGTGCATTCGGAGTGGATAAGGTGCCAACCTAGAAACTTGGAGCCCAAGAAAGGAATATACCTTGTGATAGAAGATTCTAGAAGGTCATCATGGTGGAGAATAGATAACTCAAGATTAAAGGAGCATGTTCCCATGGAGGACCACTTGGACACTTGGCAACCGATTTACAACTTCAGAAAGTCATGATGGTGCTTTTTGAGGCTATATATACAAGCACTTGGTAGAAGAAAGATATAAAAAGATACTTGGGAGAATGGAAAAGGGGAAAAGCTATGCAAAAATAGACTGTGAGATTTCTATGGGTTGGGTTTAGAGGATTTGTAGGAGTATGATGTATCAAGGGGATGGTTATGAATAATTTTCTTTGTATTAAGAGAGGCTCAAGTCCGGTTCTTATGCATGACATTAGTCTGCACTATTATATGGATCTGTGATAGCCTCAATGAATGTATTGTGATTACCAAACATATTTAATATGGATATATGTGGTTCCACCTTTTACTTATGTATGTATGGATCAATTTTATATATATTTCATATGAGTGGGTGTAAACCCTTGTACATTTCCTTTCAGTTTTGATTCAAATCTATGTACCTGTAATTATTTTCTTATCTGAATGAATACATTGGTCTAGAAGCTCATTATGATCTCTAAGATGAATGTATGGTTCATTTCTATTCTCTTCACTTAAGTCTCTATCTTAAATAATGCATTCTCATGCAACTCACATAAAGGAGGGGCTCGGCACCTACGCGTGCCTCAGGTGAGTGCTTAGTTCCCATTGGGTGATAGGCCGATGTGCATGGGATTTCCTTGTTCTTTGAAAGGTATAAAAATGACTACATCTTGGTTCCATTGCTGGGACCCTCTTTTCAATTTTTTTTTGAGAAATGGCATGCATATTTGTCCTTGTGATGTGTGATGACAGATCACCTAACTTTAGAAAGTTTTGAAAGATGGTTTAAGAGCACGGAGGATGAGTTTTCTCAAAGATTCAGTATTGGACTTGAGTTTAATGCGTGTAGATGGGTAGAAGAGAACCTATACCATGAGATGTATGAGACATTTTTTTGTTGCTTCCCAGTAGAGCTATATGAATAGCTTTCAGACATACGCATCCAGATCAAGCTGGTACTATAGATCACACGTATGGACCCAAAATGACTATCAGAGGCTGAAGGATGCACATCTGACTTAGATGTGTGATATTCAGCACTAGTGGAAGGGAGTGTTGGAAAATTACACTTTATAATACGCCATTTTTATGTATTATTTCCCAGAATATATTGAGTTTGAGTTTCCAAGGGAGCCTAGAGGATCATTTTTTAGTGCTATTCCTTTAGATAAAAAAAAATTTGGTCGTTACTTTGAGTTTAGAAGCATTCCCCATGGCTGGCTAAGCTACTTTGAGCACTGGGAGAGGAAGTTAGGGTGGAGTAAGATGGCAGACATTACGGCTAAGAAGGAAAGGGAGGAGAGACGACTCAATTATAACGAAGCTGGTGAAAGGGAGATGACTAGACAACACAAGGTTGCAAGTGTGATGGATCTATGGAGGTAGACGTTGCGAGAGGGTATTGAAGTTCACATGCGGAGGACATGAATCATGAGAAGTATGTGCTAACCCATCTTGGAAAGCATGAGAGAGAGGCCCCTTTAGCATTTGATGAGAGTTCACCACATGGAGAAAGAAGAGTCATCGGCATGCATCTGAACCCACCTAGCGACCAATCCTTGGCGCTTGGTTTTCCAAATCAAGGGAGAAGTATTGATAACCTAGTTGGTATCAGTGGGAGTGAATGATCGACACCCAGGAGATATAATTTTTTTTTGGAACATCCATGGCTACACATACCATTTCGATGTTTGGAGGAAATTTTGGGCAAAGTGCAAGTACACAAGGTTTAGGCAACACATCTAGGAGTGGCGTGGGATACACTTCTAGAAATGGATAAATCTGATAGACCATTAGCACATAGTTCCATGGAACATTGGAGACACTAGGTGTGACCACTTCAGGCCCGTTGCTGGTTACAGGAGGATCTGGAGGCACAAGACTTGGTGGATCTAATGGATCTGGTGGAGGAGGAAGCAATGAAGAGAACCAAGGATCTAGATCATGAGGATAGGAACGTCAGCCACCTCCTCAGGTGTTCTTTGAGATGTCTTTACAATTTCCATATTACGAAGGTATAGAGGATGTTGCACAACACGTGCATAAGTGTGAATTACTATGGCACGCGAAGGGGATCACTACCCTGGATTAAAAGGCAAGTCAGTTTGTAACAACATTGTCAGGGTGCACGTATAGCTGGTATAGGAAGCATGAGCCCTATAATATGGTGGTATACTACACCACATTGAAGAATTCCTTCTTAGAAGAGTTCCATTTATCAGATTTTGAGCAGAAGTGCATCAACGCTTTGAAGGAGATCCAGTAGGCAATGATAGACATTGTGCAGAAGTATGATACACGATTTAAAAATTTCCTGTCAAAACTATCATATGACATTCACCCTTGACAACATGCACAATGGTTTGTTGGAGGGTTCATCACTCCATTTAGAAGGGAATTGTCACATAAAACATTCACTGACCCGCGTGGGGCCGTAGAGGCTTCCTTATGCACTGAAGTAATTGGGAGAATTGATATTGGTGTAAGCCCCTTTCTGGAGGCTCAAATTGCTGTAATGGACAAGCAGTTAGAGAAGCTTTCTAAAAAATCTGCACATGATACTCGTAGTGGTCTTCGGTGCATAGATTATGAAATAGATGGGCATTACAAGTATAGTTTCCCCCAGAAGTCAGTACGCACCATAGCAGTAGATTATGAAATTTTTCATGGGGACCATGACGCGAGTAGATGTCCCTTGTTACATCATGTAATCCAGAAGAATGTGTCTTCCTACTCAAGATATGCACCTCTATGGCCCATGATACTAAGGATTGTAGGCTTACTAACCAAATCCATGAGGTCATTGATTATGGTGTGCGCCAAACCAGCCTTGCTAGTAGTTCCAAGGAGGATGATCACTGTTGTGAAGGACACACGGATAGAGGGCATGTGGGAGAGGTTTTTGTGGATAATTTTTTGGTTTCAGTAACCGTAGAGGAGGAAGAAGCAAGTTCCCATGAGGAACCTACTATAACTGTGGATATACAAAACATTACAAGAACGAGTGTTCAGATTTATGCAGTGCTCATGGTGCATAAATAAGCATAAGTATGAGGATTTCCCTAATTTGTTTGAGCACATGAGCTAGTAGCACCGAAAGGACAAGGGTGCTAGAATGATGAGTATAAATAAGTTCGACACATAGTGGATGCCTAGAGTGGTGCATAAGTCAGGGTTAGAACCTATTTTGGTAACAACATGAGCAGAGGTTACGCATGCCAAGGAGGTACGAAGGCAAATGACTCTAGTCTCAATAGAAGAAGTGGTGCGTGGGAAGTATCTAGAACCTTCCCACCAAAAGGAAGTGTATCAAGAGACAATGGATGTCATTCAGAGTTTATAGGGAGAAATCTAGTGTCTAATGGAGCAGTCTAGGTAGCAAGAGCAAAGGAGGAATGACAAGGCTCCGTAGAAGGACCTAGATGAGGTCAAGTAAGTATTCAAAATGTTAAGGCAAGAGAATATTAATCCCTTACTAGGAGAATGGCTACAGGAGAAGGTATCACATGCTGAAGTAGAGTGCAAAAGGTAGGTGTTGCATGGAAACCTCTCTCGCCAAAGCCTTGACTATGACAAAAGAGATCACAGTGAATGCAATTGTGGATGGTCGGTTACTAAGCAACATATTGATTGACACGGGAGCATAAGTCCTTGTTCTTACATTATATGCCTAGCATAAAACGGGAAGGCCCACATTATATCCATATTTGAATGTGTTATATATGGAAAACAAAACTAAGGCAATGCCCATTGGAGTATTGAAGGATGCGGTGATCACCATTTAGGGGGCCAAGTTTACTGGAGACTTCAAAGTATTAGTGATCACCGAGGTAGACAATTTTCTAGCATTGCTTGGGCACCAATGGTGTTATAAAGAACAACACTGACCTTAGGTTCAACAAAGAATATATCAGTTTCGAGAACAAGGAAGAAATAGATCATCATTCCCTTGAAAAATGGGAATTTGGTGCCTTACACTAAACTGTTGGGAGAAGAGGTTCTTGATAGAATTTATGTGTGCTCCATCTGAGACCCAGAGATAATTCACTCTACAAAAGGATTTATCCAATTTGAGGATGTTCAGTCTGTGAGTGATAAAACAAGCATGACATGTTACAATTGGGTACACAGGACCTATGAGTTAATTGGGTGATAGTTATGGGGGTCTATAACAAGAGTGACCAAGACACGCTCACTCAAGTGCCTAGGAGGAAAGAATTTGCCAAGTTACTTTGGAGGGGCATACCTTAAATTTTCTTACGGGACATGGAAGCTTAGTGGAGAAGTGAGGATGAAAGAAGGGGGATGTTGAACTATGTCCCACTCAAGACTACATCATGGTGGTGGGCTATACACTGCAAGAGTCTCTTAGAATGGTGTGAAGTAAGGATTTCCTTCTCTGTCATATTCTCTAGAAGCAATGCGTCCACTGTCATCTAAGAATATCATGGCAAGGTGCCCACCTCATTCCACATGCAAGCTTGTTAGAAGGCCTGGATAAGAGGTGAAAAGTTCTTACCACCATCATTATGGGTGAATAATTTGTATTCCACGCTACAAGGTTATGCACGCGTGTGGTATATCCACTCAGAAATACACCACTAGATGGGAAATCGGTAGGAGATGACAACTAATCTCATCCAAGATTTTGAATATCAGAGCACAAAGCCATTATTAGATAAGTAATTGCAAGTGATCAAACACCTTATGATGGTGGATAGTTCCATGGCAGAAGACAAGATACTAGATTTGTTAAGTGAGCCTAATTTAGAGGCACAATTAGATGAGGATGAGTAACAGGAGATGCAGTTTCAATGTGCATGCATAGAGAAGGAAAAAGGAAAGATGGTTTATGTCATAGATGGAGAGGAGATGGAAGGTATAGATGCTAACCACTCTATAGGTACACGTGATGTTATAGATAGCGTTGATGAAAGGACACACGCCTACTGTGATCCCCTGAAAATGAAAAAGGTTAACATTGGGTCAGAAGAAAAACCTAAGGAAGTTATCATTAGAGACTATTGGTCGAAGAAGGAGCTCTCAAAGATCATTGATCTGTTACACAAGTTCCAGGATTTATCCCCTCATGGGAATCATGAACTCAAAGGCATCCACCATTCCTTGGGGGAGATGAGGATAAAATTGAAGGAAGCTGTGCACCCAATCCAAAAGAGGCCATATCAGATGAATCCAAATTTTTGCGTAGCGGGTCAAGGAGGAAATATACAAAATGATAGCATCATGTATCATTGAGGTTATTGAAGAGTCAGAATAGATAAGCCCAATGGTCATCAGCATCAAGAAATACGGGGAGGATTAGGATTTGCGTTGACTACAGGGATCTAAATGTAATATGTGTCATCGATCCCTTCCTAACACTCTTTACTGAAGAAATCTTAGGAGTGGTCAGGTGTGAAGTATACTATTTCACAGATGGGTTCTCAGGGTACCACCAGATGAGGATTGCAAAGGAAGACCAGAGAAAGACAACTTTTTCCACTTAATGGGAAAGTTTTTCTATATATTCATGCCTTTTGGGTTAAAGAATACATCTGTTGTGTTCTCACACATTATAGTACAAGCCTTTCAGGACTTCATCCATAAATTTCTTCAGTTCTATTTGGATGATTGGACTATATATGGTCTAGTCATTGACCATTGTGATAACTTAATACTAATGTTTGAAAGGTGTCGAAAGTTGAGGATATCCCTCAACATCAAGAAATGTGTCTTTTATACCCTATTTAGAACTTTATTGGGGCATATCATATACAAGGAAGGCTTACTAGTAGATCTTGCTAAGGTTGCAGTCATTGTGTGTTTAGGGGAGCCTACTAGCCAAAGAATCGCATGTAGATTCTTTGGGCATATAAGTTACTATAGGAATTTCATCTAGGGATATGCCAAGATCACCACGCCCTTGGAGGAATTTGTTAGACACAAGAGTGCCTCTCATTAGGGAGAGGCGCAGTAGAAGGCATTCAAAACTTTGAAGGATAGGCTTTTCACCGCACCCATAATCCATTTCACTGTTTGGGATAAGCCTTTCCATGTTCATGTGGATGCCTCTGGTACAACTAATGGAGTGGTATGGGCACAACCTGGTGAAGGGATTATTGGTCATCCCTTGTGTTTTGCAAGTAGAAAGTTAACATTAGCTGAAAAAAATTACACCGCTACTGAGCACGGAGCATTATCTATGATCTACGCACTGCACAAGTTCAGGAAATATCTACTTGAAACACCATTTGTATTTACATGGACCACATTGCATTAAAATACTTGGTAAACAAGCCCATTCTATAAGGGTGCATATGTCGATGGGTCTTGCTATTCCAAGAATTTGAGTTCAAAGTGGTTGTTAAGCAAGTAAAGAATAATTCTAGACCCGATCGCTTATCTAGAATTAAATCAAGAGAGAGGACATGCAAAGCATTGAGGATACCATGCCAGATGCGTAACTATTTATGTTACGTTGTGCACCCTTAGACTTAAAAGATATTGCGTTGTTTCTCAAAACGGGCATGGTGCTAGAAGGGATGAAAGCATTAAAGAGGAAGAAGTTAGTCATACATGTCACACTATTGATCAGAGAACACTTGAAAAAAATCACATAAGAATTCTGTGAGGGGGAAGTAAGTCATATTCAAAGGCGCGAATGAATAGGAAGAACACATGTGTGGATTAGAAGTTCATTTTTCGTGACTTTGCCATTTTCACTCGTTAAGGTCTATTTTTAGAGATGACAGAAAAATTACACAAATGAGGTAGAGACATGCATGCCATGCATTGGCTATCCTTAGAGGATTGGATACAAAGGACTTTGTATGGACACAAGATGGAAATAGATCTGCTACAATTAGTTAGCTAGTAGTAGTTTATTGTTACCGCACTTGCATGTGTGGCTAGTTTTGTAAAGGTGCATGGCTAAGAATAGCGTACGACCTATGTTTGAAAGGGATAAGCAGTGAAGGGAAAGTCCCCACCCTTATACATGTAGTAAACTATGTAATAGACAGAAACAAAGGGGATCAAGATATACTGTTAAAACTGCTACATGCATAGTACTGATATTGAAATGAGGCTTTTGTGAACTTATTGCATTGAATATAATGAAGGACATTGGCTGAATCTAAGTGTTACTATGTGTATTTGAATCTAGTATGTTTTTTATCTCATCATCGTTAGTACTTAATTTTTCTTTTCCTTAGATATAGATCTCATTTTCTCTGTAGAATGATGAGCTAGTAATAGAACTATCTATGTTAATGTCTACATCATGCTAACATCCTGCTACAACAACCCTAAAGAGGGACCTAGTACCTTTGCATGCTTCAGGTGAGTGATCATTTTAGGCTGAGTGATGTGCCAGTGCATCTAGGGTTTCATAGGGTTCATATCACTAAATTCTAGGTTACATCATTGGTTCTGTTGCCAGGACCTCTTTTTCAGTTCTTTTCATGATGGTTCGTAATGAAGACATACCGGTTGACCTTAGCAAGTATTGAAGAATGGATATGTGATCTGGAGGAAGAATACACACAGCGATTAAGCACTGGATCTGAGTTTAACGCACGCGTATGGGTGTAACAGAACTTGTATTATAGTTTATATGAGAGATTTTTTGCTATCTTTCCAGTAGAATTATACGAGTGGCTGATTACTTATGCATCTAAGTCGAATTGGAGGTATTGCTCACTTTTCTGGATGCAGGAACAATTTTAGGTCCTTTATGATGTTGATATGATTTAGACTCGAGCTGTGGATGCATGGTTCCATAGTGTCTTGAACACTTATATCTTGGAGTACTCAATTTTCATTTATTCATGCCTAGAGGTAGCTGGATTCCAGTTCTTACGATATCCAAGAGGAGTTTACCTACAAGGAATTCCACTAGTAATCAAGATCCTGATGGTAACTTTGAACCTGGAGAATAAACCAGTGGCTAACTAAACCTTACCATGCGAGAGGGAAAGAACATGTTTGGTGAAATATGGTAGACCTAGTGGCAAAAAGGAAAAGAGAGGAGAGGTGGCTCAAGTATAATGAGGTTGCGAGAGGGAGATAGAGAAGTAGCGTACCATTGCAGAAAGTATGGCATTGAGGACAGAGATGGCTTGTGAAGGATTTGAAGCTCATGTAGAAGATTTGGAGCTAGAGCATCAAGAAATAACCCATCTTGGAAATCATGACAATCCACGACCTCACACAGAAGTGCGCTAGTAGAAACTACCTTGGCCATGGGTGCACATATTAATCAACCTGGTAACCTATCCCTAGTGCTTGGTTTTCCAGTATCTAGTACAACAAGTAATCACCAAGAAAGTACATAAATGTCAGGGTAGATGACTTCATTATTATTTGGAGGTTTGTTTTTAGGTGTATCATCCACACAGGACATGAGCGCGCCAAATATTGGAGTCACCTCTGGAAGTGGAACTACTTCATAGACCATATGGGTTCAGTATACTACTACTATTGGAGCATAGGGGTGTACTACTATAGGACCTATTTCAGCTACAGGTCTAGGATTAGGACGCATAGGTAGCTCTAGTTTAGGTGTATCTAGTGGTTCTGGAGGCAGAGGAAACACTAGAGGTTCTAGATCAGGTGGGCAAGGTTCATACCAACCCCATAATATTTATATGGAAATGTCTCTTTATCTTCCAGAGTATAGGGGACTAAAAGATGTTGTTGAACATGTGTATATGTGTGAAATATTGTGGCATGCAAAAGGAATCATAGCTTCTGAGCGTAGGGCAAGCCAATTTTCTACTACGTTAAAAGGGTGTGCACATAGCTGGTACAAAATTTTTGACCCTAATCAGACTTATGTGGATTATGCAACATTGAAGGATGCGTTCTTAAAAGAGTTTCATATCCCTAAATTTGAGAAAAAGAGTATAAGTGCACTCAAGGATATTAAGCAAGGCACTACTGAAAGTGTGCGTGATTATGATGCCCATTTGAAAATGCTTATGTCTAAACTTTCTTATGATATTCATGCAAGCCAGCATGCACAATGGTTTTTTGGGGGATTGATTACACCATTTAGGAGGGTGTTGTCACATTTAAGACATAAACTAATCCACATGAGGCATTGGAAGAAGCCCTACGTGGTGAGGCAATTGGAAGTATTGACATTGGCGTTAGCCCATTCTTAGAGGCATAGATTGTAACTATGGCAAAACATCTAGAGAAATTAGCAATGCATTCAGCCCATGAAATGCGCTCAAGCATTTGGTGTATAGATTGTGAAGTAGAGGAACACACAAAGGATAGTTTTCCTTGTAGAACAATATGCTCATTGCTGATGGATTGTGAGATATATGACTTAAACCATGATGCTAGTCACTACCCATTATTACAATGTGTGATAAAGAAGAACGTTTCAAGCTATTGTAATATTTGTAGGTCCACAACTCATGACACGAAGGACTATCAACTGATTGGATAGATCCATAATGTTATAGACATTGGTGTATGGAAGACAGGAGTTTCAGATAACTCTAAAGACAATAATGAGCATCAGGATTAGGAGCACAATCAGGCGTGCTATGATCAAAATGAGGGTCATTTTGAAGGCAGACGTGGTATAGGACAAAGATACCACAGTGGATTCAGAGGATGAGGTCATGGTGGTGGAAGAAGTGAGTTTCCTCACGAAACATGTTATACTTGTGAATCTCCTAAACACTATAGGCATGAATGTCCTTAGAATATTACATGTTCTTTCTGCGGAATGAACCATATCTATGAAGAGTGCCTGGACTTATATGAGCACGTAAGCAACATAAACAAGAAAAAAAAGGTGTCGAGATGGTTAGGATACAACGTAATGTGGACAGTCAACAGATGCCCAAAATGGAAGCAGATTCTAAGGCAACACGTGCCAGGGAGGTATTAAAGCAAAATCCTACCATCACTAGGTATGAGGTTCTTCATACACGGTACCTAGATTCTACCTATTAGAAGGAGGTTTATCAGGATACCATAGAAGTGTTAAGGAATCTTCAAGGGGAGATACAATATTTAAAACAGTAGAATAAATCATCAGAGCTGGTCCAAATTGATATAGATGAATTAAGAGAAGTGTGCAAAATGTTGTGCCAAGAGAACATCATTCTATTTTTAGGAAATTGGTTGAAAGGGAAAACTCCACGTGTAATTATTGAGACTAGATGATAGATCCTACATGCAAATCTCCCTCCTCATAGCCTGGATTATGACAAGGAAATCACTCTGAATGTTGTTGTGGATGGGTTGTTGTTGAGTAATATACTGATTGATACAAGCACGGAAGTCAATGTTCTTACCTTGGATGCATGGGTAAAAATGGGGAGACCCCCATCGCAGCCATCCTCTAATGTATTATTCATGGCTAATTGGACTAAGGCCACTCCTGTAGGAGTTTTAAAAGATGCATCCATCACCATTCTAGGAGCCAAGTTCACTGGAGACATTGAAGTTTTAGCACTGGCAGAATCAGATAGCTTCCTAGCTCTACTAAGGCATCCTTGGTGCTATGCAAATAATACTAATCTTTGGTTTAACAAGGGCTTTATCAATTTTGGAAATAAAGAGGTAAGGGTCATTATCCCTTTAACAAATGGAAAGTTTGCACCTTATGTTGAGCCTTTAAGTGAAGAAGATCTGAATAGGATTTATGTACGTGCCATCTGAGATCCAAAGATGATTGAACCAACCAAAGAAGGACTAATTCAATGGGAGGATGAACAGTCTATTAGTGATAGTACAAGTGTTTCTTTTGATAATTGGGCTCATAAAACTTATGAGTTGGTAGGGGGCTAAGTAAAGAGCATATTCCCTCGACGCACAAAACCACGTTATGTCAGGAGGATAGGTAACACCTTGGTCCCTTGTTAGAAAGGAGAAGGGCATCCAATGGTATTCTTGTGTGCCATGGAATAAAAATGGATAGAACCACTGGAGAGGAGAAATATGCTAGCATATACACTATGTGGGACAATAGCATGCTAGTGGGTGGTCCACAAGGATAATCGGGTCGAATGGGATGAAATTGAGGTTGCTCTTACTACTAGGTTCCTTAGGAGCAATGCACCTACCAAAATCTTCAATTATCATGGTGATCAACCTATTCAACCCCATATTTAGAAGTGTGAAAGACTCTGGACAAAAGGGCAGGAAGCTTTACTACCTTCACTATGGGTGCACTAGTTTTATTCCACTTTACAAGGTTGCGCAACTGCTTTGTATGTATATGCAAAAATCCATAGAGAAACTTAAAATTGGCAGAATATAATTACAGGAATGGCCTAGACGTTTGACTTCTTCTCTACAAAACCTCCGGTAGAAGAAGCATTGAAAGTTATTAAGTGCTTAACTATGGGGGATAGTGCTAAGGCTGAAGAACTCCTCCAAGAGTTATTAGATAAAGATGACTCAAAGCATCTTGATAAAGAACCAGGGGCCGATGCAACATTACTTCAATGTGCTTGCCTTATAAAAGAGAAAGGAAAAATGGCCTGCCTAGTGGATGATAAAGAAGTAGCTAATCTAGATGTAAACCATTCAACAGGAAGGCATGAGGTATTTGAAAGTGTGGATAAGACCACACACATGTATCATAAATGAATGAAGACAAATCAGGTGACTATTGGAACAATTACTGAGCCTAAAGAAGCCATAATTGCAGACTATTGGTCAGAATATGAAGTGGAAAAAATCATAGAGTTGCTAAGGGACTACCAGCAAGTATTTTATAGGGGGTACCATGAACTCAAAGGCATGCATGAATCATAAGGGGAGATGAAGATAAATCTTAAAGAGGGTGCGCCAACAGTTAGAAAGAGGCCATATAGAATCAACCCCAATTTGCACGAAAAGATCAAAGAAGAGATTGATAACATGTTGAAGAATGGAATTACCAAGCCCCTTGATGATTCAAAATGGGTTAGTCCAATGGTCATTAGTATCAAGAAAGATGGACGAATTAGGATTTATGTGGACTACAAGGAGCTGAATGTTGCATGTGTAACATATCCATTCCCTACGCCATTTACTAAGGAAATAATAGGAGTTATAGGGCTCAAAATATATTCATTTACATATGGGTTCTCTGGGTATCATCAGGTTAGGATTTCCAGGAGGATCAGGAAAAGATGACGTTTAATACTGAAGGGGGTAGCTTTTCTTATATTTTCATTCCTTTTGGTCTGAAAAATGCTTCTGTTGTATTTTCACGCATAGTTGTCTAAGCGTTCAAGGAATTTATTCACAACTTATTACATGTATACTTAGACGATTGGATGGTGTATGGATTAGTTAAGGACCACTTTGACAATTTACGATTAATGTTTGAATGGCGTAGGCAGTTGAGTATCTCTTTGAACATCAAGAAATGCATATTTGCTACACCATTTGGGATACTTTTAGGACATATAATCTGCAAGGAGGGTTTTTTGGTTAACCCAGAAAAGGTTGCAGTTATTATAGGTCTAGGGGATCCTACCAACCAAAGTGAGGTGGGTGGATTTTTGGGACATACAGGATATTACAGAAAAATTATCAAAGGCTATGCCAAAGTTGTGTCACCCTAAGAAGAGTTACTAAAAGGGAAAGGTACATTATACTTGGGAGAACAACAACAATGTGCATTCGAGACATTAAAGGAGAAACTTACTATCATGCCTATTCTTTGTTTCCCTTCATGGGACAATCCATTTCATGTACATGTTGATGCCTCTAGCACGACCATTGACGTGGTGTGGGCTCAACCTGGAGAAGCTATTGTAGATCATCTTATCTGTTTTTCTAGTAGAAAGCTGACTCCTGAAAAATAGAATTACACAACTACAAAGCACGAAGCTTTGTCAATGATATATGTGCTACATAAATTTTTCCAATACCTACTAGCTACGCCATTTGTATTTTATACAGATCACATGACATTGAAGTATTTGGTAAATAAACATGTTTTACAAGGGTGCATATGTCGATGGATGCTCTTATTTCAAGAATTTGAATTCACAGTTGTGGTCAAACCAGGGAAAAGTAATTCTAGACCAGACCAACTATCAAGAATACAGTTAGGAGAAGAATCCTATACGATTGAAGATACCATGCCATATGCACAGTTATATAGGTTACAACACATGCCATCAGAACTAGAGGATATTGTTGTCTTTTTACGTATAGGGATGGCACCAGAAGGGATGAAATCATTGGAGAAGAAACAAATTGCTATACATGTTGCACCTTATATATTAATTAGTGGTGACTTATAAAAAATGGGTCGGGATGAAATATTACACCATGTGTATTGGAACATGAGCACACAGGCATATTGGAATAAATTCATGGTGGAATTATAGGAGGTCACTATACACGTGATGCTACAACACGCAAGATTTTACTTGTTAGATTATGGTGGGAGACCCTCTATAAATATTGTAAGGAATTTTGTAAGGAATGTGATCATTGTCAACATCTAGGAAGACCAAGTCAACGAGATGAAATGCCTTTGAGACCTATTCCTAGTGCATAACCGTTTGAGAAATGGGCGATAGATTTTGTCGGCCCTATTTCACCAGATGCGCACATAACTAGATCACACTACATCATCACTTACACAGACTGTCTGACACTGTGGGCAGAAGCAACACCTGCAAAGGACTGTACAGTGGCTATAGTAGCCAAGTTTCTATGGGAGAATGTTATTACCAAATATGGATGTCCTTTAAGTTTGACTAGTCATAGGGATACACATTTTCTTAATGAGACAATTAGAATTTTATTGGATGAGTTCATGATTGCACACCATAAGACTACACCCTATCATCGTCAAGAAAATGGAACCTGTTGAGGATTTCAACAAAATTTTGAGCTACACATTGACAAAAATTGTGATGTTGGAATAAAGGATTAGGATGATAAAGCATCTGCAGTACATTGGGCATATAGAAAAACATATAAAAGGTTGAACAAACCCACACCACTTCAGTTAGTGTTTGGCGTAGAAGTTGTTCTTCCTATGGATTTTACGTTACCTTCTTTGTGTATTCCATGCGCTAGAGGTCTAGCTAATGAGTAGGCCTTAGAAGAACAGATTGAAAAGATAATTCAACTGGATGAGTGAAGAGCGATAACATGGTGGAAGTAGAAGAAAAAAAAGGCCAAACAAAAATCATGACATGACATCAAGGATAAAAAGCTTGAGATAGGACAGATGGTGCTCCTTTATGATTCTAAGTTTTTGCGCCATCCAAGAAAACTCAAGATACATTGGTTGGGGTCGTATGTTATCACTCACATACTTGAGATAGGTAATTATTAGTTAGAGGCCCTTGATGGAACATGCTTACCCAGTTACTTCAATGGGAGTAGGCTGAAGCCCTACTATAAATAAGTCTTCTTGGTGTTTGTAATGAGGCAATGTTGCCCTTTAGGTTAGGTTTTCAATTCTCTATTTCCTTAACGTGTTTCCTTATTTTTCGTTATGTTTTTTCAATTTAGTTGGTGTGTTGTGAAATAAGCACGCTTACACGAATAAATCTAATTACTATATGCAACATGTTTATGAATAGAGGACTGCACATAATTTTAGTGTGGGGTGGTTGTCAATATGCAGGTACAAGATTGTGGGAATTGAAATGTGAAAGGAATAAGCTACTCAACTGCTCTTCAATTCAAAGGATTACCTCTAAAAAGTGACAAAATATGGAGATGAGTGAAGGAACGGTATAACACAAGGTAAGCAGAGGCCATAACAACTACCATTAGAAGGTGCAGTGACGAGGTACTCATGTGCAAAGGAGCCACTGAAGAGAAGTATGTGAACAGAGGGTAGGAAGGCACGCTAAAAGGTTATAGCTGAGGTGTGAAGATGTAACGTACGTCGAAAGGATGGAATTGGTCAATTAATGAGAGGATTTTTGTTAGGTGAAGGAGGAATGAATGCATCAAAAATTATAAAATCTATATAAGGATGGGATGCGAGTTCATTTTTACCATTACAATTAAGAGTATTTGAAAAGGAGCCAAGTGTGAATAGCTGAGTGATTGTATTGAGGTGCGAGAGGTGTGTAACCAGTCATGACAAAGAGATCTGGGTGTAGAAATAGCTTACGTCCCCAGTGGTGAAGGGCTTGAGCGAAGCAAGGCGATAGAGACGAGCTACGAAACGTGGTTTCACCTAGGGCATTTTTAATCAAGCTAGGGTTTGACTCACACATTGCAAAATTTAAGAGGAAAGGATCTACAAAGGATTGCAAGGTAGAAATGGCACCCAAGAAAGTAGTTGCAGCAGGAGTGAAGGGAAAGAAGAAGGTGGTAGAAGAAGAAGAGGATATAGCTCTCGAAAGCAATATTTCAAAAATGAAATATGCAAAGGGGGTTATCGTAAGCTAGGAACAGGATTCTCACATAAGGAAAAGTAAGATGAGTGAGTACAATCACCATACCAAAAAGAATAATAAGGATCTTGAGACATTACTGAACACGAAGACAAATAAACGCACTGTGGAAGACATGCCAGTGTATGACAATGTTGGTGAGAAGCTATTAAAGAAGATAGGTTTTTACCAGCTATATGAACTCCCATACTTTGGGAAATATGAGCCCTTGTACTAGCTCATGAGTAGAGTGCATGAAGTCTTTTGTCTACTTTGTAGGATGTTGAGCCAGAATTTCAGCCACACTCGTCTCCATGGTAACATGGTTGAAAGGCACAGGAGAAGATTTAAACGATTATTTAATAGATAAGGCTGTAATATTGGAGACCAGAAAAGAGTTGGGGTACATAAAGGGTTTTTGTGGCATGGACATCGATAAACTAAAGAAGTATCCAGTAGTGTAAGTAACCGCGCACCTTGTTACAAAGCTAAATGACCAGGAAAGGTGGTCACAAGTGAACACCATGTGGCTACACATTGCCAAAAAGATGTTCGAAGGGGTATTCTATGACATTTTTGTATTATATTGCATAAAAAATTGTTGAGGAAGCGTGCATAGGACGAAAGATCAGCTTTGGAGTTGTTATGTTATCAATGGTGTTCATGGAGATCAGATTACCTGATGGACCAAAGGAGAAGATATGGGAGTATCCCATGGAACACAAGTCACTTGCATAATGCTTCAAGAAGTAATTTTGTGACGGATCCATGACATAGCAGGTCAAGAAAAGGACTGATAAGTGGTATGATAGGCTCTGTGTGGCTTCATGAGGAGGAATGACACATCCCCAAGGAATTTCCTTCAGTGGTTGGAAAGGAAATTCAGTTCACTATATACCAGCATTTCTAAATAGTGTGGTTCACCATGAAAGATGGAGCATGGAGCCCTTGGTGTAAGTTTTCATATGCCTTCACAAGAAGATACTTCCAGGTGTCAGTACACAGGTTCACAGATGCGTGGTGACTGACATTCAATGTGGAAAAGATAGATTGTGAATACCACACACAAAGGAAGAAATATGTGTATCCATTACGAGGTGCATATATTAAAAGGCTCATTTTAGATGTATTAAACATTAAACCAATAAGTCTAGTTGTGGGAGATATTGGAGCAGCATTGGTGTATCTTCAATTGAAGCCCAAGATGGAGAATAACAAGTATGTGGATGATGAGTTTGCACTTCCAACACCACCAAAGGGAAAGCATACAATGGAGAACGTTTCAGTACCGAAACCCACAAAGCCAATAGAATTGGAGGATGAGGAGGATTAGCATGAGGATAGTGGTGGTTTGGATCATAGAGGTAGAAGACATCCTACGAACAAGGATGAAGTTGAGTGCACCACTACACCGCGTCAACCACAAGAAGGGGATGATGCAGACTTGGATGTAGTCCAAGGAGAGCACAAATTTAAGTGAGTATTCAAGAGAACAAGGACCCAAGGTGTTACTCTGAAAACAGTGCACAAATCACCCATACTCTCTCCATAAAAGGAGATAACAATGCAAAGAAGAAGGAATTTGAAGTTGAATGAAGAGGAGGAAGAGTTGGAGGAAAGTGTGCCTAATTATCCTACACCTTTAGAGAATGTGGAAGAACAAAAAATGAAGAAATGAAGCAAGGAGAAGAGGAGGAAAAAGGAGCAGATGAGACAACTACAGAGACTACTCAAGACATGGAGACATAAGTCCCAAATTTGGAAGCTCAAGTTCCTAAGAAGCCTCCGCCTAGAAGAATAGGTGGAGAGCACATTCTACTAGCCATGGGTTATACAGAGGATGCAAGTAAAAATTTTTGTGCCCGTTTCTAGAGCACTCTGTCACAAAAGGAATTATACGGTTGGGAACTCATGGATGAAGATATGGCCATAATGCACATGAGGAAGCATTTCTCATGGTCCATGTACACACACATCGATGAGCCAAATTTTGATGTGTGTGAAGAGTCATGCATATCAAGGAGGTTGAAGAAAAAACCTCAGGCTAGACACATGACAATAAATCCTACTATCATGTCAGATGAACAGGTGAGTAATGCATCTGTCAAAGTCTCAACAAAGGTGGTGAGGAAGAATATGGACAAGGCTGCCACAATTAGGGTGCTCAGGGAAGATATCAAAATGAAGGATGGGGAAATAACACGCCTAACGCAGGAGAGACACTTAGCGAAGAAAAAGAATGATGTATTTATCAGCACTACAAAGGACATTAACAACAATGTCATAAGAGCTAGGCCACACTTGGAGCCAAAGGTACCACAAACATTTCTTTCGGCAATACACTATGTAGGAAAGTTAGTGGACCTAGTGCTTGAAGATGAGCCTCTGAGTATGCCTGTGCCAAAGGATCTAGCACAAGAGGTAGAACGAGAGAAGGCTTTAGTGATGTAGAAGATTGCAACGTATGAAGGACTACTGCAATAAATTCAAGAAGAATTGAAGAAAGTAGACCAAGCCTTGAACATTTGCACAGCTCCAGAGGTGCTCATCAACATAAAAACCCTAGAGGAGAAAAATTAGGTCCAGAAAGCAATGAACGACAAAACATTGGGCCATGCATAAATATTATCAGTGGTTAAGTAGAAGTGCGAGGACCTGACAGCAACACAAGAACCACACAAGACTTGGCTAGAAGAGTTGTTGACCAAAATAAGCTCACACTTAATTTTGGTCAACTGACACCATTTTTCCCCCTTTTGTGCTTCAATCTGAATTTTTACTTATTTAATCATTTAAGTCCCCTTGAAATCATTTCCATCAAATAGGAAATTTCTTCCCCTTTCTAGAGATATAAATAAGTCCTTCTAACTCTTCATATTTTTTAAGTTACGGGCCGACGGGCCTTAGAAGGAATTTTTGCCAAAAGTGGGCCAACGGGCCTAGGGAAGAATTTTTGCAATGGAAAATTGACTGAACCGGGGTGGCAGGAACCATTTTGAAAATTTTCCACTTTTCACAAAGGGGCACAAGTTTAATTGTGGGCCCACAGGTCAGGGAAGGTTTTATTTTTGTCTAAGTGGAAAATGCAGGGCATTGGGCCCGAGGATGACCTTTTGCCAAAAGTGGGTTTGCAGGGCCGCGAAGGAAATTTTTCCCAAGAGTGAATGTGGGCCGTGGGTCTACAAGGGACTTAAAAACTCTTTTTACTTTTCCCAAATGGCGTAGTTTTCAAGTGTGGGTCTACAAGCCCGCGGGGTTTCATCGGCCGTTGAAAATTCAAAGAGCTAGCGAAGGGTGCCATGTGCCTCATTGGTGCAACTCCAAGGATAGAACCCAAAATAGAGACCCCAAAAAAGTGCCAGGCCTCCACATGTCCCAAGTCTAAAAAGGGGATAGATCCAGACCATTTTAAATGACTAAGTATAAGGGTGTCAGTGGAAGCCTCCACATGACTCATCGGCGTAACACCAAGGCTGAACCTAAAGAGTGGGTTCCCAAATGAGCGTGAGGCTTCCAAGTGTCTAGGGTACAAGAAAGACATCGGCCTGAATCAACTAAGTATATAGAACTGGTGAATGGTGCCACATTTCAGCTTGGCACAAATTCAAAAGGGGTGACCTGAAGCGGAGACTCAAACAAGTGCCAACTCGCCACGTGTCCCAAGAGCATACAAGGACAGAGTGGGTTGTTGAAAATTCTAAGGACTGAATGAAGCCTCCATGTGTCTTGGGTCAAACATACAACCCTACTAAAGTAAAAGGGGACTCAGCCAAAACAAAAAGAAATAGGGCAGAGCGGTGGATAGAGCCACGTGTCTCTTTTACACAATTTCAAAGGTTAGGGCCCAAACAACAGTCCTCAAACAAGTGCCAAGGCCTCCATGTGTCCCCGCCAACAAGAGGGACTTAGTAGAATACAAAGGAACTGAGGAGCCCAAAGATGATACCACCAAATGTCAGTCAAACTCAACTTCAAAAGCTAAAGGAAGGAGCTGAATCTTCATGGACACGAGGCTGCCACATGGACCCTGTATGAACAAATTCTTTTAAGTATTGCACTCCGTGATCCTGATCTTCAAACAGCCATATCTTTTGATTGGAAACTTGGATTTAGGTGGGAGAGGACTTTTTGGAAATATCTTGACCTCCTCTACACCATGAAGTTCTGAAAACCCTAATTTTGCTGAGGTTAGGTGGGTAAAAAATAGAAAAAAAAATTCATGTCATTAATACAGAATCTGATTGCTTCAACAATTGGATCATATTTGATTTTATCCACATGTTCTTCCTTCTTCAATACGTAAAACTGACATAGAGTAGCATAATCAACATATTATAGCTGGATTTGCAAGGGCATTGACATGTTGGTGGTTGAGCTTTCAAAGAAGAATTGATTTTCTCCTTCCTTCTCTCATTTCTTCATATATATTGTAAAGGAGGGGCATTTTCAAATGGTTGTTCATCTTTTCTCTCCTAGCCCCCTCTCTCTTTCTTCCTTAGGGTAGAATTCAGATTCTAAGCCTTCCCTCATGGCTTTGTAATGGCATCTTCTTACCTCTTACCCACTGATTATGTACCGTGTAACTTTTGGAGCAATAGAATCTTTTTCGTGATGCATCTATCCATCCTTGGCTCATTTTATTATCTCTTCTTACCTCTCATCATTACAAGGTATACTGTGCATACTCTGATGTTTATTACAGGTTCTGAGAGTTGTGCTTAATGGGTCTTGATGTGGTGTTTCATGTGACATTCATCTTTGGTTTATGGTGCATCTTGTCTACCCTTTCCTCTGCTCACCTCTCTCCACTTCAGGAAGTTTGGATATGTGATCAGCCACTTCCTTTTCTAGTGTATCACCACTTAGTGTAGGATCTCTTTCACCCTTTCTGTCTCTCCTTGTCCCCTTGGAATGGTTAGATTAGGAATAGATAGTTTTTCCTACATTGGAGTACTAGTGGTAGGTAGATTAGGAAGCAGGAACTAGCCTTCTCTGGAGGTCCAACTCAAGTTCGTAAGTCCCACAGCTTGAGATTTGGTCCAATGTTGTGCAATCACACCGAATGCCCCACTCACAGGTGATTCCATTCAGGGGTGTTATGATTCTGCACTAACAATTTTGGCATGCCTGGTGGAACACTAAGGTTATATTTTTCTCATATTTCTGAGGTGTCTCATTATCAACAACAAATCTTAAGCCACCATGCGACCACACTAATAGTTTTGGCATGCCCAGTTGGACAGGTCTGAAGCACCTTACCACTTCATTTTTAGCAGTTTGGTGTGTTCCTGTTAAAATTTCAGCCTTTAGAGGCACATGCAAAACACATCTGGTGACTCCATCTGGTCAAAAACCCATTCTCTAAGTTGTAGATATTTCCCCATCCATTTTCATTCATTTTCTTTCCATATCTTTCATTTTCTTCCATTCCATGAAGTTTTGCAATCATGACTTCATTCCCCTCATGGAACTCACACTTGTAACAACAACAGTGCACACAGCCTCCAATGTATTTCCCAACTCCTCCAGATCAGCACTATGATCAGATCCAGAACCATTATGCCTACCCATATGAGCAAGGTCAAAACCATTTTGGCCATGGAGCTCATCAATAACAAGGGGATGCATACAATGGTGGAACTATATTGAATATGCTGATTTGCAGGAGAAGATTCAAGAGATGGAGGCTAGCCATGGTTCATTCTAGGGATATAACACAAATGAAGGCATTCAGAATTGGCTATAGGGAACCTTGTCCATGGGTTGGCCCTATGCCAAGACATTACAGCCCTCAGGAGAAGACTAACTACATGGTTGAAATACTCCCTCTACTTGTATAGTGGATTGAGGATATTGAAGCATATGAGAAAATTACAGGACAACCTTTTCAATGGGTAAGTCAGTCACCAACTCCTTGTCTTTCATTTTCTCCTTCTCAAGCTTTATCATTTCAGCAGTGTCAAGAGTCAAGCCCCTCACTTGCTGCCCTTAAGTGTTGATTTCTTTTCTTCATCTCCTAGTCTTCCATCCCATCTCAATTTCTCTACCCTTTTTCCTCCCAAATCCAAGTCCCCTCCACAAGATCCACAAACAACACCTTCCTCTCCACCACAAAAAATAGCAAAAATGGTTGAATCTCAACCTACCACTCCTTCTTTCCCAAGTCCATGTTGGGAAGATACTCAAGAATCCAGTCAAGGAGAACAGTAAGAAGAGGAACCCAACAAAGAAGAAATGATAGAAAATATGAAGAGTTGGGTTTCCATATTTGGGATTACAAAGATCCCCTTGATGGTTAAGCCAGCAGAATAGGTCAAGGTTGAAGAGCCAGTGGTGGCTAAGGCTGAGTTTGAAGTAGAAGAAGAAAAAGAACAAGGGGAAGAAGATCAGCAGTCCATATGCTCTGAAACGTAGTATCCATAATGGCACTTTGTCTGAAGAGGATGTTGATCTGATCCAAGCTACACAACTAGTTAAGGAGGAAGAACAACCAGCTCCAAGTCCCATTGAAGAGGAGCAACTGGAGGAGATCAAATCAGAGTTGATACCACTTAATGAAGAAAACATCATTGAATATTTTTTTCTTTCATTTAAAGGGCCTGATTTGATTGATGAATTCATAATGGAGGAGGACCATACAATTTCAGAGGCTCTAAGTGTGGAGAAGGCCATAGAAGAACCTTCAGTTCTTATTTCCACTTCATCCCCTTAAAACTCTAAAGTTGAAGAAGAGTTTGAGCTTTCAAACTTCATGTTTGAGGATGAGGGGAACCATGGTAAGCTAGTTGTAGATTAGGAGGACACCATGGAAGAGGTCGAGCACATGCAGTAGGAAAACAAGGAGTGGATTACCTGTCTTGAGACTTGGAAGATTGCTTTGATGGAGAGGATCCCATGGATATCAAATAATTTTCTCCTCCATCACCCACCTTCCAAGCACATAAGCCTACTACTATGAAGGACAACATCCAAGGATATCAACCTACATCTCACAATAGCCCTCTAGAACTAAGGTTGGAAGATATGATTCTTCCATGTTCTTCAAAAGAGAATGAAGGAAAAAAGAAAGAGGATGTCATAATCTCTTTCCCACTATCTACCCAGGAAGGTCAAAAAGAAGACTCCACTCTTGGAGTTGAAATTCAGAGAAATGGGTAGATCCATTGGATCAGACTGTGCCTAATCAGGTACTTGGCCTCATTGGAGCCAATAGAGAAACCAAAATCAGTCATGCTTTCTTCTAAGCATGAGGATGAGCTCCAAAGTACCAAGGATCAACTGCAATTCCTCTTCAATCCAAAAGAAGAGAAACTAAATGAGGGATTTTTCTTTTCTCTAGTTGACACCTTGATGATTTGGGGGGAAGACCAGATTATAGTCAGTTTTCCACTTATGTAAGAATCCATATTCAGCGTCAAATCATTTGCATGGTTTCTCCTCTTGAGAAAGGGAAGCTACTTCTCAATGTTAGTTACAAATTTTGTTTGAGTCCCCTTTCTCTCTGTTTAGTGTAGGAGTAGTTTTAGGTTGTTTTCAGTAGAATAAGTTCTTGTGCACACTCTAAATGTTCCACTTGGAGCATGTATGATTTTAATGATTTGTATATAGTGTTGTGATGTTTTGTTGCTCATGCACTATACATTGGAAGTGGCATCTGGTAGGCCAGCTCTAGTTCCATCAGTTTCCAAGTGGCTCAGGGATCAGGTTTTCAAAGTTCAGATCAGATTTGTGTTTACCAAGAAAACTCCATGCCCAATAGATGCTTCAAGGCCATTGATCATTTCACCTAGCAGGCAAGTGATCCCTATGAGTCACCAAAATGTTGACCAAAATAAGCTCACACTTATTTTGGGTCAACTAACAACATTTTTCCCCTTGTGTGCTTCAATCTAAATTTTTACATATTCTCAAGCACTTAAAGGCCCCCTGAAAGCATTTCCATCAAATAGGAAATTTCTTCCTCTTTTCAGAGATATAAATAAGTCCTTCTAAATCTTCATATTTTTTAAGTTACGGGCCAGTGGGCCTTAGAAGGAGTTTTTGCCAAAACGGGCTGGTGAGCCTAGGGAAGAATTTTTGCCATGGAAAATTGTAGACCAGTGGGGCAGCAGGAGACATTTTGAAATTTTTCCACTTTTTGCAAAGGGTAACAAGTGTAATTGTTGAGCCCGTGGGTTCCGTAAGGATTTATTTTTGTCCTAGTGGAAAATGTGGGGCAACGGGCTCGTGGATGGCCTTTCTGCCAAAAGCGGGTCTGTGGGGCCATGAAGGAAATTTTTCCCCAAGTGTGAATGCAGGCTAATGGGTCTGTGGGGGAATTCGAAACACTTTTTAATTTTCCTAAACTGATGTAGTTTTCAACTACGAGTCCGCAAGCCCATGGTGTTTCATCGACCATTGAAAATTCAAAGAGCCAGTGAAGGATGCCACGTGTTTCATCAGATGCAACTCTAAGGATAGAACCCAGAACAGAGACCCCAAACAAGCATCATGCCTCCACATGTCCCAGGTCCTGAAAAGGGGAAAAATCCAGCCATTCAAAATGATTAAGTATAAGGGTGTTGGTGAGAAGCCTCCACTTATCTCATTGGCACAACACCTAGGCTGAAGTCCAAAGAGTGGGTTACCAAATGAGCGCGAGGATTCCACGTGTCTAGGGTCTGAGAAAGAAATCAGACATGAATCAGATAAATATAGAGAACCAGCGGATGGTGCCACATGTCAACTTGACAAAAATTCAAAAGGGGTGACCTGAAGTGGAGATTCAAACAAGTGCCATGCTCGCCACGTGTACCGAGGAGCATACAGGGACATAGTGGGTCATTGAAAAGTCTAACAACCAACGGAAGCCTCCATGTGTCCTGGGTCAAACATACGGCCCTGCAAAAGAAAAAGGGGACTTAGCCGAAACAGAAAGAAATAGGGAAGAGTCTGTGGAAAGAGCCACATTTCTCTTTGGGGACAATTTCAAAGGTGGGACCCAAACGACAAGTTCCTCAAACAAATGCGCTAAGCCTCCATGTGTCTCCTACTAACAGGAGGGACTCAGTAGAATACAAAAGAAACTGAGGAGCCCATGGATGCCTCCACATGTTAGTTAGGAGAAATTTTAGAATCAAAAGGTGGGGGCTGAATCTTCAAGATGCGTGAGGTTGCCACATGGACCCTGTATGAATAGACTCTTTTAAGTAACGTGCACCCACGATCCTGATATTCAGGTAGCCATATCTTTCGATTGGAAACCTGAATTTGGGCTGGAGAGGAATTTTCAAAAAGATAGCGACCTCATCTACTTTGCCATAAAGGCCTGAAACTCTAATTTTAAGAAGGTTAGGTGGGTAAAAAATAGAAAAACATCTTTGTGTCATTAATACAGAATCTGATTGCTTCAACAACCAGATCAGATTTAATTTGATCCACCATTCTTCCTTCTTCAATACACAAAACCGACATAGAGCAGCGGACTCGGTAGATTGTAGGAGGATTTTTAGGGGCATTAATGGTTGGTGGTTGAACTTTCACAAAAGAATCCATTTTTATCCTTCCTTCTTTCTCGTTCTTCTATATATTATAAAAGAGGGGCATTTTTAAACGGTTGTTCATCTTTTCTATCCTGCCCCCTTCTCTCTTTCTTCCTTAGGGTAAAATGTGGAATCTAAGCCTTCCCTCATGGCTCTGTAATGGCATCTTCTTACCTCTTTCCCACTAATTATGTACCATGTAACGTTTGGAACAATATAATCTGATTCGTGATGCTTTTGTCCATCCTTGGCTCATTTTATTGTCTCTTCTTACCTCTCTTCATTGCAAGGTATACTATGCATCCTCTGATGTTTATTATAGGTTCTTGGAGCTATGGTTAATGGGTCTTGAAGTGTTGTTGCATGTGAAATTCATATTTGGTTTGTGGTGCATCTTGTCTACCCTTTCCTCTTCTTACCTCTCTCCACTTCAAGCAGTTTGGATTTGTGATCAACAACTTCCTTTTCTGGTGTATCACCACTTAGTGTAGGCTCTCTTTCACCCTTTCTCTCTCTCTATCTCCTTAGAATGGTTAGATTAGGAAGTAGGAACTAACCTTCTCTAGAGGTCTAACTCAAGTTTGTAAGTCCCAAAACTTGAGAGTTGATCCAATGTTGTGCAATCACACCGAATGCCCCACTCACACATGAGGCCATTTGGGGGTGCTGTGATTTTTCACTAACAAGAGCTTTGGAAGCTCCTTGCACAGAAGATGGATTTACTAGAGGGAATGATACTAACTGCAATGTCCAGCATTGCATTGGTCCTATAAAATGAAAAAGGTGAAATTGCGAGGGATGAATTGGATTCCATTGCTGTGGACATTCAAGAAAAATTAGAGGAAGAAATTTATGAATGGAAGACCTATATCTCGAATTAGTTCAGGCTAAAGAAGAGACTACAGAGTAAAAATATTCTTTCATACATTCTTTCATTCCTTCCATTCTTTCCATTCATATATTCTTTACATCAGTTTTGGAAATGACCATTGTCGGCACGACAATGAAATTAGTGTGGGGTAATGTTGATTAGAGAACAATTGACAAAAAGCACATAATAAGTTTTCACGGGGAAGTGAGTCATATTCAAAGGCAAGAATAAATAGGGAGAACGCATGTGCAGAAAAAAAGTTCAAATTTCGGGACAGCCATTTTCACTCATTAAGGTCTATTTTTAGAGATGATGTGTAGAGAACACAAACGTTTTTCATTTTTAGCTTCATCTGGCTTCATAATTTAGAGATATGGACTTTACTTTTCAACACCACTGTCATTGCATTCTATTTTTAGCGTATTGAATTTGGATAGTTTTGTAGAGGCACGTGGATAAGAATAACATGGGACCTATTTTTGGAAGGGATAAGAATAGTGAAGGGAAATTCCACACCCTTATGTATATGTATTAAACTATGTAATATATAGACATAGAGGGGATCGAGATATACTGTTAAAACTACTATGCGCATACTACTGATATTGTAATGAGGCTACTATGAAGTTATTGCATTGAATATAATGAAGGAAATTGGTTGAATCTAAGTGTTACTATGTGTATCTGAATCTAGTCATGTTTTAGATCTCATCATGGTTAGTACTTAATTATGCTTTTCCTTAGATATAGATTTGGTTTCCTCTATAGAATGATGAGCTAGTAATAGAACTATCTATGTTAAAGTCTCCATCATGCTAACATCCTATTACAACAACACTTAAGAGGGACCTATTACCTTTGCGCGCTTTGGGTGAGTTCCTAGTTTAGGTTGAGTGATGTGTTAGCGCGTCTAGAGTTTCATAGGGTTCATATCACTAAATTCTATGCTGCATCATGCACCATACATGTTGGTTAATGGTGATTTGTACAATCTAGGACACGATGAAGTGTTGCACCAGTGTGTGCTAGAACATGAGCATTTGGCTATTATGGAGGAGGCACATGGAGGAAGTACAGGTAGAGACTATACAGGGGACACCACTATGCATAAGATATTGCAAGATGGGTTATAGTGGGAGACCCTATATCAATATTGTAAAGAGTATTGCAAGGCATGTGATCATAGTCAATTCCTTGGAAAACCAGGGCAGAGGGATGAAATGTCTTTGCACCCCATTTCGCCAACCACACGTAGGATGGAATCACGCTATGTAATTAGTTACACAAATTATTTGACAAGATGGGAAGAAGAAGTGTCTACCAAGGATTGTATAGTGGCTAAAATAGCCAGGTTTCTATGGGAATATATTATTACAAGGTATGGATTCCTGTTGAGCTTAACTAGTGATAGGGGTACACATTTCCTCAATGAGACTGTCAAGATTTTATTAGCAGATTTCATGGTGGATCATCATAAGACTACCCCTTACCATCCACAAACAAATGAGACTACCAAGGCATTTAATAAAATACTCAGTCATACCTTGATTAAAATTTTTGATGTTGGTAGACAAGATTGGGATGACAAAGTATCAGAAGTTCTATAGGCATATAGGACAACGTACAAGAGGTTGAATAAATCCACACTATTCTAATTGGTGTTTGGTGCGGAGGCTGTCTATAACGCCCACTAATAACAACCCACTTAAGACCCAAGAACAACCTAGGATTAGTTAGGAAAATTATGGAATAATTTTTTGTTTTGTTTAAAAGAGTCTACAACCATGTTACTAAGACAAAAATTGTCACTAACAGGTTCTGGAACAATTTTAATCTACTAGGATAAACTTTTCTTCTATTAACAAAAGTTAGAGGTCATAAGGTTCCAAAAATTAGGGTTAGAAGGTGTAATTAGGTTCAGAGGGTAAATTATCACCATACCCACTCTCTAATAGGTTTAGAGTGGACAATAAAATTCAACTGATAACTTTTCCCATTATAATAATTACTAATTCCACATTATAAAGCAACAAGTGTAATAAGTCCACACCTAGCTCAAATCTCCTTAGGGATTAATTTAATCACTGATTACATTAACATTTTACCTAAATATTCCCTGATTAAAATTTTAGGGTGAAGGGACCAAAACAATTAAAATACCCAAGGTATTTAATTCCACAATATCTAAGACAAGAGCAAGGTTTAATTACAGTGGGGAAAATAATACATATTTAAAATAATCAGAGTAAATTCTTACTTACCCACTCCCAAAACTCGGTTAAATATTAAACTTGATTTTTCTCACACTTAATATATTCAAAAATTCCCTAAATCATATCCATTAGATAGGAAATTTTCTCACCTTTCCAATGATATAAAGAAGTCCTCCTAACTCCTCATAAAACTTAAGTTATGGGCCGACGGGCCTTGGGGGTAAAATTTTCCCCAAGAGTGGGCCTGCGGGCCCAGGGGTGAAAATTTTCCCTTGCACAGGTCAGCGGAGTGGGGAAGAGTTTGGGAATTTTTTCCCTTTCTGGGCAAAAAGCGTGATTTTTCTCTGCATGCCCGTGGGCCCGAAGAGGACACATGTCAACTTGAGGAAAGCTCTGGCGGGAAGTCGGGTCATCAAAGAGATTTAAGGCATTAAGCCTTTGGAATGCAAAATGTTAAGGAATCAAATTAAACTACACCTTCGCCGATGCCCAAGGTGCCATGTATCAAGATCTGATTAGCGTGGGGAAAATGGACTTATGGGCGCACCTTAGAATTTTAGAATTTTGGGTTAGAAAATGCAAAGGACAAAACTTTCCACGCACCTTCACCTAGCCTAGATGACACCATGTGTCATCACCCTATTGAGCATGGGCCGACGGGGTGTAACATTCCAATTTTAATACTTCAGAAACAAGGAGATTTTTTTTTTTTTGCACGATTAATGTTCTCTGTTCTAAATACATAATTTAGAACACACATATCATAGCAATCATTCTTATAACAGATAACCATATGCAGTTGTAATGACTTGGTGTACCACCAATCTATTCATTCCATGACTTGGTGAACTACTGATCTATTCATGTGTAACTTGAGATTGAAGTTTTCTACTGAATACTTCATATACGTGGTTCTCTTACCCCATTTTGGTTTCTGAGTGATCTACCCAAGGAACCTATCTGAATAATTGTTACCAGTATTCATCGGCATCACGATCCTTAGACTAGGTGACATAGGACAATGCAATCAGCATCTTGCGATACTTTGGCCAAAGATTCATAACATACTGTTCGTATTTTTATTCCTTGATGGCATACTCATCAATCCAAAATACTTCCTTCACCCCACTCTATTGTTATATAGAATGTCTTTACTAACTTCTATCAGTCCCCTTGTCCCAAGGTTTCACTCTAGATCGGGTTAACATCATGGTCCACATTATGAAGAAGCTCTTAAAGGCTAAGGATAGATTGGCATACAGGGTCAACCCAAGTTAACTCCATGTGCCAAGGTACCCTGAGACTCAAAGGGATTTCTCATAACCTGATTATGGTCCTAACCAGTCCCGGAGAGAAATCTTGATCAAGTCCCAGGTGTGTAAATATTAACGACTGATGCAGAAGGGTGCTGCCACATGTCATCTGTATTGTTGTATCCTCGAGAAGATCCTAATCTTCTCGAAGGTACAACCTTGCAGTTGACGTGTGTCAACATCCTACGGAATAGCCTCGGAAAGATGTACATACCTCCAAGAATTTTCTTATGTTAAATTATATTTAGGTTACAAGACTACATAATTAGGCAGCCTTCTCTAACCCCAAGTCCAACACTCCTAAGTTACCTTTTTGTAATTAGGGTTCAGATTTACAAAGAGGGTCTTAATTTACTTTTGATTGTTTACTGGTTGTCGATTGGGACCGATCAACCCTTTATCCACAAAAATAGGAGAACAACCATTTAAGTTCTTAAATTTAGAATATAACTCAACTAACGAGGGAAATGTATCAACCTAATAGGTTGAGACATATCAGAATTTATACCTTTAAGTCTTATCAATTTATAGTTATTTATTCCCTTTATAATTATTGCATTACAAGAGAGAAAAGACCTCCTCTTCTTATAAGTACGTTTTAGGGCATAATCCACTCCCAATGTTCCCTATAAATGTAGTGATCTTAATTACAGTTTTTACTCACATTCTTAAGTTATAATGAGCCACTAATTATAATGTAGAAATCAGCCACATCATCAGCTATGGCTTACTTAAGAAGATCCTCTTATAACACATTGTTTGACACAATAAGAATGCACACTCGTTCATATAGCCAATAAGAAGATCATTCCAAAAAAATAATATACACATACTTCATAGGTAATTTCCTCACAATTTCATTCATTTGCAAAACCATACAATTACAACTTATGCACTTCTGACATGCTTTAAGATAATAGCCCTCAGCAAAAGAGATGACCTTTCTTTTCACAATACAGTTTGAAAATCTAATCAGAATTCTTCGCAAGAACCAGTTTAGAACAGTCAATGAATCATATCAGATTTTATCTTCCTTTGCCACTTATGAAGACCATCTGGAAAATTGCTAGCACGGGTCAGTTCAATGAACTGAGCATGATAAGCACTAATCCTTAAAAAAATTGCATTCCTCTAATTGTTTCAATTAAACAACCCTATTAGAATGACTTCACTTAATTCATACTTTATATCCAAGAATGAAATCAATATAATGAGAGTCTACATACACTATTATAATCAAAAGGATAGAAGGAATATTCTATTCTACTTGTCCTCAATTTAAAGCATAATTGAAATCAACATTACCTTACCTTCACAATCCAAAATCATATTACACATAAATTACAAATGTAATTTCAACTAAATCTACTTCGGATGATTCATCTCATTTATAGCAAGAGAGTAAGATGGAGCATCTTGATTATTATGCACCTAATCATCCGAAAAATCTGAAACCGTGTATATCATGTTTTGCTCTCTTTTATATAACACTAAACCAATTGAAATATTAAATTCAACAGTCATACAAAAGTAATTTAAATGAGAGGAATGGATTGCTATCATTTGCAATTTCACTTACCAATCTATCCTTCATCTTGTATAACTGATTTTCAATCATGGTAAGTATGTAAAGCAATACAATCAGGATTACTTTACAATAACAACAACAACAGTAAGTTTATATTAATAACATAACCTGTTGTAAAATGATAGGAGTTTCCTAGATTAGGATTCCCAATCCTGATATTCCTTCCATCTTTTAAGTAAAAATATGCCATCTCATAACTTTACTAGTTGGGTTCCTTAAATAATTTCAAAAGAAAGTATAATAACATACTAAAAGAAATCGACATAACTTTCCCTCTTTTTACAGCCTCTTTCCAACCTGTCTTTTCAGCTCAAAGATAAATAGTGATGACCAAACACTTTTGTAACCAAGTTCTAGAACTAAATCCAAATTCCATGAAATAATAACCATTTAACATACCTAATAAAGGCATAAGGATCTGTTACCGTCACTTAATTTCATTCAACAGTACGATTCAGGTAGAATAACTATATATAGAATTACCCGTAGATCCCTACAGGATCTACCTCTATACATTCTATGAAAACAAAATCATATTCTACATAACGCATTACAACCTATCAATTTGATACAGACCTGATTCAAATACACAGGCTATTACCCTTCATATGATCGAACCATTCGAGATGAGAATCGAGTTAGGCTACCTTAACGTTTTTCCTTGATTACATGGTAAGCTAATACTAATCACTGGACCAAAACATTGTTCGGTGCTATTTATTTTTAAACACTAATCAAGATTGCAAATTCAGTATATGATAAGTATTCCAATCCTAATTTCAAAACACCTAAGATCACAGTATGCTTGCCATTATAAAGGTTATGCAATAGCAGTCAAAGTAAGACAGATCTTCCACAAACTTCATCCATTTTACTTCAAATGTCAAATTCAAAACATCCTTTTAAAAACCTAGAATTTATGACCTCCATCTATCGTTACAACTTAATAAAAAAGCAACCAAAAATTTGAAAAAAGAACAGAGCCTCATTCAACAGCTAATCATTCCGTATAACTCATATTGCCAACGTACATGGACACTTTAAAATTTTACAACTAATGCCATACACTGTAATAATCACAGTAACTAAGAAAATTAAAAAGAAAACAAACACCTTCACTAGAGGTGTTAAGGACTCAGTCATTCCATGTTTCCAAATACATATTATGTAACAATCAAGTCTTCTTTTACTGAATTTACATACAACCAGATATCGCAACATTTTTCAGTTCTCTTGATTATAAACTTATTAGAGTCATAGTTCCTCATGGCCAGCAACAATCTATTACTCCATTCACAGTAGAAGCAAAGAGACTACCTTAGCCAAAGAAAATACATATTCTTTAAAAAAAATTCATTCGTAGAGCAAGTTTTAAATCTAGCAAATCAATCATACAGAAGCTTACAACAGTCGCTAGCTGTTTACCCAAATGGGTATGAAAACACAACAGTTCCCAAAAACCCAAATCAACAAATACCACCAAAACATTAATCATCAGTAAGGGTCCTAAGAAATCGAACACCTTTATCAATTCATCACCTAGAAAATCCTATGAATTATGGTACAGCTTTCAAGTTACCATTACAAAGTAAGGAAAAGTAGTGCGACAGTTCTAACTAAGTAAGGAATTCTGAGCTTAAACCACAGCAAGGGAACAAGAAAACAATGAAAACAAGTTTCTTTTGAACTAACATTTCCACATTCAATCCCGAACCCAAGCTTTCATAAAACCCACAAATCATTCTTACCAGCCAAAACAAAATGCACGAATATCACTCGAACAGAGTTGTTTTAATGAAAACATTTAAAGGAAAGCAAGATTTTAACAGTTAGGGCATATCATGCCTGATAATGTCACTCAAAATTTGAAGAAGACCTTTGAACGAGCTCACCCTTTCTTCTCCTTTCCACGAAAGATTAAACAACATAATATTGCTTCCTCCATGCCTTATATATTCCCCATGACACAGAAGAAAATTTGAAACTTTCAAAATTGCCATGCAACGAAGAGTAAACTGCTGGTTCAAAAAACCAGTGCTCATACAGAGTGAAAAATGGAAGGCATAACAAAAGAAACAACCAAATAAAATTCCTTTTGCATGTCTCTTACGGCAGCCCGAACTCGAGAAACCATGCAATTTAATTGCATTAAATTCTTTTCTCCCGCCCATTTTCCATTGCCACCATCCGCCAAAGTTGGCAAGTTCTACATCACAAAACACAAGTGTTTCCATTTTAGTGATGTTGCCACGTAAGTTTCCCCTTTTTCCAAATTAACCTCTACTAACCTTGGCAGTACTCCCTGCCCCTTCATCGTTATCCTCATCTTAAATGCCCTTGAAAACACCACCCCCAAAGCTTGTGACCCCCTTTTAGGTTCCTTTCAATAGCATTAGTTTAGGATAGGTTAGTTCATAGGTTAGCTTAATCTTAACATCTTAGGTTATAACATAAGTCACCCCCTCCTTAGTATTAGGTTTAGATAACCCTTAGGGATATCAAGTACATAGTTTTAGGACTAGGTTAGATCAACTAACCCTAGCAACAACAGGTTTAGTTTAGGTCTAAAACTAACAACCTTACTGATTCCAATTTTAAGTCTATTTTAACAGACTGAGTCATCATACTGAATTCAAACAGAATACAATGCTCCCAGATCATATTCTGGATTTGCATCAAGCAATTAGCTTTAGATGGAAAACTTGCATATCTTACTTGGCTTAAGGTCCAGGTCCTTTCCGATGCCAAAATGGTTGAGACCAAATTCCGATTGTAATGACCTGCCACGATTAATTTCCAGAATCCAAAAAAACTTCCACTATGGGAATATTTTCATATGAAGAAGGTTTTTAAAAGAACTTACACTTTCTAAGTTCAGTAAGACTTAATAATTCACGAAATGTCAATACATAATTGTTCATCCCGAATATAATTAAAACATTCCTTGGATCAATGCAATTGATCCAAGGATGAGTCATAGAGATAGATAAGTCTACGATCTCCCAGAAATTAGATTGCACTCAATGTGAGAAATGAAAGAAAATAAATCCAAGCATATTCTTGTTCAATCACAGATCTTGAGAGCAGAAAGGACAACCAAATTCAAGCATGATTTTCCCGTAATCAAAAGAACATATCATCATATGGAAAAATCACATATCAACACTCGAAATGCAAAGGAGAAAGTAACAACAGTTCAGGGTGTTACATGCTTCCCTCCTAAAAGAATCATCGTCCCGATGATTACAACTTTTATTTACCTTATGGTCAGTCAATTTCTTTCACTTACTATCAATTCAACTATTTCAAACTTTTAAATAGTTCCAGAAATCAGTATAATATTACTATTTATCTCATCAGAATAAATGTTTGCTCCAAAACTGGCTTACTTAATGCCATGTAAAAGATAAAATCACAATTTATTTATCAATCAACAGATTCAGTTCTGTTCAAAAAGAAAAGGAAAAGTTGTTCTCATATCTTCCAGATTCTCCCAAGTTTCACTTTATTCATTAAACTGGTCCCACTGGACCTTACATTGTTGTATTTCACGATTCCTTAAATGCAATTGATGAGTTTCCAGCACTCGAATGGGTTTAACCACAATTATTCCTGGGTCTTGGACCTGCAAGGAATTCCAATTTAACACATGTGAAAAATTGGAAACGTATTTCTTAAGCAAAGAAATATGGAAAACATCATGCATTCGTGACAAAGCAGGTGGTAAGGCTAATCGATAAGCTACGGGATTGATCACTTCAATAATTTCAAAAGGTCCCACAAAATGAGTTGATAACCTGGCAGCCTTGCCAAAAGTTATAGAACTCTTTCTTGGTTTAACACGAAGAAAAACCTTTTCACCAAGTTCAAATTTTCGGTCAACCCGCTTTAAATCAGCATAACTTTTCTGCCTATCTGCTGCTTCTTTCAAGCGTTCACGAATCATTTTAACTTGTTCCATTTCCATAAGGATTTCAGGTCCAATTACCTCTCTATCCTCAATGATGTCCCAACTAACAGGGGTTCTGCATTTTCTTCCATAAAGTGCCTCGAAAGGTGCCATCTTAAGAGAAGCGTGATATGTATTGTTGTATGCAAATTCGACTAATGGAAGATATTCTTCCCATTTATACTATTGGTCCATACAATACATCTGTAACATATCTTCTAACACTTGATTTAGTCTTTCAGTCTGTCCATCCATTTTCGGGTGATACGCAGAACTAAAGTTCAGTTTAGTTCCAAGAGCTGCATTCAGCGTTTGCCAAAATCTTGACGTCATTCTAGGATCCCTATCTGATATAATCAATTCAGGTACTCCATGTAATCTGAAAATTTTGTGTACAAATATTTTAGCTAACACAGGAGAATCATCCTTCAGATTTCCAGCAATAAAATGAGCTACTTTCATTAGTTTATCAACAACTACTAAAATAACATCATGCTTATTTCTTGACATAGGCAAACCTTGTATAAAATCCATGCTTATTACTTGCCATTTGTACTGCGGAATGCTATGGGGATATAATAAACCAGCCGGGTGCATATGTTCCGCCTTCACTTGTTGACATTCAAGACAATGAGTCACAAAATTAACAACATCCTTTTTCATTCCCTTCCAGAAATATTGTTGTTTTATATCAGCAAGCATTTTAGTAATACCTGGATGTCCCGAAAAAGGTGAATTATGAAATTCAGCTAACAATTTCTTTCTCAAATCATTAAGCAAAGGTATGTATACTCTATTTTCATAACGTAAGATTCCTTCATTATCGAAATGAAAACCTTTATACCTTTCATCTTTTGGATCTGTAGTAAGCGTTGTTTTTACTTGCTGAAAGTATAAATCAGATTCCATTTCTCTTTTTACTTCATCTTTATACTGAGTTCTTAATGTTATAAGGGTAGAAATGTGATTACCTACGACTTAGAGCATCTGCTACTCTATTCTCTTTTCCTTTGATGTAACTTATATCAAAATCATATTGAGACAAAAACTCTAACCACCTTCGTTGTCTTGCATTTAGATTAGGCTGAGTAAAAATGTACTTCAGCCCAAGATGATCAGTTTTCAACTCAAAAGGTTTACCAAGTAAATAATGCCTCCAAACTTGAAGTGCATGTACTATGGCAGTAAGCTCTAAATCATGTGGAGCATAATTCAACTCATGTAACTTAAGTTTTCTACTTTCATATGCTATAACATGATCATTTTGTAACAAAACACCTCCAAGCCTTCCCCAGATGCATCCGTTACAACAGTAAAGTCTCCATTAGGATCAGGTACTGCTAAAATAGGTGTTGAAGTCAACTGACTTTTCAAACTTTTAAAAGATGATTCACACTTATCATTCCAAGAAAATTTCTTATCCTTTTTCTGCAATGAAGTTATCGGTGCAGCCACTTTAGAAAAATCTTTAACAAATTTTCTATAATAACCAGCAAGGCCCATGAAGCTTCTTACTTCATGTACATTCTTTGGTGCAGGCCACTTGGTTATTGCCACTATTTTAGAAGGATCTACAGAAATTCCTTCTTTACTTATAACATGACCCAAATAATGAACCTTCGCTATCAAAGAAAGAACATTTGGATAACTTACCATATAATCTTCTCTTTCTCACAATTTCCAAGACTACTTTCAAATGCTCATTATGCTCCTCAACACTTTTAGAATAAATGAGAATGTCATCCAAGAATACAAGCACAAACTTGTCCAAGTATTCTTGAAAGATATTATTCATTAAGTTCATAAAAGTGGCAGGTGCATTAGTTAATCCAAAGGGTAAAACCGTGAATTCATAATGTCCATACCTTGTTCGGAAAGTTGTTTTATGAATATCTTCATCTTTAATTCTTAATTGATGATACCCCGATCAAAGATCTATCTTGGAATATACCGATGCTCCACGCATCTGATCAAATAAATCATCAATTCTAGGAAGTGGATATCTGTTTTTGATTGTTTCTTTGTTTAACATTTGATAATCAATACACAATCTAAGTGTTCCATCTTTCTTTTTCACAAATATCACTGGTGCTCCCCAAGGTGAAACACTTGGTCTAATCAAACCTTTGGACAAAAGTTCTTGCAACTGAGCCTTAAGCTCAACTAATTCTATGGTAGTCATTTGATAAGGTGCTTTAGATATAGGTTATGTACCTGGTTTGATCTCAATGGTGAAGTCAAACTCCCTTTTGGGTGGTAAACCTAGTAATTCTTTCGGAAATACGTCTCTGAAATTCTGTAACAATGGATATCGTTTCATGAAATCACTATCTTCTTCTTCAGATTCAGATATTTTTACCGCATACAAGGTACAACCTTTATTTTTGGCCTTTTTAAGTTGCATAGCTGACAATTTCCTGACTGAAATTTCTCGCTTTACACCTTGAATCTCTGTTGTTTTCTACAGATCATCTAAACATCCTATATGTTTTTCAAAGCAGTCCACTTTTGCTTTATGCTCAGCTAACCAATTAACACCGATGACAACGTCATAGGACCCCAAAGGTGCAACATAGAGATCAACTTCAGTGGAAAAGTTAGGTAAGTCAAGGATTGCCCCAAAAAGACACATACTAACTGTATGAACAAAATTATTACCATAGTGTACAGTCCATGATTTATCCATTTTTCCAACTTTTCTTTTAAGTTTTGAAGTGAGTTTACTAGAAATAAAACATTCAGTAGCTCCCGTATCAAAAATAACAGTTACAGGTATGCCAAATAACTTACCAGGAACTTCTATAGGTGTCACTTGCTTTTCAACTTGCTTGTCTGCTACTGCAGCATGTATCTTATGTTGTTGATTACGATCATCCTTCCTCAAGGGACATTGATTTGTGTAATGATCTTTGTCACAATTATAGTAGCCTCCTACAGGTCCCTTTTTAGACTATGAATTATTTCCATGCCTTAAAATCATCACGTTGGCCTCCATAGGACTTCTACCCATTATTATAATTCTTTGTAAAATTATTCCTTGCATTTCCGATAGGCTTGTTTGTTGTTGTCTTCTTATTATTATCAGCTGAAAACTTATTTTTGTTACCAAAATTTTTCCATGGCCCCTTCTTAGGTGCAAGAGAAGCTGAAGAAGGGTTTGGAATTTTCTTCCGCAACTCTTCTTTATGAGTAGAAATAGCTTTTAATTTTTGTTCCTGCCTTATGGCCTTTTCAACAACCCCTTCCATAGTGGTTGGGCTGTGAACATCAACCTCTCCCCCAATCATGGGATTCAGTCCCATGATGAATTTTCATTTTTTGAACTTCTCGTCAGTTTGATACTACGGTACATACTTGAGGAGTTTCATAAACCACTCCCAATACTCTGTTATAGTTAGCTTCCCTTGAGATAATTTTTGAAATTCTATCATTTTCTAATCATAATAAAGTTGTGGCAGCCAACGTTGCCTAAAATAACCTTTAAATTGATCCCGAGTGATGTTAGTTTCATCAATATTTAACTCAGCCTTACGACTGTCGCACTATGAAGATGCTTCATGGAAAAGCTGATATGCTCCCCAAATAGCTTTGGTTTCCTCCGAGAAGTTTCTTATTACAAAATACTTCTCCATTTCACTAAGCCAATTCTCAGCTCCATCTCCTAATGTGGTGCCATCAAATTTGGGTGGACTTATCCTTTTTATATCATTAGTGAGTTCCGTTGCCAACCTGGCCTTTTTGTTTTCAGGTTGGACAAGCACATTACCATTATTATTATCAACACCCAAATCGGGGTTGCCCTTTGGAGGTGGCTGATTGCCATTACCAGCTTCATCTTCCTCCTCATTTCCCATCACTTGCTGCTCAAGTATAGTCAAACAATCCCTGTATCCAACAGGGCAGCAAGGATCTCATCAATTTTTTGGACTGTTGCTGCTCCTTCAACAGGTGGAGCATTATTTGTAATGTTTCCCCTTATTCTAACCATTTTCTGTAACAAGAAAATTCAGGTTTTTATCAGATTATGGACACAATAGGTCCAAGAGCTGTAACCTTTAGCTCTGATACCAAGATGTAACATTCCCATTTTAATACTTTTGAAACAAATTAATTTTTATTTTTATTTTTTACATGATTAATGTTCTCTGTTCTAAATACATAATTTAGAACACACATATCATAGAAATCATTCTTATAATAGATAACCATATGCAGTTGTAATGACTCGGTGTACCACCAATCTATTCATTCCATGACTCGGTGAACTACCGATCTATTTATGTGTAACTTGAGCTTGAAGTTTTCTACTGAATACTTCATATACGTGGTTCTCTTACCCCATTTTTCTTTCTGAGTGATCTACCCAAGGAACCTATTTGAATAATTGTTACCATTATTCATTGGCATCACAATCCTTAGACTAGGTGACATAGGACAATGCAATCAGCAGCTTGCGATACTTTGGCCAAAGATTCATAACATACTATTCGTATTTCTTATTCCTTGATGGCATACTCATCAATCCAGAATACTTCCTTCACCCCACTCTATTGTTATATAGAATGTCTTTACTGACTTCTATCAGTCCCCTTGTCCCAAGGTTTCACTCTAGATCGGGTTAACATCATGGTCCACATTATGAAGAGGCTCTTAAAGGCTAAGGATAGATTGGCATACAACATCAACCCAAGTTAACTCCATGTGCCAAGGTACCCTGAGACTCAAAGGGCTTTCTCATAACCTGATTATGGTCCTAACCAGTCCCGGAGAGAAATTTTGATCAAGTCCCAGGTGTGTAAATATTAACGATCGATGCAAAAGGGTGCTACCACATGTCATTTGTATTGTTATATCCTCAAGAAGATCCTAATCTTCTCGAAGGTACAACCTTGAAGTTGACGTGTGTCAACATCCTACAGAACAGCCTCGGAAATATGTACATACCTCCAAGAATTTTCTTATGTTAACTTATATTTAGGTTACAAGACTACATAATTAGGCAGCCTTCTCTAACCCCGAGTCCAACACTCCTAAGTTACCTTTTTGTAATTAGGGTTCAGATTTACGAAGAGGGTCTTAATTTACTTTTGATTGTTTACTGGTTGTCGGTTGGGACCGATCAACCCTTTATCCACAAAAATAGGAGAACAACCATTTAAGTTCTTAAATTTAGAATATAACTCAACTAACGAGGGAAATGTATCAACCTAATAGGTTGAGGCATATCAGACTTTATACCATTAAGTCTTATCAATTTATAGTTATTTATTCCCTTTATAATTATTGCATTACAAGAGAGAAAATACCTCCTCTTCTTATAAGTACGTTTTAGGGCATAATCTACTACTAATGTTCCCTATAAATGTAGTGATCTTAATTACAGTTTTTACTCACATTCTTAAGTTATAATGAGCCACTAATTAATAATGTAGAAATCAGCCACATCATCAGCTATGGCTTACTTAAGAAGATCCTCTTATAACACATTTTTTAACACAATAAGAATGCACACTCGTTCATATAGCCAATAAGAAGATCATTCCAAAAAAATAAGATACACATACTTCATAGGTAATTTCCTCACAATTTAATTCATTTGCAAAACCATACAATTACAACTTATGCACTTCTAACATGCTTTAAGAAAATAGCCCTCAACAAAAGAGATGACCTTTCTTTTCACAATACAGTTTGAAAATCTAATCAGAATTCTTCACAAGAACCAATTTAGAACAGTCAATGAATCATATCAGATTTTATCTTCCTTTGCCACTTACAAAGACCATCAACAAAATTGCTAGCACGGATCAGTTCAATGAACTGAGCATGATAAGCACTAATCCTTAAAACAATTGCATTCCTCTAATTGTTTCAATTAAACAACCCTATTAGAATGACTTCACTTAATTCATACTTTATATCCAAGAATGAAATCAATATAATGAGAGTCTACGTACACTATTATAATGAAAAGGACAGAAGGAATATTCTATTCTACTTGTCCTCAATTTAAAGCATAATTGAAATCAACAATTACCTTCACAATCCAAAATCATATTACACATAAATTACAAATGTAATTTCAACTAAATCTACTTCGGATGATTCTTCTCATTTCTAGCAAGAGAGTTAGAAGGAGCATCTTGATTATTATGCACCTAATCATCCGAGAAAGCTAAAACCATGTATATCATGTTTTTTTCTCTTTTATATAACACTAAACCAATTGAAATATTAAATTCAACACTCATACAAAAGTAATTTAAATGAGAGGAATGGATTCCTATCATTTGCAAGTTCACTTGCCAATATGTCCTTCATCTTGTATAACTGATTTTCAATCATGGTAAGTATGTAAAGCAATAAATACAGGATTACTTTACAATAAAAATAACAACAGTAAGTTTATATTAATAACATAACCTGCTGTAAAATGATAGGAGTTTCCTAGATTAGGATTCCCAATCCTGATATTCCTTCCATATTTTAAGTAAAAATCTGCCATCCCATAACTTTACTAGTTGGGTTCCTTAAATAATTTCAAAAGAAAGTATAATAACATACTAAAATAAATTGACATAACTTTCCCTCTTTTTACAGCATCTTTCCAACCTTTCTTTTCAGCTCGAAGATAAATAGTGATGACCAAACACTATTGTAACCAAGTTCTAGAACTAAATCCAAATTCCATGAAATAATAACCATTTAACATACCTGATAAAGGCATAAGGATCTGTTACCGTCACTTAATTTCATTCAACAGTACGATTCAGGTAGAAGCACTATATATATAATTGCCCTTAGATCCCTATAGGATCTACCTCTATACATTCTATGAAACAAAAATCATATTCTACATAATGCATTACAACCTATCAATTTGATACATACTTGATTCAAATAAACAGGCTATTACCCTTCATATGATCGAACCATTCGAGATGAGAATCGAGTTAGGTTACCTTAACGTTTTTCCTCGATTACATGGTAAGCCAATACTAATCACTGGACTAAAACATTGTCCGATGCTATTTATTTTTAAACACTAATCAAGATTGAAAATTTAGTATATGATATGTATTCCAATCCTAATTTCAAAACACCTAAGATCACAGTATTCTTGCCATTATAAAGGTTATGCAATAGTAGTCAAAGTAAGACAGATCTTCCACAAGCTGCATCCATTTTACTTCAAATGTCAAATTCAAAATATCTTTTTAAAAACCTAGAATTGATGACCTCCATCTATCGTTACAACTTAATAAAAAAGCAACCAAAATTTTGAAAAAATAACAGAGCCTCATTCAATAGCTAATCATTCCATTTAACTCATATTGCCAATGTACATGGACACTTTAAAATATTACAACTAATGCCATACACTGTAATAATCACAGTAACTAAGAAAATTAAAAAGCAAACAAACACCTTCACTAGAGGTGTTAAGGACTCAGTCATTCCATGTTTCCAAATACATATTATGTAACAATCAAGTCTTCTTTTATTGAATTTACATGCAACCAGATATCATAAAATTTTCCAGTTCGCTTGATTATAAACTTGTTGCAGTCATAGTTCCTCATGGCAAGCAACAATCTATTACACCATTCACAGTAGAATCAAAGAGACTACCTTAGCCAAAGAAAATACAACCTAGATCCATTTCCATGTCAAGAAGGTTTGTGTATAAGAAAGTTAACACATAAGTATCTAAAAACGACACATCCAAATTTCAATTTCCACCCATCACTCAAAATCATAATGCATCCAATGAACAAAATAACACCATTGAAGGAAGGAATAATAAAATATAGAATCAAAACCCTAAGTTTTTCACAAAGAGGAGAGTTTTTTTGTGAATCATTTAAATAAAAGAAGAAGAATTAATGCATAGGGCCTATCATGTCTAATAGAGCTCTTTCCTTAACTTTGTTAGTGTAATCTTCAAGCAGAGCTTCGACAACTAATCCTTCTTGTTATGGCCAAATTAAATCACCCTTTGGTTTGCACAAGTGTTTTTGTGTGCTTGAGCTCACAGTGTGACTGGATCACATGGGTACTATCTCCAAGTTGTGGGACTTGTTACTTAAGATAGACCTATAGAGAAAGCTAGTTCTTTCTCCTAAACTACCTACCACCATCTACTCTAATGTAGGAAAAATTATCTTTTCCTAATCTAATTTTCCAAGGGACCGGGGAGAGAGAGTGTATGAAAACAGAGCCTACACTAAAGTGCTGACACACCAGAAAAGAAGAGTGTGAGAATAGTCTTCCAATGTGTGAAAAGTAGAAGTGGAGTGCATACTAGAAGGGATGATAACAATTCTCCATGGTTTAGCAAATGAATCCATAACAAAATTTCATACAAACACAATGATAATGAATCCCTGTAAGAGCATGAATAGATTCAATATATAGGAAATGATATTGAAAGGGAAATAAGAATGCAAACAAACACAACAAGGGAGAGATGTCCAAAAACTTGTATCTATTGCTTTCATTGATATGCACAGCTCAATATATTACAAAATAAGGGTCTGGATCACCATACAAGGATTCCACTACATGGGAATGTAGCACATTGGCTTCACAAAACCAAATTGACAGATTTTTTCTACTCAAAACTATCTCCTCTTACAATGAACGCAACACTCCAATTTATATAATTTTGAGAGGAGAGAGAGAGAGAAATGAAAATACCAAAATCTATCTTTCAACCACTTGTAAGAGATAGTAAATGAATTGAAATGATGTTATGTTACTTTCAAAATGCCCCCTGTACTGTACCATAACTTGCAGCAGTGAGAAATGTCTTCTCATGCTTCATTGAATGCATCTCAACTACCAAATAAAACAATGTTATGAACCTATCCATGTTTTCTGAAAACTCACCATCGACTCCTCATAAATTTCCATATTTATTTATTTATGTGCATCAGGCTTAGAACCACAATTCCAACAGTACCAATTTTGTGTGTTTTCGTTGAGAATTGCAAAAGATGTGGCATTATAAGTCTAGGCAGTTGTTTTGGGTTTATTAGGGGTTTCTATCAGTTAACGGGGATGAGAATTTGATTGACTAGAGTTGAAGATGTTTCCTTTATTTTCATATACCTACCCTCATTAAAAAAATTGTGAAATATGGAGCTCTCGGTCAAAAGTTATGACTGTTTGAGATTTGGGGGTCAGACATTGACTTTTCCTTTGTATTGTGGCTATTGTAGGTTTTCAGGGAACTCATGTCCCATGCGTACTTGGACGGTCTAGGCATCCTTTCTCCGCATTGCGCAATTCCAGATTTCCTATCCCAATTGTCCCGCTGTTGACTAGGTTGTCAGGGCCATTGACCTCAACTTTTTCCACATCCCACTTGGCTGTGGCAATTTCAGGTTTTTGGGTCCTGCGAGTCTCAAATGTCTCATGGACTGCCTGGGACAAATTTTTCTGCCTTAACTGATTCCTTTGTTTTTCGGTGATTTTGGTAATTTTTATTCTGACTATTCCAGATGTGTTTCTTTGCATTTGTCACATTACACTGTTTCCTTTGCATTTCAGATATTTCACCTTTTCACGTCCCAACTATCCCAGTTGAACTTGTGTTGCCTAGGAAAAAAAATTCCACATTTTCCACAATACACTAAAAGAAAGATTTTTTTGGATTTTTTAAATTCTTTCTAACTCCTTGAATTTATTCCTTGGATAGGGAAGTTAGAGAAGAGCCAAAGGGATGCCCACAACCTGATTTTTGGCCTTTCACCATTATTTCCCCTCTATGTTTGCAAAATTCATCCAGGTTATCAAAATTACCTTGAGGAGTGAATTTTGGATAACCATTCCCATGAAAATTCTAAAACACTCCTTATAACCTTCTTCTCCTTCCTCTTATAGCTTCACCATGATATTTTCATCACTATCACCACCATGCAAGGAAAAACAAACATACAAGGATTCAAACTGAGGGTTGGAAGATAACATCCACATGCAGAGCTAATGCTCACAAAAACCAAATGACCAAAACAAAAGTGAAACCATTCTTTCTTCCATCTTCCCTTCTTCCTAGGTGTTTTTTTTGCCATTAACAAAAACATTAAATGTTAAATAGGAATGACACACCTTCCAATTCTCCCGCCACTGCCAACTTACATTTAATAATTAATAAATTTAAATTTCCATGCATCAAAAACTTTAGTAAGGATGCTAAGTCACCATCCGATAAACCTTCATTAACTGACAAACTTTGGCTATGACAAAAATTTTAAAGCCCACTAACTCCTCATTAATATCTTGAGGTTGGTGCCACTGACCCGCTTTGCATGTCCTCCCATCCATCCCCTTTATGTTAGCAAAACTTTATGGTAGGTTCAACATTATTTTGGGAACTAACTTAGTTCCTTAGGTTTAAGTCTAAGGTTTTCCCTTCATTATTAACATACACATTAATAAAATAACTTAGTAAGTTATGATAGATTACAACTTAGGAACATAGATTAATTAGGTCGCTTTAGCAATAGCTAGGAATTACATCATAAAACTTACCAAATATGAATTAGAATGTCATCCAAAGATCACTTATGAAGCATGGGAGAAGTAGAGATCACCCAAGACTCCAAGACAGCTAGAGTTCAGAGATCTCGTGATCTGTGTAGTTCGCTCAATATGACCATAATGTCATAAAATTAAAAGCATGCCTTGGATCACTGAAATTGATCCAAGTTATAACTATCGTGCAACATAGGTTATGAATACTGAAGCACAAGTTTGAGTGCAATAAAACTATGAACAATTTTAAACTGAATCAGTTTCTTATTTCCACATGCAGTGCATTATTCAACATAAGAATAAAATAAATACTTCATTTTCAATTCAGCGTAGACATGGTAGAATGTTATCTTTTCCAATAGATAACATGTTATCTATAGCAAACATGCTATCTTAAGTCATAAGAGTACATTGTCTTCAAACAATAATCACATGTCAATGTTTACAAATTCCAATACAGAAGCCCTCATAGATATCAACCATGTTAGAGTTGTTACATACGTCCCTCCTTAAAATCATCATCATCCCGATGATTAACTTAGTCCATATTCTTAAACAAGAAAAATAATCATAATTATAGTTCTTCCATCCTTAAGTTCACAAACATAACCTAAATTTTACAAATTCAAATTTTCATAATTTATTATAGCATTAAAATAGTTGTTTTAGTACTAATGCATAAATTACCTGCCAAAAACTGGTAGAATTATTGATAATTTAAAAACAAAGTCTTTAATTTTTATCAATCATCAGAACTAATTCTATTCAAATAAATGAGGAAAAGCAATTTTCATGTCCTGAAGGTTTTCTCATGTTGCACTTTTTTCATTAAACTGGTCCCATTGAACCTTGCATTGACTAATTTCATGATTTCATAAGTGCAAATGGAGAGTTTCAAGAAATCTAATGGGTTCAACCATGATTATTCATGGGTCTTTGACCTACAAGGAATGACAATTTAACACATGTGATAAATATGAAACGTATTTCTTAAGCAATTAAATATGGAAAACATCATGCATTTGTGAAAAAGAAGGGTGTAATACAAAACGATAAGCTACAAGATTGATTACTTCAATAATATTGAAAGTTCCCACATAACAAGGTGATAATTTGGGTGCACTGATAAAGGCTATAGAACTCTTTTTAGGTGTAACACGTAGAAATACCTTTTCATGAAGTTCAAATTTCTTATCAACCCTTTTCATATTTGCATAGCTTTTTTGCCTATCTGCACCTTCTTTTAAAAGTTCACGAATCATTTTAAAATTTATTTCCATTTCAATAAGTATTTTGGATCCAATTACCTCTATGTCTTCAATGTTATCCTAACTAAATGGAGTTTTGCATTTTCTTTTGTACAATGCTTTGAAAGGCAGCATTTTCAAAGAGGCATGATATGTATTATTGTAAGAAAATTCAAGGAAGGTATTCTTCCCATTTTTACTATTGATCCATGTATTACATTCGTAAAATATTTTCTAAAACCTTATTCACTCTCTCAATTTGACCATTTGTTTCTAGATGATAGGTGAAACTAAAATTCAGTTTTGTTCCTAAGGATGCATTAAGATTTTGCCGAAAATGAGATGTCATTCTAGGGTCTATATCAAATATAATCAATTCAAGTACTCCATATAATCTAAAAATTTCATGCACAAATATTTTTTCTACCACAAGTGAATCATCCTTAAGATCACCAATAAAAAAATGTGTTACTTTTGTCATTTTATCAACAAAAACTAAAATAACATCATGTTTATTTCTTGACATAGGCAGCCCCTTGAAAAAAATACATGTTAATTACCTGCCACTTGTATTGTGGTATGTTGTGAGGATATAATAGAATAGTTGGATGCATATGCTTAGCCTTAACACACTGACATTCCAAGCAGTGAGAAACAAAATTAGTTATGTATTTCTTCATCCCTTTCCAAAATTATTGTTATTTTACATTAGTAAGCATTTCTGTAATAACGGGATGTCCTGAGTAATATGAATTATGAAATTCCATCATAAACTTTTTCCTTAACTCATTTCCTGAAGGTACATAAACCCACTTATCATATCTCAAAATTAATTCATTATCAAATTGAAAACCTTTATATCTAACATCATTTGGATCTGCAGCAAGTGTTGTTTTTACCTGTTGAAAGTAAAAATCAGATTCCATTATACTTTTTTTCTCATCCTTAAACTGAGTTCTCAATGTTATAAGTGCAAAAATATGTTTCCCGCGACTTAGTGCATCTGTCACTCTATTTTATTTTCCTTTTATGTAACTTATGTCAAAATCATATTGTGACAAAAATTCTAACCATCTCCATTGTCTTGCATTCATATTTGGCTAGTGAAAACATATTTCAGCCCAAGATGATCAGTATTTAATTCAAAAGGTCTTCGTAAAAGATAATGTCTCCATAATTGAATTGTATGAAATATGGCAGCAAGATTTAGGCCATAGGGAGCATAATTCAACTCATGTAACTTGAATTTTCTACTCTCATACACTATAACATGCTCATTTTGTAACATAATACCTCCAAGTCCCTCTCCGAAAGCATATTTAACTACTCTAAAGTTTCCATTTGGATCAGGTATAGCCAAAAATAGGTGCATATGTTAATTGATCCTTAATATTTTTAAATTTTGATTCCCATTTATCACTCCACAAAAATTTCTTATCTTTATTTTGTAATGAAGTTATCAGAGGAACAACTTTTGAAAAGTCCTTAACAAATTTTCTATAGTAACCAGCAAGCCCCATGAAGCTTCTGACTTCATGTACATTCTTAGGTGTATACCACTTAGTTATGACAACAATATTTGATGGATCTACTCTTATTCCATACTTACTTATGACATGTCTTAGATAGTGCACTTTTGTCTCATAGAAACAACGTTTAGACAACTTACCATACAACCTTCTCTTTCTTAAGATTTCAAGTACTATTTTCAAAGGCTCGTGATGCTCATCAATGCTTTTAGAATAGATAAGAATATCCTCCAAGAATACAAGTACAAACTTGTCCAGGTATTCTTGAAATATATTATTCATTAAATTCATAAAAGTTGAAGGTGGATTTGTCAAACTGAAAGGTAAAGATGTAAACTCATAATGTTTGTATCTTGTTCTAAAGGTTGTTTTATGAATGTCTTCATCTTTGATTATTAACTGGTGATACCTGAAATGAAGATATATCTTAAAATATAATAATGCACCACACATTTGATCAAACAAATCATCAATTCTAGGAAGTGGATATATGTTTTTTATTGTTGTTTTTTTAACATCCTATAATCAATGCACCGTCTAAGTGTTCCATATTTATTTTTCAAAAACATTACCATTACTCCCCAAGGTGAGACACCCAGCCTTATCAAACCTTTAGACAACAATTATTGTAACTGTGCCTTGATATCTACCAGTTCAATGGTAGTCATTCAATACAGTGCCTTGGAAATAGGCTCAATTCTTGGTTTCATTTCAATCGTGAAGTAAAAATCTCAATTAGGTGGAAGACCAGATAGTTATTCCAGAAGCACATCATTGAAATCTCTTAACATCACATATTTTTCCAATAAATCACTATCCCCTTCATCTGTTTCAGAAATTTCTACCGCATATAAAGTGTAACCTTTTTTTTTGCCTTTTTAAGTTGCATAGCTGATATATTCGTAATTGAAATTTCTCATTTTACCCCTTGGATGTCTGTTGTTTTCTACAGATCATCAAGACAACTAATGTGTTTTTCAAAATAGTCTACTTTTGCTTTATGTTAAGGAAGCCAATTTACACCTATTATTACATCATAATACCCCAAAGGAGCAAAATAAAGATAAACTTTAGTTGAAAAACTAGGTTGTTCTTGGAATGCTCTAAAAATACACTTACTAACAGTATAGACAACATTATTTCCATAATTAATAGTCCAAAATATTTCTATTATTCCATCTTTCCTTTTTATTTTTGTAGCTAATTGACTAAAAATAAAGCATTCAGTAGCTCTAGTATCAAAAAGTATACTAACATGTATACCAAATAATTTAAGTGGCACTTCTATAGGCGTAACTTGATTTTTAACTTGTTTATCAGCCACTACAACATGTATATTATGATGTTGATTGTTGTCATCCTTCCTTAGAGTGCACTGATTTGCATAATGATCTTTTCCACAATTGTAGCAGCCACCTACATGTCCTCTTTTAGGTTCGAATTTATTTCCATCCCTGAAATTATTGTTCTATCCTCCATATGACTTTTGTTCATTATTATTGTTCTTATTGTTTCAAACATTTCCAGTAAGTTTATTTGATGTTTTTTTCTTATTTTTATTAGCAAAAAATATATTTTTAGTACCAAAATTTTTCCATGTCCCCTTTTTGGGTGCAAAAGATGAAGAAGAATTAGGAATTTTGTTTTTGTTCTCTTCCTTATGGGAAAAATTTTCTTTAAATTTATGTTCCTTCTAAATGTCTTTTAATACAACCCCTTCCATAGTGGTTGGGCTCTAAACATCTACCTCACCCCCTATGATAGGGTTTAATCACATGATAAAATTTCATATCCTGAGCTTCTCATCAGTTTGATACTGAGGCACATACTTAAAAAGTTTAGTGAGCCTCTCCTAGTAATCGGTTATAGTTAACTTTCCCTAAATTAAGTTCTAAAATTCGGTCATCTTTTGATCATGATAGAGTTGTGGAAGCCAGTGTTTCCTAAAATAACTCTTAAATGGATCCCAAGCGATGCTTGATTCATCAATGTTCAGTTCAACCTTACAGTTGTCCCACCATGAGGATGCCTCATGAGAAAGATGATAAGCTTCCCATACTGCTTTAGTTTCCTATGATAAGTTTCTTCTCGTAAAATACTTCTCCATTTCGTTGAGCCAATTCTACGCTCCATCCCCTAGTGTAGTACCATTAAAATTAGGTGAATGTATCCTTTTTATATCATTTGTGAGCTTAGCTACTAATCTTGCCTTTTTATTTTTAGGCTAGTTGGGTACATTTTTGTTTGCATTTGCAACATTGTTATTATTAACACCCAAATTTCCAATATAAGCATTATTCCCAGGAGATGGCTGATTGTTATTATCAGTATCTTCTTCCTCCTCCTTAATACCCATAACTTGTTGTTCAAGTATAGCTAGATGATATCTTGTGTCCAATATTAAACAACTCCACCTAGAGGTGGGTTATTTGCAACAACTCCCCTTATTCTAACCATTTTTTGTTAACAAGAAAATCAAGTTTTTATCATATTATGGACTCAATATGTCTAAGAGCTACAACCTTCACCTCTGATACCTAAATGTAACATTCCCATTTTAATACTTTAGAAACAAGACAAAAATTTTATTTTTTTAATCAAAATTAATGATCTCTGTTTTAAATTAACATTATTTAGAACACACAATCAAATGCCAATCCATCTCATAATGGAAAACCATATGCAAGTGTAAATGACTCGATGTATCACCGATCTATAATTTCATGACTCATTATTAAACCAATCTCTCATGTTAACTCAATAATGTGTCTATTATGTATACTTGGTTTCATTACCTTTTTATGGGCACCCAAGTGTTTTGTCCGAGAGGCCTATCTAAATATATGTTGCCAATATTCATCTAAAATCCTGCATCTTAGACTAGGTGACATAGGACAACACAACCATTAGCTTGCGATACTTTGGAAAAAGTTTTAAAACATGTTTATCATGTTTACATTATTGGATGGCATACTCATCAACTAGAATAAATCCCTCACCACACTTGTTTTGTTATGTAGAGTGGTCTTTCCTGACTTCTATCAATCCAACCTGATTCAAGGTTAGCAATATGCACTAGTGTGGAAGATTATTCATGGTGACTAAGGGTACATAGAATGACTCAATTGAATTAAGTTGATTGGGTGTGTATAGTTATCCTAAGTCAACACGAGTTGACCTCGACACTAGGTCATGTTCCTATCCCTTTATAGGGTGGAACCGTGATCTAGTATTACACTTATATCGATCAAGTTAAACAAACTAAGTGGGTGTTGATACATAGCAACTGCATCCTAGTATCTGCGTAATGACTCCTTTCATTATGAAGGTACTACGTTGCAGTTGATGTGTACCAACATCTGACTGATTTTCCTCAACTGGACTAACATACTTAAGATTATAAGTTTATTATCCCATTTAATCATTGTCTTAAATATTAATAGTAGCAACACTTAAGGATTCAACTACCATCATTTAACCAATAAGGTTACAAGTTGAAATTACATGTGAGGTAGGTATGTAGGTAAAATATGCTTTCTAACCATTTAATTGCATGCTTAAGTTTATCTTTAAATGAATCGGCTTATATCATATATCAACATGATTCTTCTTAATGTTATGAAAGTGTTTTTATTAGATCCTTTCTGATTTTAGCCTTAGCTTAAACAAGTTTAATTAAAACCTTTATTTTAGACTTCATGAAGATGAATTCTAAATCCCATTGAACTCCCTTTTAAGCATTCCATATTGGTTAATGAAACCTACTAAGGAATAATACATTTAATCATTGACTTATTATATTCATAACACTTCTTCAGATAAGTTTCTATGATTGATTTCAAGGGAAATATCATTTTTCCCTATATCAAGGACTAATGTCCATTTATGAAAATAAATTACATATGTTTCAAATACATCAAGAATTCACACACACACACATAATTCAATCATAGTTATTTTATATTTTTAAGGATCTATTTATGAGTGTCAACTTATTAGTTGCATCCCTTTATCTGAATATAAACAAACTAATATTTCTGATCCTCAAACCAAATCCCATAACACTTAAATATATAAATTCTTGTCCTTTATTTAGGATAATACTTAATAATGCATCGTAATTTATGACAAAGAAGGTGTTACAAATAAATATTATTCAACAAATATCAGACCATTTATTCATCAACAAGGAGTGATCCACTCAGTGAGTACAAAATTATTTCAGAGATTACAAGGTGTCATAACAGTAATATAAAATTAGTTTTATTAAAACTTTTTTTTACAAAAAAGTACATCTCAAGTAATGCCACCACATAATTATCATAATAAAAATACAATTTCTTTTATTTAAATAGATGTAACTTTCTATGTCGTTCTCCTTTCATCTTTTATGAATCCATCTACAAAATTATTAGCAAGAGTCAGTTCATTTGAACTGAAGATGATTAGAACTATAACATTAAAACTTTGTGCTTTTATCTAACTCTTCCATAAAAATAAACTTGTTGTTTATGAAACAGATCTGATAACACAACAAGATAAATAGAAATACTTTTCCCTAAAAGATTACAATCAAGAAGGAGGGAAAATATTGAAGTTTATATATGTAAGGATTAAGTAAGGACTTATTAATTAGCATAGTTAATCATAACTTTTCATCATAAAAAATATTTTCAACATGCTGCAAATCGACCATTATCAAAACAGAGAGAGGAAGAACGGTTAAAGTTTAGAATCTACACAAGACCCAATACCTTCTCATGGAAATAACAAAACTCGGACCCATATGCTTCAAGGTCAAAAAACACTAAGACCAAACTCAAAGGTGAAAGTGAAATAAACTATGCAAACCATAGAAGGACTAACAACTATTCTCCATCAATTAAGTTTCCCAAAATAGGAAAAGAGGGATATAGCAGTCCCTTCAACCATCCATATTCATCTAAGAATGATTTATTATTTCATTAAGAAAGGAGGGATGCAATGGTATAGAATAGACTTCCCTATGAGAAACGCTCATCAATTGTTTTAAAAACTTGAAAAATCTACTTGAGATGAACAAGATATTACCTGAGACACCATCATTAGCCCAGAATTAGGTAACAATTAATGAATCACCTAGAAAATAATAGAAGCAAGACATTCTATAGTTCTACTAGATAGTTCTTCATCCTATGCAATACATTATCCCCATACACAAATTAAACCAATTAACAACTAACTCACTTCAGTTCCAAGTAAATCAGTTAAAAAATATGGGAAAGAAAACAAGAATGAGTTTGAAACTAGTCTCCAAAGAACTTACAATCAACCAATAAGAGGCAGATAGATCCTTCGAGCAACCTCCCAATAACAAGGGTTCAACATTCAGAAATAAATTAGGGAAACTTTCCCAGATCAAAAGATCTGGTAAGGAACCCAAAATCCCAAGGTGGGTTAACAAAGAAATAAAATAAGTAAAAGCAATAGAACAAAGTTTAAACATTATTATACATATTCCCCTAATCGACCTTCATAAAAAAAAAAATCATATAAAGCTCAACAAAAATAAAAGATATTATACAATCCATCTCAAGGTGAACATTCGTTTACTCCTACTCGAATGGTAATAACAAAATATTCAAGGATGTATAGACATGAATGGTTGTCATTTAAAATAATGGGTTTCATTAATAACAACAAAGAAAATGACCCAGTATGTAGAATATAGAGATTGCAACAGTTCTCCATTAGGGGGTAAAACCCACAATAATTATATCACAGAACTAATAAACCTGAATAATCCTAGAGTTACAGTCATAAAACCAATTTAAAAAAACACTAGGTTTTAAATTCCATTATCAGCAAAATGACCAAACACAAACACAATATTATATAAGTGACAGAATTTGGTCTTAATCCCCTATGAAGTTTCCAATAAGTTAGTCTTCCAAACAAAAAAAATGCAAAAAAAATTCAAAGAAAGAATTTTCTGATTCCATCAAACCAAGATACTTATATAGTATAACAATCTGCATAATAGATAATTATTTAATAGAGAACAACCTAGATCCATTTCCATGTCAATAAGGTTTGAGTATAAGCTAGTTAATATAGACGTATCTAAAAAAGACCCATATAGATTTCAGTTTCCACCCATCACTCAAAATCATAATCCATCTAATGGAAAAAATGAAAACACCATTGAAGCAAGGAATAAGCAAACACAGAATCAAAACTAGAAGGTTTTCACAAAGAGCATTGTTATTTTTATGAAGCATTTAAATAAAAGAAGAAGACTTAATTGATAGGGTGTATCATGCTTGATAGAGCTCTTTCCTTCACTTCCTCGCTGAAATTTTCAAGCAGAACTTTGACAACTAATTTTTCCGACGAAAATACCAAAAAAAAATCATCAGAACCTTCTTCTCCTTCCTCTTATAGCTTCACATTGATATTTTCATCACTATCACCACCATGTAAAGAGAAAAAACATGCAACGATTCGAAATCAGGGATCAAAAAGAAAATCCACATGTAGAGATAAAGCTCACAAAAACAAAAGAACCAAAACAAAACCGAAACCATTCTCTGTTCCATCTTCCCTTCTTCCTAGGATGTTTTTTTTCACCATTACCAAAAACATTAAATTTCTAATATAACTGACACTCCTTCTACTTCTCCCACCATTGCCAAATTACATTTAAGCATTACTAAATTTAAATTTCCTTGCATCAAAAACTTTAGTAAGGATGTCAACTCACCATCTGATAAAACTTCATGCACTCGCCAAATTTGGCTACTACAGAAGTTTTAAAGCCCACTAACTTCTCATTAATACCTTGAGGTTGGTGCCACTGACCCTCTTAGCATGTCGTCATATCCATCCCCTTTATGTTAGCAAAACTTTAGGTTAGGGTCAACATTAGTTTAGGAACTAACATAGGTCCTTAGGTTTAAGTCAAAGGTTTTCCCGTCATTATTAACATCATACATTAATAAAAGAACTAAGTAATTTAGGATAGATTACAAGTTAGGATCATAGATTAATTAGGTCCCTTTAGCAATAGCTAGGAATTGCATCATAAAACTTACCAATGAATAATTAGAATGCCATCCAAAGATCACTTACGAAGTACGGGAGAAGCAGATATCACCCGAGACTCCAAGACAACCATATTTCAGAGATCCCATGATCTATCAAGCTCAGTCAAGATGACCATAATGTCATAAAATTAAAAGCATGTCTTGGATCACTGAAATTGATCCAAGGTATATCTCTCATGTAGCAGAGGTTATGAATACTGAAGCACAAGTTCAAGTGCAACAAAACTATGAACTAGTTTAAACTGAATCAGTTTCTTATTTCCACATGTTGTGCATTATTCAACATAAGAAGAAAATAAATACTTCATTTTTAATTCAACATAGACATGGTAGAATGGTATCTATTCCAGAAGATAACTTATTATCTACAAAAAAATTGATTTCTTAATTCACAAGAGTACACCGTCTTCAAACAAGAATCACATGTCAACGTCTGTAACTTCCAATACAGAAGCCCTCAAAGATATCAACCATGTCTTCTCATGTATTTGAGGGTTTATTTGTTGTGGTAGAGTTGGTTTGCAGCAACAATTATGGACTATGTGTAGGTAAGGGAAGAACAATGATAGGTACATAGATTTGAATAAGAAGTGTTGGGAAAATAAAGCAAGTTTTTGATTTAAAGAATTTTAAAATTACATGTCAGGGTGTGGGGTGCATTTTTGTGTCCCTAATGTACCTTAAGCATTAAGAGATGAAAGGGACATAAAATTTAACAACACACCTTAGAGTGACTGTTATCAAAAATTTGAACCCCTGGGTTAGACGCCTAGGTTGGGCACACAGGTTGGATACCTGGGTTACACAGGTTGGACACCTCATTTGGTCGGCCAGTGTTCATGTAGCAATGTGACACAAATGTATAGTTTTGTGAGTCTGGTAATCAAGGTAGCAGTAGAAGACCATCTAACTAGGTTAGATGACATCCAACCCCCTTGATTGGATGAGTCACATCGACACTGGGTTGGATGATTGAGCAGGTTAGACGAGTAACATAGTTGGATGGGTCGTTTTGTTGACATAGGCATACAGTCATTGGTTAGACGGAAACCCACCTCCACATGGTTGGAGGGGTCATAGGATTGGATAGATAGTCATCGAATGTAGTTGTATGACCCAATATAGGTGGAAGGCATCCAACCCAACCTGTTTGGACAGCTTATGGTCTCAAAAATAGAGTAGCTTCGGATGGATGACTTACGGATCACAAGAAAAGGAATACATGAAAATGCATATCAGGTAGCTATCATAATATTTAATGTGACTTTTCAGATATTTAATGCTTCCTGTCATAAATTTGATTGCAAAAAGATAGATCTGCTACCTATCAAAACATTTAATGCGACCTATAATATATTTAATGCTTCCTGACAGGAATCTGATTGAGAAAATACATCTCAACAACCGCATCTACGAGCAGGGAATTAATTACGATATGTGCAGAAGATCAACCACCTATCAAGAATTTAATGCAAATTAGGGTTTCAATGGTTATAAAAACTTGAACCACTCATTTTTAGAAAAATGTTTCTGGGAGCTGGAGAAACTCTAGTGGATGTTTTCCAACTCCAATGAGCTATAAGCCTTCTCCTATTCCTGAAAAGCATATGTATGCCTCTAAGCATCAATGTAATGTTTTTTTAACCTTATAGAGAAATAAAATCATATTTTGTTGTGATTTTCAACCCTTTCTCATGTTTTATTATTTCTCTGTGCCTCTCCATTTTGTGCTTTTTTTTGTGCATGTATTTTACATATGCAGGTGTAGGGTGTTGTGTTTCATGAATATTTGATTATGGGTTAGGATTTGGGTCTGTGTCATTGTTGTTTTACCTCTCCTTGCTCCATTCCCTTTTGCATGCTCTCTCAGTAGAATATCTCACCCCTTTTATTGGTGTTATCGCCCCCCTTAGTCTAGGATTTCCATTTTATGCAATTTTTCTCTCCCTATCTCCTTGGATTTGTTAGGATAGGTGTAGTTAGGTGTCTTTTCTACATTAGGAGTAGTTTAGCATTAGAATTATGTAGAAGAAGACAAATTTCTCTAAAGGGTTATCTTACTTGTAAGTTCCCACACTGCAGGATAATCCCATGTTATGCAAGTTACATTGATTGCCTCATACTCAAAATCACAAGCAATTAGGGGTCATGTAATTTTACACTAATAGTTTTTACACACCCACTGGGACAAGAAAGTGAAAGGTCTACATTTCACAAATGTTTCACTACAAATCTTAGTTAGAATATATTTTTTGCAACTGTGTAGTTCAAATTTTAGAGAAGACTTCACTTCATTAGGTTTGGTGTGCTCTTGGTGAATATTTCAACCTTTGGAGGCACCTTCAACCACATCTTCCGACTCCATCTGGTAAAAATCCATCTCTAAGTTGTAGACCTTCATCATTTCATTCATATCCATCCATTTCCATTTATTTTTCTTTCAATCCCTCCCATTTACTTCCATTCATGAATTTGTGCATCCATGGCTTCATTCCCATCTTAAAATTCACACCACCAACAATAGTGCAATCCACCTCCAATGTATTTCTCAACTCCTCCATATCAGTTTTATGATAAAATATAGAATCACCATGCCTATCCCTACGAGCACTTCTAGGATTATTTTGGCTATGGAACCTATCAGGAGTAGGGGTATGCTTGTAGTGACAAAAATCAAATGGAGAGTGCTAAGTTGTAGTTGAAAATACAAAAAATGGAGGTTGGTATGGTGCAGTCAAGGGCCATAGCTCAAATGAAGTCATTCAAGATCAGCTTCATGGCATCATGTCCATGAGTTGGCCCTATGCCAAGACATTTTTAGCCCGCAGCAAAAACTAGACTTCATGGTTGAGATGTTTCCCTAGCTTGCACAATTGACCGAAGATATAGAGGATTACGAACTTGATTTCAGCGAGCCTTGTCAATGCGTAAGTGCTAAAAAACCATATAGCAATTTTCTATCCTTTCCCCAAGTTGTACCATCTCAACCTGAGCCTCAATTTTTGAGCATCTTACCTTTTTTCCCTAGTGTGGAATCTCCTTCTCCATATTCTAGTCTCCCACTCCATCTCAATTATTTTTTCCTCTTCCCTTCCAAACCCAAGTCCCCTCCACAAGAGAAGAATAAAATACCTTCCCTTCCACCACAAGTAGTGCAGAAATCAGTTGAGTCCTAACCCATCCCTCCTCATGTATTCATGAGTCCATTTTGGGGAAAAATGCAAAAATATAGTCAAGAGGTAACACAAGAGATAGATCCCAACAGAGAAGAAATGACAAAGTATCTGAAGATTTATGCTACTAGGTTTGGAATAGAGAAGATCCCCTTAATGGTCAAGCCTTTAGAGGAGATCAGGTTTGAAGAACAAGTAGTGGAAGTTGATGTTACAACAGAAGCATAACAAGAAGAGGAATAAAAGGATCAACAATCAAATTTCTCTGAGTGCAGTGCCCACAGTGGCACCATATTTTCCGAAGCAATTAATCCATCACCAATTTTCGAATCAGTCAAGGAGCAAGAGAAGGAAGATGTTACAAATCCAAAAGGAGAGGAGCAAACAGGGGAGAATAAGTTAGGTTTGGAGGCCATTAACAAAGATGACATCATCAAGATATTTTTTCTCTCATTTGTAAGGTATGATTTGGTCGATGAACCTGTGATGGAGGAGAAATTTCAAGAAGACCTCACTACCCAAGATGGGCCTGTAGAGCAGCTAGTTAAGGAGTTTGATTTACCAAACTTCATGATAGAAGAAGGGATCATCCAGGAGTAATTTTTTCTTCAAATGGAGGAGGAACTCTCGGGTGAGCAACATGTTTCAGATTATTGTAGTGATCCACAAATGATTCCATCAAATGGTACGAGTAATCCAGAATAATTACATGTTTATTAGGAGTTCCATGTTGTCAAGGAAGGAGATGGAAGAAAGGATGACATCATTTCCAAATCACTCATCAAGCATGAGGATGAAACTCAAAACAACAAAGGTCAATATCAAATCCTCTAGGATCTAAACAGTGAGCATCTTTATGAAGCGTTAATTTTATTTTATGTTGGTACTTTGGTTCGTCATGTGGAGAATCATCATCTTGTAATTTTTTTTCTCATGTGTACAACCATTTCCAATGTCAAATCATATGCATGGTTGCAACTTGTAAGGAATGGTAGCTACTTCTCACAACCAGTGGTAGGTTGCGTTTGAACTCTGTTTGCTTCTGGCTAGAGTAGAGTAGGTAGGTTTATTTACAGTAGAAGAAGTGCATATGCACACTCTGCATGCTTCACTTGGGTTATGTATGATTTCTAATTTTGTACATATTTTTTGTGTCGTGGTTGCTCTTGCACAAGATTCATCATATTGCCGAGAGAGAAATGTGTTGTGAGTAAAGGGTTAAAAGTTGCAAGAAATCATTGTCTTCAAGCAAATCCAAATGCAGAGAAACAAAATAAGATCGATGGAAAAAATTTAGTATTTTATCTCTCATGTCTTTCTAGATCAATCGCATATTAAGCTCATATGCCTCATTTTCATTAGAAGATCAATTACAGGGGAATTTCTATCTTTGAAATTTCGGCCAAAGTATGTTCATGAGGGAAATCAGATTTTTAGGAAGCTTTCACAGTGCATGTTTTCAGCCCCAATAGATCAGTCGTAGGTTGAGGATTCTCCTCGCCCTTCCTTGGTAGAAAAATCAGCTTTAAGTGCAGCATGCAGTTTCAATCCAAGTCCTAAGTTCACACAAATATTCAGGACAATTTTTCAAAAAGATCCATTTTATCAAGGTCAGGATTGACTCCAAGCCTAATGGATGTTTCAAGGCTACTGGTCTCCACATCTAGTAGGAAGATGTCCCCTAGAGGTTTTCATAACTATTCCCCAAAATATGAACCCTTGTAAATTAGGATAACTTATTGCAATTAAGATACGGGCTTGTGACATTCACACAGTTGTCAATTTTGGACCTAGGTGTTATAGGAAAAAGTAGTGCAATATGGCTTGATTGATTTGATATTCATGCGCGGTGAGCTGGCAAGCCACTGTGAATGTTTGAGCTAGTAGTCAGGCCTACTATGAAGTTAGAAAAATTCAACAGGTTAAATGAAGGTTAGATGAATAGGTTAGCTGGCTAGGTTAGATAGAGGTTAAAGGGATGGTCAGGTGAAACAATGGGTTGGACGCCTAGTTTAGATGCCTAGGTTGAACAAACATATTGGATACACAGGTTAGACTTCTAGGTTGGATGCCTAGGTTGGATGCACATGTTGCACTCCTAGGTTAGATGCCTATGTTGGACACCTGGGTTAAACACAAAGGTTGGACTCCTTGGTTGTTCAATCAGTGGTCCAGTAGCAGTGTGACATAGACATGTAATTTTTCAGGTCCCATATTCGAGGTAGTAGCATACGACTGTCTAACTTAGTTGGACAGGTCCCAGGTTAGACGACGTCCTACCCCCTTGGTCGGATGCCCATTAGATGGGTGGTCATCTAACCCATTGTATGGTGAAGAGATGGATGGGGTCTAACCCCTTTGGTTTTACGAGTCACATGGATGTCAGGTTGGATGATTGAATAGGTTTTATGGGTAGGATAGTTTGACAGGTCATTTTACTAATATAGTCGTATGGTTATTGGTTAGACAGAAACCCACCTCCACATGGTTTGATAAGTCAGAGGATTGCACAAATAGTCACCAGATGTAGTTGTATTACGTCTAACCCAACTTGGTTGGGTGGCTCACGGTCTCAAAAATAGAGCATCTCTGGATGGACGACTTATAGATCACAGGAAAAGGTAGACATGAAAATATAGATCAACTACATGTCAAAATATTTAATGTGACCAGTCATATATTTAATTCTTCTTGTTGATAATCTGATTGTGAAAAGACATATTCGGTACTTGTCAAAACATTTAATGTGACCTATCAGATATTTAATGCTTCTTGATGGGAATCAAATTGTTAAAAGACAGCTCAACAACTGCAACTGTGAGTAGGGCATTAATAGCAGTAGGTAAGGTTGGTCAACTAATTGTTAGGCATTAAATGAAAATTAGGGAAAAATCAGGGTTTTAATGGCTATAAAAAGGACTCAAACCCCTCATTTTTAGAGAGACATTTCCTGGAGCATGAGAAACTCTAGCATATTTTTCCAACTCCAATGAATTGTAAACCTTCTCTTGCACTTGAACAACATATTTATGCCTCTTAGCATCAATGTATTGGTTTTTGCACCTTATAGAGAAATAAAAACATGTTTTTGTAATGTTTTTCAACCCTTTCTCATGTTTTGTTGTTTCTTTGTTCCTCTTTATTTCATGTTTGTTTTCTATGCATGTATTATACATTTGTAGGTGTGGTGTGTTTTGTTTCATCGAGATTTTATTACGGGTTAGGATCTAGGTCTGTGTAATAGATGTTTGACCTGTCCTTCCTCCATTCCCTTTTCCATCCTCCCTTAAAAGAATATATCACCCCTTTTCTTGGTGTTAGCGCCCCTCTTCGTGAAGGATTTTCAATTTATGTAATTTTTCTCTCTTGTATCCTTATCTTTGTTAGGATAGGTGTAGTTAGGTGTCTAATCTGCATTAGGAGTAGTTTCGAATTAATATTAGGTAGAAGAAGTCAGCTTTCTCAAGAGGGTTACAAGTACCTGTTGGTACCCAAATTTAACCTCCTTCAAAAACCAAGTAGCATCATGGATAAGACAGGACACTCAAGGGAAGATAGAAACTCATGTATGTTGTTTTACAGCTGGAGAAGCAATCTATCTGACTTGTTGGAACTCAGGCTTTGAAGGGAGTGGGTAGCACATTAAAAAGGATGTGATCCGGTCCTAACTATTTTAGGTTGTGCCTTTCAACCAAGGTGAGAGAACCTATTTTGAAACCTCTGTTATATGAAAAGGGATACAGGTACCTTTCTTTGCATAAATTTTATAGAGAAGACCTTGGGGAAAATATGATCAATACACCAGATCTGACTCTTACGAGTTTTCACTTCTAGATCATGGAGATACTTTCACAACAAGGCAAAGGTTACTAAAGACATTTTAGACCCTGATTGCTTCTGCATGTTTCGGTGATGAGGATTGTGAATTGGCCTACACACATGAAAAACAAGGGTAGTATGGGTAGGATTGGTTCTTGTTAAATGAAATTTTTGGTGGGAGGTGGGGTAGGGTGAAACTAGATTCACCAAATCCTTGAAGAAACTTGTAAAATGGAAAGTCGGGCCAATAGAATGCCACAGAATAACTAAAATGTTTCTTCAACTAGAATATGTGCTTCAATGGAGGCCCAAATTAGCACTCTTTCATAAAATCTTTGAGATTCTATCATGAAGGATTGAGTTAGAAAACCCAACAAAGCATCAAGATTTGAGCCAAATCATGCCTAAGGTACACCCAAAGGCTTACAGAAAATCTCTGTAAACAGATGAGAGAACAATGATTTTAAATCATTTATTCCAATCCCAAATTAAAGCTCTTCTGAGAAATGGAATTGCAGATGCCACTAAACTGTCACAGGGATTGAGGCATGTGAGATTGAATCAGATTTTGATACAATATTTGCAACAGAAACAAGAAAAAATACTTGCAGACATTTAGAAATAAAACAAACACATTTTGCTCAAGACAATACAGAAATAACTCGAATTTGATTAAGTCTATTAGCAGGGGAAAGTTTCACAGAAAAATCTCAGAGCTTGTCAATGGTTGTACACTTGTAACCACCTTGACACAAATAAACTTAATACAAAAAGAGATAACCTAGCATCTCAAATGGATTCTCAAAAGACAGGCTTAGTTAAATTTTCCTCTTGGGAATTTTCTTTGACCTATAGCACTCTAACCTCCAAATTCTCACCTCCCAACCCTTTTGCATGAGAAATTTGTGCCATTTATAACCTTTACAAACAGATCCCCTTCCTCCCAAAAGACAAAAATGTTTTAATGCACTAGTGTTTGCCATAATTTTTTTCGTGATTCACATGATCAGATCTGTAAGAAGTCTCCCAGTGCTTGAGGGGGTAGATTTCATTGAATGCCTCTCGCATTCAACTCCTTTCTCTAGTAGATCACTCTTTCTTCAATTTTCCAACCACTTCCACCCCTAATATATCAAATCTGGCCCCTTGTGTGCTCGAGAGAAGAAAAATGGAAAATCAGATTGAGCACGAAAGTCAGACCATTTTAATGGTGAATGATATCCTCCAGATCTTCCCACCAAACTTCAAATATCAACATTAACTTCCTTCTATACTTGGTGTGTAGAAAAGGTACCAAGAAATCATGGAGACTCACACTTCCAGATGTGTTTTATAGAAATGGGGAGAAAATCATATTTAGACTTACAACTGTCGTTGATCTTTACTTTGAGTTTGGGCCATCCACGTGGTAGATTTAATCTTTAGAAAAGACACAGACAGATTTCCTTCACTTTTTACAATTTTTTGGCAAAATGGAAAAAAAATCACATTTTGCATCCAGCACCTCTGCTCTCGGGGAAACAAACCTCAGCACATGTACAAATATAATTGGAGTAGAACTGCACGCCGAATTCTGCCATTTTACTCTCCTTCTCGAAAAGGGAAAATTTTACTGAATTTTCCCCAGCAGCTCCACCCTTAGGAACTAAGACTAACACATGTCCAAATGTGATTGGATGTGGACCCACACTTAATTTTTTACTTTTGACTCTTTTCTCTCAAAGGAAAATTCTCCCAAATTTTCCCTGAGAGTCTACACCTCTGCTGTTTAACTAGGGAAAAACATTAACTTTTTCCCTCATCATGCCTGCAGGCCATTTTGAAATTTTAATCCTTAAGGGGCAATAAAATCCAAGGTTTCCTCCGTTAGTCCACCTCCCCTGCCTTTTTGAGTTTTCAAACTGCCAACGTGTCACCATGGCGCACCTTGAGGTGGTCCCAAAAAATTTGATACCTTGAACAAGCGCGGGATCGCCACGTGTCCTATTTTGGCAAGGTATGTCTAAATGCTTGAATCTCAGCAGAAGGCACCACATTTACATGCTTCTGACATAATATCCTTTTGGCCATTGAAAAAGTCTAAGTAAAATGCAAAGTGAGCGGAGGCCTCCACATCTCATCTTGACACTTCTATAAAATGAAACTCAAGGGCCAGTCCCTGAACATGTGTGGTTCCTCCACATGTCTCCATAGTGGAGCTTCAAGATGGTCCCCAAAGTGGAGACCCAGAGTGAGCGCAGAGCTTGACCACATGTCTTATTCCACCAAAAATGCTCCAATTACATAAAAATTGGTCTAATTCTGGGCTAAGTAGCGGAATCCTCAACGACCGTCCTCCCGGTGCTACTTTAAGGCAAATACCCAAAAGCAAATCTTCAAATGAGTGTTGTGCCTCCACGTGGGACACATTTTGAGTTAAGGCTTTCCATTAAATTTTCTAAGTACCCAGCTAAGCCACATCCTAACCAAAAGGTGCCACACGTCCCCTATAGATATAAGGATGTAAATTTGATTACCGAGAGAAATTCGCTCGTCAAAACCGTAAAAATATATAACAACATGACCATTTGAGCCTGGGAATGAAATTTTCTTCAAGGAAAAAAACTTTAAAAATGCTACAAGGCTCAAATACATTCTTCAGGGACACATCCATTCAATTCTTCTTCAAGTATCAAGGAATAGAAATGATCAAGGGACAACAAATCCTGACTATGGGAGAATAGAGAGACATGGGGAAAATGCAATTTTTTTGATGAATAGAGAATGGGGGGACCCAAATTATAGACCTTTTCTAGAGGAAAAAAGATTTAGGGATCAAACCATAGACCCTTAACAGATTTGTGAGCCAGGGACTGTCCTACAAAGATAGAAATAAAGATTGACCAAGCTCAACACGGGAGAAGGATAAAATGATAGAGACCAGAAATTGATAGATTTTCAAAGGAAAATTAGGGCGAGATCATTTTGAGAAGCAACATAGGCTCCGATTCGGGGATAGAAACTCCCTGTAATTGCCACAAACAACAATAACGATAGACCAAGTGCCAAAAATATCCATTGGGAAATGGAGTCATCTTGCAGAGTAGAGAAACAGAGCCATCTTCAAAAATAGACAGAGAAACCAACAAAAATAGGTCACTGAGGACCAGAATGAGCAAAAACACAAAAGGATAGGAAACAAATGAAAACTATACACTGTACACAAGATTTATGCCTTGATTCAGTCGGAATCAATCTAAGAAATTCTTCAAATGCCTGCCATTGATAGGAAACTCAAGAAATTCACCATCTAAGTCTTTGAGGAAGAAGGTATGCTCTCCAATTCTATTGTCAATACAGTAAGGGCCCATCCACAATGAGTCAAAATTGCCATGCTTGCCCTTATCCTCATGTCTATTATCCCATAGTAGCACAAAATCTCCAACAATTGAAAGCTCTGGGAGTGACCTTCTTGTCAAATAACTTCTTCAGTTTATCTCTAAATTTTACATGCCTCTGGTGGGATGCCCTCCTCTCTTCTTCAAGCTCAACAATCTGGTTAATGTGGGCATCATAAGGGCCTACCTCTTGATCTTCTAGTTGTTGCATAAACTGATATGAATATCAGTTGCATATGAAGAGGTAAGCAAGGCCTGAGTCCCATACACCAACTCAAATGGACTCTTTCCAGTGACCCTCTTGACAATGATCCTATCTACCCAGACAACAAATTTCAACTGTTCACCCCACCTTCTCTTGTTATGCTCCAATGTTCTTCTGATCATTTTCAGAAAATTTTTATTACTGGACCTCAGCTTGTCCATTTCCTTGAGGATTGTAATTGGAGGCATATGTCAAGTTGATCCCATACTCTTTGCACATTACCACCAAAGGTTTAGCTCTGAAGCTCATAGCATTGTCAGCTATAATCTCAACTGGTACCCCAAACCTGCAGATGATGTTGCTTAGCATAAAATCCATGACAACTTGGTGTGTTGCCTTCTTGGTAGGGATTGACCTCCACCCATTTAGTAAAATAATCAGTTGCTACAAGAATCCATTTGTGGCCAGCACTTGAAGGGTCTGAAATATCACCAATGAAATCCATTCCCCATTGCTTGAATGGGGCTTCAATTGATATAGGCTGCAAAGAGAGGGATCCTGAAGCTTTCAGTCTTCCAGAGAAGCGTTGGCAACTTTCACATCTTCTAACCAAAAAGGTTGTATCCTTGAAAATAGTTGGCCACAAATAACTAGCCCTCGGGATCTTATGTGTTGTGACTCTTGCAACAAAGTTCCCCCCACAAAATCCTCCATGGAGATTAGCAATTATCTTGGGGGCTTCTTCTTCAGTAATGCACCTTAAGAGGACTCCCTCTAGGTTCTTCCAAGCTAACCCATAATTAGTGATGACATATTTTTGGGAAGCCAACTTAAGGGCTCTCTTCTAGTTCTTACTTAAGTGCTCAGGGAAGCTCAGGTGTCTGAGATAAAAGATTACATCTTTATACCACTCAGAATTCATCAACCTTTCAAATACACCTACCCTTTCTTCTTCTACCTCATTTACCTCAATATTTTGCAAGTTTCTCTTAGCCATAAGCTTAGCCAAGCCCAAACCTCTCACCAGCTTTGTGGTTTGGATGTCCATATCATATTCTTGCAGTTTGTTCACCCATCTACATCTTTTGCTTGAGACCTCCATCTCATGACAAGATGTCCTTCACCATTGTGTGGGGAACATAAGCAACAACCTTTGAACTTAGAATATAAGGTCTAAAAACCTTTGTTGTTTTTACCAAGGCAAATGCCTACTTTTCCATAATGGTATACTTCAGCTCAAACCCTTGCAATGCCTTACTGAAAAAGGCAATTGGCCTCTCAGCCCCTTCATCATCCTTCTGTCAGAAGGAAAAAAGCAATAGTGTTCTCTAAAGCAAAAGAGAACAGTGGAAAGGGCTTCTTATAATTTGGAGCTGCAAATATAGGTGCATGCTTGAGTGCCTCTTTAATCCCATTGAAAGCTTGGATGGTAGCCTCCTCCCATTTGATGACCTGGTCTTTCTTTAGCATGAAATTGATTGGAATGGTTAGTTCAGCAAAGTTTGATATGAATCTTCTGATGAATTTTATCTACCCAAAGACTTAAGGACTTGGGATTAGGACCTTGCTGATGGCCTCTACTATTTCTGGATCAATCATCACTCCTTCTTGTGACACTATGTGACCAAGCAACTTTTCCTTCTACACTCCAAAATGGAATTTATTTGGATTAAGTGAGATGCCATATTCTCTACATCTTATTAGCATCTTCTCCAAGTGCAGCAAGTGGTCACTTCTCTTTCTAGAAAATACAGTTACATCATCTTGATAGACTGCAATAAACTCATTGATGTAACTAGCAAAAGCAACATCCATTGCTCTTTAAAAGGTAGCTCCAACATTCATCAGACCAAAGGGAATCCTGACATAAACATAGGTCCCCCAAGGAGTAGTGAAGGTTCTTTTGATCCTTTCTGATTCCTTCACCACAACTTGGTTGTAACTAGAGAAACCATCCAAGGTGGAAAGAAACTCAGAACCAGTTACTAATTGCAGTATGTTCTCCATATTTGGAAAAGGATAATTATCCTTCATTGATGCTCTGTTCAGATTCCTGAAGTCCACACATAACCTGATATCACCATTCTTCTTTCTTACTGGCACTAGGTTAGCAACCCAAGAAGAATACCTTGTGGGCTGGATAATCCCACCATCTCTTAGCTTCTTCAGTTCTTCTTGCATTTTGAGGGATAAGAGTGGATTGATGGGCCTCCTGTTTTTTCCTAAATGGATTTGCATTAGACACCAAGGGGATTTCATGCTGAAACAAATCCTCTCTATATGCTTTTAGTTCAGAATAGGTCCAAGCCATACAATCTTGGTACCTTTTCAACAGATTGGATGTATGACTGCTTTTCCTCCTTGCCGAGATTACTTCCTAACCAAATTTTCCTTGGCTTCTCCTCCTGTACCAAGATCATGCTCCTCAATATCCCTTGAGGCTTCATGCATCTATTAACAATGTGATCAACATTATCAAAATTGGACTCAAGAACAACCAACCCTCTAGGAATGGTATTAGTCTTTAGTTGAATGATACCCTTTCCAAAAAAGATTTCTTTCCCTTCTATTGTACAAACCACTGACTCCCAATCAATACTTTGATCATAAAATTCACCCTTGTTTTGCAGGTGTCAGGAATCATCTAATCTAAGTATCATCATCAAAAACCTGTCAATGCTTGATGTTGTCAGGAACAAAAGTTCTTGTCAATACCTCAACCTCATATTCACAATATGGGGACATTGTGCAATTGTCAACCTGAGACCCCAACACTGCAAGCTTTTCTACCCAAGTCATTGATGTAGTATGTTAAATGAATTGAACATCTCGATGAAGTCCTAAACTGCATGCTTGTATTGCTTCATTCTGTTATTTGTGGCATACAGTTTTCTAACTTGTTTCACAATTAATTTTGAGTATCCTTTGAAAATGAGGTCCTTTGAACCATATTTCCAAGCATCTTAAACCCAACAACAGTTTTCGTACTCAGCAATGTTGTTGGTGCATTCAAAGTTGAGTTTGAAGGAAAAAACAAATTTTTCCTAACTAGGAGAAAGTAGAACAATACCAGCACCATTCCCAAATTTGGAGCAAGCTCCATCAAACAATAGAGTCCAAGGAGATCTTGTTTGTTCAAGGAATTTTCATTCCTCAATCTTGTGCTCCTTCCATCAGAAAATCCCATAAAGTTGTCTGCATCAACATTTGTGTACAATACCTCATAAGATGCATTGTTGGGATCCTCAATAAGATGTAGCATTTTATTTTCTCAATACAACCTAACAAGGCTGCCCTCAACTAGAATGGTAGCATAGGACATATCCATTTGGAAACTCCCACCAAGACTTGCACCCCATTTTCTTGACAGTAACATGCCCCACTTGGTTGGGTAGTCAACAATGACAACATCAAGTTTTAAGTTTTTATTTGGGTATGCTACAAACTGCACCACCAAACCCTTCACACATCCCACTACTAGAAATTCTCTAGAGTCCATGGAAGTGGATTTCCCATATGCTGCTATCACTTTGATGTTTAGCTCATTCATGACCTCTAAAGGCATGACATTGTATGATGCCCCTGAGTCAAACATGTAGTTGTGCAGCAGTCTATCCTTTATGATCAAAGTTGTGAAGAATGGATACACATTCATTTGAGAGTCCACCAAGGATGTCCCCAAATAGACATTAGGTGGTTCATCTAGCTCTTATGATGCTGGTGGTGCTTCCAGTTTTTCAATGATTGGAGGATTTTCCACAATATTTATATTTCTGCCTAGGGCATTCTTCTCTTCTTTCAACCCCAAGTATTCAAATGCTTTCTTTTTGTGCTCAGGATTCTTAAGCAACTCAAAAACTAGGATAGAGAATTTTATTTGACTCAACACTTGGGAAATATCATATGTGACATTTTTTGGCAAGGCAGTATTGGAAGGAAAGCTAACACACTCACTAGGTGGTATAGGACTTTTGACAACTTGGGCATGAGGAGGGGTATGATTTTTGTTTAAAACTATAGGGATTTTGGTAGATGCATCTTTCCTAGGATCCTCTTTAGGAATGTTTGAAAGTAAGGGAGATTTAGGCTTAGCTTGAGGCCCTACCCCTTTGAAAACCTTACTTCTTGTGTTATATTCCCTCTCTTGAGCAATGACATTCATCAGCAAGTGTCTATCTTCCTTAGATGGGATTCCTCCATCATAATTTTTTATCATTAAATCCCTTAAATATTCAAATTCATTATTGGTAAATTCAAAATCTTGTACATTATCTACTTCTAAAGTATGAGAGAGAGGAAGAATAGGTACCCTATGAATGTAGTCCCAAAAGGTGGCAGAAGTTCTAGCACTTATCACTTCAGTGGAGTTTTCCCCTTGTTGTGAGATGGTGGAACAACCCATCATGCAAACATCATCATAATTATCATTATCAGCTCCTTATTCTTCCTCCTTGATCTTCTTCACGAGGAGCATGGGGCATGAAATATTTATCACACTAATCAATGACAGTTTTCTTTTCCTCCACAACAAATTTGGAAGCCAAAGGATCAAGTGCCATTATATTATCCCTAGCTTAGGACTATCTATTTTTAGATTCAATGGGTCCCTTACCTCTATCATCAAATCTTTGGTTATTTGTGAATCTATCTTGGCCTTACTATTTGTGTTGACCTTGTGAGCTCTAACAAATTCCCTTCTCAACCCAAGCTAGCTTGTATGAGATTTCTTTGACATCCCCTATCAAAGTCTTCACAACTTCTTCCAAATCAGAAACCTTTCTTGCTTGGGGTTTTTCTGGGTTAACCAGCTTCATACCTTCCCTTTTTGGATGCTTTCCAATTTCCTTGATATTGTTCTTGATTTGCAAAGAAATGGTGAAGGCCTGCCTCATATTTGTGGGGTTTTTGTCTCTTAAATAATATGTAACCTTTTTATTAAATGCATCAATATATTTGATCAAACATGACTCATCACAAGGCCTTATTCTAATAGGAAATCTTCTCAAGGTCTTATAACCTTGTGTTGAAAGAATGTGTTGACTCATTATGGTTCTTCTTGATGTTTCAGCCATTCTGTCAAAAGAAACCTAGGGTCCAAAGGTTCTATCACCATACTGCAATCTGAATGCATTGAGCTCATATCAGTAAAAGAATCAATAGAGGTTATCCTGGAGGGGTGCTTTATACCAATCCCTAACAGGGTCCTCTTGGAACACAAGGTATGGATAAACAAAATTGATATATACATATTCATTATTTAATTTGGAAATCTTCCATCATACCTCAGATAAAAAGCTTTAGATGTTGATCAAACCAGTAATAGCAAATGAATTTCCCTCTCCAACTTTGGCATTTTGTTCCATTACATCTTGAGGCTACTGCTATTTCGAGTAACTAGCCATGGCAGTCCACAAAATTTATAGGTCCAAAGGTGTTTACAACAAATGGAGATCCCTGGGTTCTTGCCATATTGATCTCGAGGAGGTGTTGCTAGAGGGGTGACTTCCTTTTGATGGGGGGCAGAGGGTTCTTGGAACACAAGTGGTATAAGATTTCTAAAATGGATATCCCCCAAAGGCCTTGTTTCTTTGAAAATATCTATCAACCTCAAAAAAGACAGGTGCAAAGTGTGAAGACACTTGGTACCTTATCAAAATTAGATAAACAGGGAATGCCACTAAGGATCTCCAGCTACAGTTGTTTAGTTCCACAAAGAGGCTACCTGATTCAGATGTCACTTGAATGATAGAAGTCTTCAATGATGGGCCAATTTTCACCTTTCTTTACCCAAATGGTGATCCCTAAAATCCTTGTGCACTAGCGATGTGAAATCTGACAATAGCTCTCCAGGATTTTCTTCCTTCTAGATTTTTCTTTTCCTAGCTCTGGAAATGAAATGCAATCCTAGTAGGGTCCCTAGCAAAGAAAGATCTTCTTCCTTCCAGATTTGCAAATATTAGTAACAAATTTGATTTTGACAGATTTTTAGGACAACTGGTACTTATTAAGAACTCAAATCAACAGGGAGTCACCACTAAGTGATTTCCACCTTAGTTATGAAAATGCACTAAATATGATATGTCACATGTCTATCAATGATATAAACTAGAAATGGAAAGATTCTTACCTTTCTTTACCAAGATTTATCAAATAAAAAGCTAGTGCACTTGATGTGAAAAATGAAGTAACTACACATAGCACTTGGTGCATACAAGAAGTGTTTTACTAGGATTTGAAAACAAACTTCACTCAAAATATCCCCAACAATAACACCTTTTATGTTGGTGCTGTTGAATGGATAAATAGATATGGATTGGAAATGAATCACCAAATCAATCTCTCAATGAAAATCCAAATTTAATAAATCCCTAGTAGTGGCACCATTTATGTTGGTACCAAAATTTTATTTCCTTCAAAGACCGAGAAACATCATGGATTAGACATGACACTCAGAGGTAGATAGGACAATCATGTATGTTGTTTTGTAGCTGGGGAAACAATATATCTGACTTGTTGGCACTAAGGCTTTGAATTGAGTGGGTAACACATTAAAAAGGATGCGATCTAATCCTAACTATTTTAGGTTGTGCCTTTCAACCAAGGTAAGAAAAGCTATTTTGTAACCTTTGTTATATGAAAGGAGATACAGGTACCTTTATTTTGCATAAATTTTATAGAGATGACATTGGGTAAAATATGATCAACACTCCAGATATGACTCTCATGAGTTGTCACTTCCAGATCATGGAGATACTTTCACACCACTTCTAGGTAAAGGTTACTAAAGACATTTGAGACCCTGCTTGCTTCTGTATGTTTAGATGATGAGGATTGTGCACTGGTATACACACATGACAAACAAGGGTATTATGGGTAGGATTGGTTGTTGCTTAAATGATTTTTTTTGTGGGAGGTGGGGCAAGGTGAAACTAGATTCACCATCCTTGGAACCTTGATAAAATGGAAAGTCTAGAATGCCACAAAATAGCTAAATGTTTCTTCAACTAGAATATGTGCTTTAATAGAGGCCTAGATTAGAAATATTTCATACAATCTCTAAGATTCTATCACAAAGGCTCGAGTCAAAAAACCCAAAAAAGCATCAAGATCTAAGCCAAATCATGCCTAAGCTATACCCAAAGGCTTACAGAAAATCTCTGTCAACAGATGAGAGAAAAGTGATTTTAAATTGTTTATTCCAATCCCAAATGAAAGCTATTATGGGAAATGGAATTGTAGATGCCACTAAAATATCACAAGGATTGAGACCTATGTGATTGAATCAAATTTTAATACAATATTGCAACAGAAATAAGAAAAAACTACTTGCAGACATTTAGAAATAAAACAAACACATTTTTCTCAAGACAACACAGAAATAACTCAAATTTGATTAAGTCTATTAGCAAGGGAAAGTTTCATAGAAAAATCTCAGAGCTTGTCAATGGTTGTACACTTGCAACCACCTTGACACAATAAAGCGTAATACAAAAAGAGATAACCTAGTTTCTTAGATGAACTCTCAAGAGACATGCTTAGTCAAATGTTCCTCTTGGGAATTTTCTTTGACCTCTAGCACTCTGACCTCCAACTTCCATCCTCCAAACCATTTGCACAAAAAATTTTTTTCTATTTATAACCTTTACAGCAGAGCCTCTTCCTCCTAAAAGACAAAAACATTTAATGAACCAATGCTCGTCATGATTCTTTCGTAATTCGTAGAATCAGATCTGCAAGAAGTCACTCAGGTGCTCAAGGGGGTGGATTTCATCAAATATATCCCGCATTCAACTCCTTGCTCTGGTAGATCAGTATTTCTTCAACTTTCCAACTACTTCTCACCCCTAATCTATCAAATCTTACCCCTTGCGTGCTTGGGAGAAAAAAAATAGGAAAATCTGATCGGGCATGAAAGTCAGACCATTTTAATGGAGAAAGAAGTCCTCCAGATCTTCCCACCAAACTTCAGATATCAGCATTAACTTCCTTATCCTGCTTGGCATGTAGAAAAGACCAAGAAATCAAGTAGACTCGCACCTCTAGATGTGTTTCAGAGAAATAGGGAGAAAAATTAGATTTCAAACTCTTAGCTGCCGTTGATCTTTACTTTGAATTTGGGTCGTCCATGTGGCAGATTTCAAAATTTAGAAAAGACCCAGGGGCTTCCCTTGAGTTCTTACAACCTTTTGAAAAAATGGAAAATTTTCACATTTTTCTCCACACCTCTACCCTAGGAAACGAGTCTAACACGTGTCCAAATGTGATTAGAGTGGAACCGCAGCCAAATTCTGCCATTTTACTCTCTTTTTGGAAAAGGGAAAATTTTCAAAATTTTCCCCACAGCTCTGCCCTCAAGGAACAAGTCTAACACATGTCCAAATGTGATTGGAATGGGGTTGCACTTTCATTTTTTACTTTTAAACCTTTTTTCTCAAAAGGATATTTTTCAAAATTTTCCTGAGAGCCCGCACCTCCGCCGTTGACCAGGGAAAAACATTGACTGTTTTCCCTCATCGGGATTGTAGGCCATTTTGAAATTTTAATCCTTAAGGGGAAAAAAATCCAAGATGCCTCTGATGGCCTGCCTACCCACCTCTTTAACTTTTCAAACTACCACGTATCACCATGGTGCACACTTTGAGACGGTCCCAAAAATTTGATACCTTTGATCAAGCACGGGATCACCACATGTCCTATTCTGGAAAATTCTAACTGAATGCTTGAATTTCAGCAGAAGGTGCACCGCATGTCATGCTTCGAGGGAAGTCTCCTTTTGGTCATTGAAAATTCTAAGTAAAATATAAAGTGAGTGGAGGCCTCCACGTGTCATCCTGGCACTTGTTTAAAATGAAAATCAAGGGTCGGTCCTTGAACATGCAAGGTTCCTCCACATGCCTCCATGGTGCAAATTCAAGATGGTGCCCAAAGTAGAGACCTTGAATGAGCGCGAGCTTGCCACGTGTCCTATGTTCCACCAAATTGCTCCAACTGCATGAAAAATTAGTCTAAGTCCAGACCAATCAACGGAAGCCTCCACATGTCCTCCCTTGGCACTACTCCAAGGCAAAACCAAAAAGTAGATCTTAAAATGAGCGGTCATGCCTCCACGTGGACACACTTTGAGTTAAGGATTTCCATGAATTTTTCTAAGTACCCAGCTAAGTCATGTCCAATAAAAAGGTGCCACATCCCCTAGTAGATACAAGGATACAAATTTGACTGAGGAGAAATGCCCGTCAAACTATAAAATATAGAAAAATGACCCTTTGAGCCTAGGAATGAAATTTTCTTCAAGGATAGAAAATTTAGAAATGTTACAGGGCTTAAATACGTTCTTTAGGGATGCATCAATCCATTTTTCTTCAAGTATCAAGGGCAGAAATGATAAGCGAGACAAATCTTGACCGTGGAGAATAGAAAACATGAAAAAACCTGAGTTTTTGATGAATAGAGAATGGGGGACCCAAATTATAGACCCTTTCTGGAGGAAAAAAGAGATAGGGATCAAACCATGGACCCCTAAGTGATTTACAGGACCCAGGATATGCCTAAAATAGCAACAAAGATTGACCTAGCTCAACACGGGGAAGGAGAAAATGACAGAGGCCGTAAATCAATATATTTTCAAAATCAAATTTGGGCGAGATCATTTTGAGCACATACAAGTCCCATATTGCTTGGTAATACCATGTTATATGGGTTGCACTTATTTATTTGTACTCAAAATCACAATCAATTAGGGGTGTTGTAATTTTACACTAACAACGACACTTGGCGGTATTCCAATGATTGAGTGTTTTGGGCCAAAAATATTGCAGGGAAGCACCTGGGCACTAAAAAAATGGTCGTATGAGGAACAAGAAGGAATTACTTTGGGTTGGTATATTTTTATGTCCCTTAAGAATTAAGGGACATGAGGTTCATGAATTTACATCAGTTCGCCTGGTGCTGACACTTGGCGAGAGATCCAAAGGTTGTCCATTTTGGCTCCATAAGATCCTTGGGGCTAGCAATCTACACTAGAGAGGGTCACAAGGGTGACCTGATGGATTCAAGGGATGGGCACATTTTCATGTCCCGCACATTTATTTTCTAAAGAGACATAAGTTTCATCAATTTTCACATCACGCCAGGTCTGCACCACTTGTCACGATCTGAACGATTGAGGGAATGAGCTCCGATGAGGACCTGAGAGATGAGCTGGTGATCCATGAGGATCCATGTGTGACCAGAGGGTTTATTCAGTTTGGGCACATTTTCTTGTCCCTCATTTCCCTTATTTTTAGGGACGAGAGGGACATCAAATTGTGCCAAGCTCCTAGAGCTAACACGTGTCCTCTTCCGAAATTGACTAATTAGTGAAGCCTTATGAGAGGATGACTTGAAACGATGATAACTTGAGATCCCAATGAAATGTTTTGGAAAACGTTTATATGGTTTTGACTTAAAATGGCATTCGAAATCCAATGGTGGGGGGTCACATCTCTTTATTAATCCATTTATGCCCTAAAAATGAATTTTTGTTCTGGTTCCATAGTAGAGCCTTAGAAAAAATGATTTTAGACCTATTACAACCAAGTTTTTGTGAAAAATATGATTTCACCATCTTGTAGGTATTTTTAATTCCCTTTCCTACGATGTATTTTCTGGCTCCTAACTCCATCCAGAGCTCTCAGAATCACATTTCGAAGCTCAGTAACTCTTTTGACCCTATGCACTGCCCAAACTTGTGAACCCTATTTTTTGATGAAACTACCCTAAATCCTCCAAACCCTTCTTGGATATTCCCAAATTAATTCCCTGATGTATTCATACCTTCAATTCATCTTCATGTAGGATTTGGATTCTCTATATCTACTCCATGGGTTGCGGCAGTCCTAGGAAAGCCAGTGGTAGCCCTCCCAAGCACTTCCAAGAGATAGCATTTTTCAAGAACTCCTAAAATCACCCTAGGGGGGGTTGACTTGAATTTCCTAATTTAGCTCAAGGACTAGTGTTTAACATAACCTATGAGGTCATCAGATTGATAGGGTAGATCTTGGGTGCCTCTGGGTAAAACTTCAAATTTTTGACATAGGGGGATTGTTGTTGATGAGGCCATAAATTGGCCATAAATTACCATTATTTTTTATTTTCAAGTTACCTTTGAAATTAGATTTAAATGTAATCTATGAACTTATAGTTTTATTAAGATAGAATATAGGATATATATCTTGTTCATTCTTTAAAAGTATTTTGTTATCTATTTTTGTTTACTAATCCTATTGATTATTTAGGAAATATGTAAAGTCTTATGCATGCATGCCATAAAGGAAAGATAATGCTAGTTATGGGAAAAGTGGAATTGATCATGGAATAATATATCTAAACTCATACAATTTCATATCAGATTTCCTCTCAAAAAATTATGCAAGTTAAAAACAATAATCATCTCAAATCTGAGATCATGTGCAAAAGTTATAGATGTTTCTAGTTAGCTTCGACATAATTGGAGTTAGCTCCAGAACTTGAAGTTTTAGTTTCAAAACTTGTATAAAATGAGGAATTGTGAATAATTAGTGAATACAATAGGAAATATGAGATAGTTTTTTCCATAGCAAGGGGGTTTAACAAAAACCTCATTCATATTTGCTACAGGTTTTACCAATAAAGAGAAATATAACTTTTAGTGAGCTGCAGTCCAAGGAAAAAGTGTATCAGACAAGCACTAAAAGTTCCACAAACAGAAACCACAAATTAAAATAGAAAATATGAGAAAAGTTTTTTTCAAATAAATGTCTTTAACAAAACCCTCTTTTAGATTTGCTACATGTTTTATCAATAAACATAAATCTAACTTTTAGTGAGTTACAGTCTAAGGAAAAAAATGTATCAGACAAGCACTAAAATTTCCACAAACAGAAACAACAAAGTCAAATGGAAAATCCGGGGAGAGGTATTTGATCAAATTAAGTTTTTGATGAAAACACTTCTTCCAATAAAGTAGGGGAATAAAATCATTGTGATTCTTGTTACCAAAAATCAAAGAGAATATTTGGGAGAAAATCTTCCTAAAATAGCGAAATAAGACTTTGACTCCAATAATATATCTCTCTCCATATTTTGTGGAGATAGAGATCTTAGTTTTTAGGATTGGAATAAAAGATAAGATCAAATTGTATTTCCCCAAAATAAGGAGTTAGTTGGATGCATGAATTATAGATGCAACCTCCCACACTTTGATATGTAATTTTTCCTACCAAGAATAATAGATTCGTTCTTTCTCAATATTCTGCGTGAAATTGCTATGTAGGTTTTGAATTAAGTTTGAAAGTATGAATTAATTCCTCTTCCATGGAATGAGCTGGCCACTCATTCTAAGGAAGAAGGATAAATGTTTTATGTTCTTTTCTTTCAATGTTTTTATGTTCCTTTCTTTATTTTGTTTTCCTTTTTTTGTGAACTTCTGAGTTCATGTTATGTGATCCTTCTTCTGTACAATTATTTTGTGAACATGGCAAGTGTCTTATTTATCTTTCAGTTATTATTAATTAAGTAATTTAATTTATGCAAGTGTGATTTCCCTCATGCAAACTTTATTTCCGTAAGTGCGCCTTTACATTTCCGCATGTGTGATTTATTTTATGCAAGTTTGGATTGTGTTTAATGAAGTTGTTTTCCAAAGATAATTTTTCTCTTAATGAATACAACCATCAGAACACCATCCCTGGATTGACATTATTAATGAAGAGGATTGACGACACTCATCATTTTGGTGTTGCTGTTGGGGGCATGGTGTTATTAAGAGATTCAAATTTTTTCGAAGAGAATAGTCTAGTGATAGTAGAATACCTCTTGGAAAACTTTGTGATAGGAAAGTATTTGGAGGGTAGTTATTTAAACTTTTATTTTCTACAAATAGATTAATATTTCTTTCATGCAATATATATTAAAATTTTATTTCTGCAATTAGGAATGTTATATTATAAATATTTACCTCCGCACAAACTAACTCTATGTATAAAAAAAAATATTGTGATGTTTTATCAAGAACGTATAATGGTAGGGGACAAAAAAATCGGATCTAGATTCTATTTATGAAGAAATTATAGAAATATGATATTGAATCTGAAAGTAGATCCAGTTGATGAAATATCAAATTCCATTTTTGACAACCACCACCATTCACACTTGTATCAACTAATAGCTTAGTCATATTATTGCAAATAACCTTAGTCAAAAACTGGCTTATCCAATTTGTAATAATGAAGTGGTAGCATTTCTAACTAACTCCATCCATATTGAGGGACTTCATTAGAGCCAAAATAAAAACCCACTCATAATAAATCCACCCATCCATATTAGGTTTTCATCCCATAATAAAATTCAAATCCTGAACCATATCCATTAGAAAAAAATTGTTTTCATTTCTTTCATTTTTTTCATTTTTGTATATGCTTGTATAACATTAAGAAGCAATTATTGTGAATATCAAGGAAAGAACCTTTTTTGCCCCAACATCCATAGGAATTTCTAGATTTTTTCTTGACCATCCTATAAAATGTATCCATGATGGGAAGGGGGTAATTAGCTTTTAGTGATGTCTTGTTCAAGTTGCAGAAGTACACGCATATTCTTATTTTGTCGTTCTTCTTCCACACTGGAATAATGTTTGCCATCCATGTGGAATGATAGATAGGAAAGATGATTCTTACATTGAGCATATTCATCACTTCCTCCTTGATAGTATCTATTATCTTTGGGTTGTATGGCATTTTTTTCTTGAATGGCTTGACATCCGACTTCAACGGAATCAAGTGATTTATTTCCTTCAGTTGGAAGGATTTGAGTTCATCATAAGAGTAGGCCAAAAAATCCGAATATTTTTTCAACAAAGAAAAGAAACCTTCCCTTCTCTTTAGGAAAACAACAGTTTCCAATATTAACCATCCTCAGCTACTATGTAGTGCCAATATTCTCCTTCTCAAAATCAGTTGGGAACTTTGAAGATTGTTCCGCCTTCTCTTGGATGAATATATCATTCTTATCAAATGAGTTCTTCCAGGGAGACAAGAGCTTTTGGTATTTTATTTCCTTTCAATTTGATCACTCACTCTTCATCAATTCCTTCTTTCTGCTCTTCTACTATCGCTTCCTAATGTGGATTATCACTTCCTTCAAAGAAGATATTATTTAAATTTTCTCATTGTTCCAAGAATGCCAAGAGTTGATTATCGTCATTGAAGACATGCCAGTGATTTATGTTATCAGGTACGTTGGTTCTAAATACCATCTCAATGGTCACTTTATCTTTTCCAAAATAAGGATGAAGTGTCACTAAAGAAGCTGACACCGCGAGGGAATCAACCTCTTCATATTTCTCTCTTGGAATAGACTCATTGTAAAATGCATCAAAAGACTCAATGCAATCCCACACTCTATTTCTATAATGTCGGAGTCTTGTATTTTTCACCTGGTAATACTTTCAAACTTGATTCACTATCACCTTTGCATCACCCTAGCATTTCAATTTTTATCCCCATATCTTCTGTTATGCCCATGCCTAAGAGGAGAGCTTCACACCTCTACCCAACATTATTCATATTATCAAATTTGAGCTTTTGGGAAAATGGGTATAGTTTCACCAGAAGGAGAGCACAACACTACACCCTGCTCTTGAACTTGCACTAGAATGACTACCATCAAATTTCATTTTCTATATTTTATCTTCTTCCCTCTTCCATATGAAGCAACAAATTGTTATCTTTTTCTGATGTGAGGAAATATTTACCTATCCCGTTGTCTTGAAATAGAATGTTCACCCTTAGATCATTTATACTTTCATACCGTGTACGTCATATTCCTTACTAGCATAAATTTCTTCATCTTGCCCTTTACTGGAATAGTTGTAAATGACCAATCCATTTTGATTTCTCCGCTGAAATCCCCACTGAAGCTTTGGCTTAGTAACATCCCAAAAGATATTGGAATGTCTTCCATCAGGATGGTGAGAAGCACCTTCTTCTCTATAAAATCAGCTAGTGCCACATGTGCATCCTTGATTATTCCTACCAACAACACTTATTTGGATTCCATAGGAATAATAGAAGCCATTTTTTTGGGTCAAGGTGAGTCCTAGAGCCTTTTCAACCTTGACTGGCATACATTGTCTAAGGCTCCGGAATCTATGATGTAATTATTGATTTGGATGCCTTTTATGAGAAACGACAAGTAGAAAGGCTCAACTTTGTTTTTTTTGGAGGTGCTGAGGGATATCATGTTTTTTGAAGGCATTGTGGATGGTGTGGGAAGTAGGAATTTGGAATTTGAACTTGATTCAATGGAACTACCCACCACGGAATACATTTATCAACCTATCAAATTAATCAGGATGCATTTGTAAATATTCTAGCTCTGGGATCTAAACTTTGGTTTTGTTAGTGTGTTCCACAAAATCAAATGGAGTCACGGTGGGAAATTTTGAGGTTCCGGGAATGACATAAGATTTACATGGTGAAGGCTTTACTACTTTTGGGAATGGATTTTCTTTAACATGTGTAACAATCGTCTTGTAATGGGATGGGAATGTAGATTTTGATGGTGTTTTAGGTGATTCTATAGGAATAACATTCGAATAAGAACTATTTTTAGCACTTTTAGGACTAGGAGAAGGATTAGATGACTTAATTGGTATGGAAGCATGATTCTTGCTAACCATTGGGTCTTATTTTGTTGTATCTGACTCCATTGGAGGTGGTAACAGTGATCCCCTGTTGATGATTTTGTTTTGTGGAACCTTCTTAAGTGAATCCTCTTTCTTCTTCTTTTCTTTCACTGCATCTATTGAGTATGGGGATCCTTTTTGAGATTGTGCATGAGTGAATATTGTGCATGATAAGCTTGGGGATTATTCAATATCATCATCTTCATCTCTATAAATGTACTCAACTAGGCCATTGTACGTATCACGATCCACTTCTTCAATCTCAAGATAGTTATCTTCATTGGTTACATCATCCTCCTTAAGTTCTTCTATTTATACCTCTTCTTTTGGATCCTTAGTGTCACAAGCGACATTGAATGGTGATGCTTCGAGAGTGATTTGGTGAGGAGGTGGGGTTATCCCATGTTTATTTGGAGGATTTGGATTTCTTGGAGTATTCCACATTATGATTTGAGACAGTTATTATTTACAACAATTAATTCATAGGCCATTTTTTAGAACATCGGGTCTATGCTAAGTGAGCTTGGAATCTTAACCTTTTTCTTTCCATTTGGATGTTTTACTTTTCTAGACAAGATTAGATCATCTTCTATCTTGATCATGAAGTCATGTGCTTATTTTAAATCTCTAGGTTGTGCTCTTTTAAGGAAGAAACCAAATTCCATTGGTAAGGCACCAATGAATAATCTCTTCAAATTATTTGTAGGAGGCACGACATCTTTGGGGATCCTCTTTATCATCCTATTATATTTGGCGATGAAGTCTCTCATTGATTCAGAAGCGTATTTCTTCAACTGTACCAATTGAACCAAAAGATCCTCGCAATCTTCCATGGACTTAAACCTATGTTCAAATGCACTTCTTATATCTTCCCAATAGGTGACAGACATCGAGGCCAACATGTAGAACCATTTTGTAGACTTTTATTGAAGTGACTCCAAAAATATTCGGGCTGACACATTTCATTCTCAATGCCCAATACACCACAAGCAGTGATGAACGATGCTACATGTTCCTTAGGGAGTTGAGAACCATCTGCTCTGAATTTTGAAAAAAAAAATTATTTATCCTTTTGGTAGCTCGTGGAGTGGTTGAGAAAGGGAAAGTGGTCTAGTGTTTCCACCCCAAGCTTCATTTGGATTGCGTTCCTCATGATCATGGTCCATTTTGGATTTTACCTTCTAACCTCTATAAATATGCAGCTTCAACTTCTGCTCTAGCATCTACTTCAGCTTGAGCTCTTTCAATTTCTTCAATTTGAGCTCTTATTTTTTCTTCAGCTTTTACTTCTCTTTCTCTAGTTTCTTCTTCAGTATCTACGTTAGTGAAATATTCAAGATTATTGTTGATGTAAGGAAACTCAATGTTCAATGGATTGACAACACTTGGAGTCCTAATGTGACTAGTAGCTTGACGAAGGGGAGACATCTTATTTCTGAGTAGCTCACAATCTTTCCTCCTTGCCTTTGTTTCTAGGTGTATCTTCTATCCTCCAACTTAAAAATTTATACTCTTATTTGTGGTGCCTAAATTTTTCTTCGCCTTTCTAACTTAGCAGCATGTTCTTCTTCAAGGTCGAACACTCTCATGGTGATGAAGTATTAAGTGAAAAAAAAATTTGTTATGCCGAAGAGCATCTTGCAAATCTAAAGCCATATCCTTGTGATTGTGGAAGATCAATTTTGGTATTTCAATAGGAGGATTTCCTAGAATAGACAAGGTTTGAAGACATAAGGATTTGATAGTTATTCAAATTCCAGAAATTTTCTTTTTGCATTTTTGCATTTTTCATTTTTTTTTGTATTTTCTTGACCTTCTAGTCATATTCGGGTGTATTTTTTGGTAAATCTACCCCACAGTGGGCGTCAAAAACTATTGGCAAGAAAACTTTGTTATGGAAAAAATTGGTGGTTTTCTTGCCAATGCTCTAGGAATATAAGTCCCTCTACTTAACCAGTGAAGTTGTCGTATATGCATGCACGAGTGAAATGAGTTTTATCCTAGTTGGCATTACGGTCGGCAATCCAACATGGGCACTCCACTGACCCTACATTAAAGCTTGAAGATACGTGCAAGAGAATAATTTGCTAGGAGAGTGGGAAAGGGAGTTAGAATGTTAGATGAGGGAACTAATGTTTGCAAGTAGAAAAATCATATTCTTACATACACCAGTTAAAAAATTTCATCACATGCATTGAAATTAGGAAGAAACAATACTGCAAACAACAACAAGACCAATTAGAATTTAATAAACACAAAGTAGAAGTAAACCCCTTAGTATAAAAAGGATATCAATTCCTTCTTGTATTGATGCTCAAGCAGAAATTGTACATAACATAAGAATGGAAGACATTTAAGAATAAGGGAAATGGAATTAATTTTCTATCTCTTTTTTCTCTTCACAAGGATTTATCTCTCATGAATTCACAAAATACAGCTCAGAAGTATAAGAAGTTTTTCAAGAAGACTCTTAAATTAGAAGCTTGCTAAACTTTATAGAAGAGAAGGCAAACTCTTCATCTTCCCGGTGACTTATCAAATACCATATTTTGACTTTAGACTGTTCATATTCCAATTATATATTTAAGTCCCTTTTATAAAAAAACAAGATGACTTAAAGTTTACATTATGTTTCTAAAGTCATTTAAAAATATATCAAAAAGTGAAAACCCCAATGAAAGATTATAACATTAAAGAGAGAGAGTGTTGGGAGAGAATAGAAGAAAGAGAAAAAGGAGGAACAAGAAGAAGGAACAAGGAAGAAGAATAATTATGCAGAAGAATGAGTTGTTGCAGTGGATTTGATCTCACTTCTTGTCTGGTCTACATCTTGACCTACTAAGAAGATCTCCATACATCCTAATTCCTTATTGAAACAAGCTATTGCAGGTTCCACTTTTCCTGCATTAGAAATGTGAATGTTGTTCAAGGTCTTTATTCATCCATCAGACACATTGTTGATATATTTTCTCTTTCTGAACCATGATGGATGTTTCTCTGCAATAAGTGCAATGGAGGCTTGAGTCTCTGAGAATAACTAAAGTGTATCCTTAGTGAAGGAAAATTGATTTCCTACCACTTTCTTGACATATTCCTTGAATGGACCAATCAAATCATTGGTAGTTGTGTCTTCTCCCATTGCAGGTAATCCAAGCTTCTGAATTTAGTTATTGATGTTATCATGTAATTTGTATGCTTATTCCTCTTTATCTTCTAATTCGACGATGGCTCAGTTGATTTCTTCAAATCTGATCACCAAGGCACTTTCCAACACACATGAAAATGTCTCTAGGAGTCCCAAAAAATTTCCTGTTGATTAACTCTTGAGGGCGAGTGTTTTCTCATTTCACTCACTACTGAACCTAAAGGACACCAGTAGTATCTTTCTTTCTCCATGTAATTTTTGAGTGCATGTGTCCTATTTGTTGTTACACACATCTAGGAAAAGAGTTTGATTGCCTCTTAGAGAACTGATTTCCCCTTTTGAGAAATTGAGTGGATCTATTCATTATTGGCTCGCCCCTACATTGTGAACTCATGAATACTCTTGATAGAATCTCGATTGAAGCTGCAGATGGGTGTAAAATTGTCAATTTGAATTTTTGTGTCGTTCGAAATCAACCAGATGTTGCACATATGACGAAAGAGTTTGCACATGTTCCTTTAGTTCATCAATATTCTTATTATTATCCTTGTTCCTTACCACCATGTGAGGGGAAGATTACTTATAGATGTGCAGATACCCTTCATCATTATTCATTCCCTGTTGGATCGTGGTCATCTTGTAATTGGCCAGTGTGATATCCTCCACTGGTTTGATCACCTTTTACTGAGATACTTCAATATAATGATTACCTGCTTCTCCATTGTAGAACCATGAAGCTATGTGCTGAAACTTCCTTTTCATTCCTTTATCTAGTGAGGAAATTACTGATAGGTTAGGGGTTGTCACTTGTTGAATAGTGCGAGTGTTAGGAGTAATTGTTTCCTACATTCAAGGAAATAACTCATCAAACCTAGGTTCTATGACAGGTGCATCAATCATCCCCTTCTATGAAAGAGGAGGCACATCTTTGATGGGAGATATAGTATCTCCAAAAAGAGATGAGGCCTCCTATGGTGGTTCGAAGACTGGGTCTTGAACTGTATGTTCTCCCTCCACTTGTGTTTGTGCCACTAGATCTTCTTCTTGCATTTTTACAACCAAGTCTTCCCCTTGTATTATTATGATTGATTATTCTTTTTCATTGTCTCTTTTTGGTGACCTTTCATGAGAATAAGTCTCCAATTAAGTGGATATTCATTTTGAACTTTATCCAGAGTCCTTGGAACTTGGAGTAACTTCTGAAAATTTTTATGATGACTACTGAGAAGCCTACTTCTGACTTGGAGGAATACCTCATGATTAGATGATCATGTCTCTCTTTCTCTATAAACAATTGTTTGTTCTCCTAGCCACTTTCTCAATTCACTCTTTTAGATCCCCTGACTCAGGAACATGTCATTTGAGTTCAGGTAAAGGATAAACCTTGACCCCTCGAGTACTCAGGATCATACATTTATATTTTTAAATCTTACAAGATATCTTCATACTAAGAGAACTTGAATTTATTCATCTCATTGATTTTCATCCTCATATGATTCTTGTCACGTACTTAAAATTCATCAACACAGTTGGCCTAGTATTCTTCAATGTGTAGATCATGGCACAAGTCTGGAATGTAGAAATAATTAGGAGCATCTCGAATGTCAAAATTTGTCCTAGCATTGTAGGAGTGTAGAGTTAGATGTGGGAAGGCGGTGTCCAAATGAGATGCATCACTTGAACTCTTGCACATGAATACCCTAAGAGAGATGGGGAATGAAATCATCTTATTTTTCTTTCTTCTAAGTCTGTTATTTACCTATACCATTTGTCTACGGAGTTCAAATAGTACCATTTATTCACTATGGTATTTCGGAAAACCTTAGTGGAATTTCATCAAATATGACAACTCACGTGTAGGAGAAAGTCGAGAATTTTATAAAATAAGAAGCATATCACTTGATTAAGGATGTCGTTTGTGGCGACATCCTTATCTCAAAATCACCCTCCAATGTTTGGACCACCTACATCATGAATGCATCATTCACTCAAGTGAAGTTCATGTCAATTTCCTCCATTATCAACTGGGGGAGTTTCTTCAATGCTGGGGACCTTGGAAATGATGTTCTGTGTGAGGGCTACTCCCTTGAATGATTGTGAGCTAGCGATAAAGTAGACTAAATAGGAAGTCATATGGAACTTCTTTGTCATGGATACTTGAAGTAATTGCAGATGTACATTGTCACTAATGATTTACCCTCAGTCAATTCTCTACTTTCCTTTTGTCACCGTGAAGATAAAAGGGCCCATCCAGTATTATAATTCTCTTACATTTTCTTTGCACATAACTCTACTAAGGAGAGTGATGGCGTCTGAATAGAACTCTTGGAACTCACATCTCGCAAGTGTTTTTGGCATTCTAGAGGGATTTCTCTGAGTATTCATCCATGATCCTAGTGCAATCCCTTGCACATATGCATCCATCTTTTCCCACTCATACATTCCTCTTTCCTTTGTGATGATGACCATGTTGTGTGATGCCAGGATTTACAAAGTGAGTGAGATGGTTCTGGGATTGATGACCACCATTACCATACCATTGTTAGCTTGAATTGTTCATGTCTTCGGATCTGTGAGGAAATCATGTTTAATGTTCACATATATTATATATTCTAATATGAATAATTATATAAGTAATTATTCACTAATATGTAAATAAGTTGTTATTAACAACTCATGTTATTTAGAGATTTTATTGTTACGTGAGTAAAAATCACTCTTGACATGGACTTTTGAGTTTTTAGTTGTTGATCCAAACTCCTAAAATCTAGAAGATTCTTGGCCTATTTATTTTGTATACAGACCAATTTACTTCAGATAAGAAATATACAAATATTATTTCCTTGATTTAATCATGCAACTTTGCCCAAATTTTACAACTGGGGATCAGAGTGTTGATTTGTGGAGCTCAATTACTTCAGTTTAACATGAAATGTAAAAATTGATGGAAAGCACATTAATTGTCATCGGTTAGGAGGGACCAGTATTGGTCAGGAAAGGAGGAACCGACATCGGTTAGGGAGAACCGACATTAGTTAGCTGTGCATGAGTGTTTCAATTAACTCTCAGGAATTAGATCCATTTTTAGCATTAAAATATATCTATTGATTGTAATTACATGGATAAGTTCCCTAAGTCTATAAATGACTATATAAACATGAAAGTTAGGGTTTAGAAGTAGAAGTATTAACAAAAATTATTAATAACTTGCAAAAAGTTGGTGAGAGAGAGAATTCTTGGTGATCGAAGAAAAATCTTGAGAGAAAGAAAGTACTTGTACATTTGAGAGGTGTTGAAGATTGTAAATCTTCAATTTTTATATCTTGTCAAAGCTTTGGATAATAGATTGGCTTGTTTCTTAGTGGACATAGCCCACACTAGGTGAACCACGTTAAATCCGGTGTTGATTTATATCTCTTGTTTTGTATATTTCTTCTGGTAGAATATCCACTTTTATTTTCATGTGTGGTTAGATCTGATATATTGTCCGTACAAACGGTGTGCTAACCCCAACAACTGGTATCAAATATTTTTTTGAGGATATTTTGTTGACAGAGTTACTCACAGAGGGTTTTCTGATTGAGTGGGAGCTACAACAATGGTAGAAGAAAATAAATACAAGGTAGAGAAATTTGACGGAAAAACTTATCAATTACAGAAGATGCAAATTGAGGATTATCTATATCAAAGAGATTTGTATTTACCATTGGATGTGAAGTCTAGACCTACGAAGATGAATGATGAAGAATGTAAGATTCTTGAGAGAAAGGCTTTGGGATCTATAAGATTGAGCCTGGACAGCATTCGTGGCTTCCAATATTACAGAAGTGACTTCTACGGTAGGGTTAATGAAATATCTTGCTAATTTATACGAAACACCTAGTACTTCAAATAAAGTTTATTTGATGAAGAAACTATTTAGTTCTAAGATGCATGAAGGTGGATTTGCATCTAGCCATTTTAATGATTTTAGATCTATTGTAAATAAGTTAAAATCAGTTGATATACCATTTCATGATGAAGTGAAAGAAATTTTATTCTTATGTTCTTTGACTGATAGTTGGGATAACTTAGTAATGGTTGTTAGTAATACAACATCTGCTATTAATAATATTTTGAAGTTTGATGATGTGGTTAGTATAATATTGAATGAAGAAATTCATACGAAGAGTACATAGGAATCATCATCTGGAAATTCTTTGAATGTAGAAAGCAAGGGTAGGCAGAAGGAGAGATCCAAGGGTAAGAGTAATGGGAAATCAAATTCAAGGGATAGAAGATCTAAATCCAAAAGTAAGGGAATTACTTGTTGGAAATGTGGAAAGAAAGGACTTGCAAAGAAATATTGTTGGTCAAAGTAAAAAGAGAACCAATAACTAGACAAAGGTAAAGAAGAAAATATTACTACATTAGAGGTAATGCAAGATACTCTTATTATTTCTTTAGATAATAGAATTAAATCATGGGTTTTAGATTCAATAGCTTCTTTCCATGCAACACCTTATAAGGGTTATTTTTAAAAATTATGTCTAGTGTAATTTTGGACATGTTTATTTGGGTGATGATGAACCTTGCAGTATTATTGGGAAAGGGTAAGTTTATCTAAAATTACAAAATGGAAATACATGGGTATTGAAAGATGTGAGACATGTGCCAAGCCTTAGGAGGAATCTTATTTTTACAGGGCAACTAGGTGAATCTGGTTACATGGATACTTTTATAGGAGATTCATGGAAAGTCACCAAGGGTGCTTTTATTGTGGCAAGAGGTAAGAAGGTAGGAATGTTATATTTATATACCTGTTTTACTGGTTCCTTTTCTGCATTATCTACTTCAGATTTAGATGTATGCATGTGGCATAACCGATTGGGCCATATGAGTCAAAAAGGAATGCAAATCTTAAAGGATAAGGGTAAGTTATCAGATTTGAAAGATTTAGATCTTGATTTATGTGAGAATTGTATATTTGCAAAGCAAAAGAGAGTGAGATTTCTCAAATTTGGGGCAACTAAGAAGGAGAAAAAAGTGGAGGTTGTACACTTAGATGTGTGGGGACCAACTCAAGAATTTTCTCATGGTGGATCCCAGTATTATGTTACTTTAATTGATGATGCTACAAGAAATGTATGGGTTTCTTGTATTATACGTGAATCTGATGTTTTTGAGACTTTTAAAAGATGGAAAGCCCTTGTTGAGAATGAATCAAATTCTAAGTTAAAGTGCCTTAGATCTGACAATGGTGGTGAATATTGTAGCAAGAATTTCACTGATTATTGTTCAGTGAATGGGATACCTAGAGAAAGAACGGTTCCAAGAACACCATAGGAGAATGGTGTTGCAGAAAGATATGAATAGGACAGTCATGGAATGTGCTAAAAGTATGAGGATACATTCTCGAATACCCTTATAGTTTTGGGCAGAAGTAGTTGATATAGCTATTTATTTGATTAACCATGGGCCTTCAAGTTCACTAGATGGAGGAATACTAGAGGAATTTTGGACCGGAAAAGAGGTAGATATTTATTTTCTTAAAGTTTTTGGTTCAGAATCTTTCGTGCATGTAAATAAGGAAAATAGAAAAAAGTTGGATGCAAAATCCAAGAGATGCACTTTCATTGGTTATGGATCTGGTGATTTCATTTCCTATTTTTGGGATTTAGAGAATTATAAAATTATAAGGAGTGGTGATGATGAATGGAATGAAAAGAGAATGTACAAGGATCAAATTTTGGTACCCAAGGATGAACCAGTTGAGAAGTTTGTGAATGAAAATGAAATCTCGGATTTAAAATTATTACCTACAGGGTTACACAACAACCGATGTTTGTTTACCCCTGACTGGAATCAGTTAGCAGAACCAATATCGGTTATAGAAGAGCCCAACCCACATCGATTAGTAGAACCGACGTTGGTTAAAGGTGACCAGTGTCAGTCACTGTCATATTTGGATACAAATGTCCAAGAGGTCCAAATTGAGCCTCCACTAGCCCAAACTCCTGTGAGAAGGTCACAAAGGGTAAGTAAAGCTCTAAAAATATTTACACCTTCTCTATTTTATTTATTATTGACTAATAATGGTGAACTAGAGTGCTTTGAAGAAGTAATGCAGGATAAGACCCACATCCAGTGGGAGCATGGCATTGATGAGGAGATGGACTCCTTGGAACAAAACCAGACTTGGGATTTGGTTAAGTTTCTAGCAGGTAAGAGAACATTGTAGAAAAAGTGGGTTTACATGATCAAGGAAGAAGAGGGTGGATAGAAAAGGTACAAGGAAACGCTTGTAGTAAAGGGATTTGCACAGAAAGTAGGTATTGAATTTGGTTAAATATTTTCTCTTATTGTTAAGATGACTTCTATTTGTACTGTATTGAGTTTAGTTGTAGGAGAGGGTTTCATTTATATAAACTAGATGTGAAGATGGATTTTATTTATGGTGATTTGGATGAAGAAAGTTATATGCACCAACCACTTGGGTTTGAAGTCAAGGGTAAGGAGAAATTAGTGTGCAGGTTGAAAAAGATCATGTATTGGCTCAAGCAAGATCCAAGGTAATGGTACATGAGGTTTAATAGTTTTATGCATGAGCATGCTTACTTGAGATGTGAAACTGACCATTTTGTTTATTTCAAGAAGTCTTAAAATGGGAGCTATATTATTTTGTTATTGTATGTGGGTGATATGCTTAGTGCAAGATATAGTATGCGAGACATTGGTGGGCTTAAGGGAAAGATAGCACACACATTTTCTATGAAGGATTTAGGAGCTATAAAAGGAATCCTTTGCATGTAAATATAAAGAGAAAGAGAAAATAAGAAATTGTATTTGTCTCAAGAGGATTATATCTACATAGTGTTAGAAAGGTTTAAGATGAAGAATGTAAAACCTGTTAGTACACCTATGGCTAGACACTTCAAATTAAGAAAATATCAGTGTCCATCATCACACAAGGAGGTCAAATACATGACACAAGTTCTATATGCTTCAGCAATTGGGAGTCTCATGTATGTTATGGTTTGTACCAGACCAGAAATTGCACAGGTAGTGGTAGTTATGAGTAGATATATGGTCAATCCAGGTAAAGAGCATTGGAAAGAAATCCAATGGATACTCAATAATTTTAAAGGGACATTTAGCATGCAGTTATGCTATGGAGGTTCAGATATTTCATTATGTGGCTATGTTGATTTGGATATGGATGGAGATTTGGATGGTAGAAGGAGCACTACTGGATATATTTTCACATTAGGTGGGATGACAGTTGGTTGGATTTCAAGATTGTAGAAGGTTTTGGCTTTGTCTACTACAGAGGTAGAGTATGTTACAGCTTTAGAGGCTAGCAAGGAGATGATATGGATGTGTAGGTTCATGGAAGAGGTGGGAAAGGAGAAATATGGTTGTAAACTATTTAGTGACACTCAGAGTGTAATTCATCTAGAAAAGAACTCATCATTTCATTGAGAACGAAACACATTTAGTTGAAGTATCACTTCATATGACAGGTATTGGAGGATGGAAATTTGAATCCGAAAAAGATTCATATGAGCGAGAACCCTGCGAATATGCAAACGAAGCCATTAACAAAGGAGAAATTGGAGCTACACTCCACTTCTGTAGGTATTTGAGTTTGAGACTTGAAGAGGAAGAAGTAAAGCTAAGGAAGGATCCAAGAATGACATTGTACATGTATAGTGCAATAATCAATCTCTAAGTGGGATATTGTTGAGTTGTGGAGCTCAGTCACTTAGAACCGACATCGGTCAAGAAAGGAGGAATCAACATTGGTTAGGGAGAACCAACATCGATTACCTGTACGTGAGTGTTTTAATTAACTCTCGGGAATTAGATCTATTTTTAGCATTAAAATATATCTAATGATGTAATTACATGGCTAAGTGCCCTAAGTCTATAAATGACTAGATAAGCATGAAAGCTAGGGTTTAGAAGTAGAAGTACTAACATGAATTAATAAGAACTTGCAAAAAGTTGGTGAGAGAGAGAATTCTTGGTGATGAAGCAAAATCTTGAGAGAAAGAAATTATTGTACATCTGAGAGGTGTGGAAGATTGTAAATCTTCAATTGTATATCTTTTCAAAGCTTTGGATAACAGATTGGCTTGTTTCTTGGTAGATGTAACCCACACTGGGTGAACCACATTAAATTTGGTGTTGATTTATATCTCTTGTTTTGTATATTTCTTCTAGTAGAATATCCACTTTTATTTGCATGTATGCTTAGATATGATATATTGTCTATACAACCGGTGTGCTAACCCCAAAATAGAGAAGGTTGTTCATGTACATATCATGGAATTCTAATATTGTTTAAGGGACATTGGTGTTGTGTTATTTCCCCATTGAATGAAATGTATAAATCAATTGAAGTATTAGTATAGTGTGATTGAGAATGATTTTTATAGACCATGGTCCCATGGAATATGCTTCATAAATTTACATGCAATGATTTTCATCAATATTGAATCATTCAAGAAGTTTCAGGCATGAAAAAATTTGTAAATTCACATCCAAATCAGTCATGAACATATTTTAGGTCAAGTGAGGGAAGTAAATCTTTTTGATACCATTGCAAAGATCTTGAAACTACCTAGTTTTCAAGTTATGAGCAAATCATTTTTTCACTTCAACTCAAAATCTGTCATGAGTTTTTACATATTATTTTTTATTGGATAATATTTTTAATATTTAGAAAATACTATAGTTTAAAAATTTAAATCTATTTATATTTTTTGTTTATTAATTGCATTTTAAGGGAAAGTATTATGTTTTTGACCAAATTAATATTTTTTTGACACAAGTTCTTCATGATTTTTGTGTATTTGGAACACTCATTTCCTCCCAGTTCTAACAAGTGGTCACACGATAAATTCTCTCCATCAAGAGAAAATTTTTTAATCGTTAATCTAATTTTAATTAAATTGGGCATTTTTACAGGTAATTGTATCCTCAATAGTTTTTTCAAGGTAACTCAAAATCTAGCACCTTTTTTTTCAAAAGTGCTTCTGTTTTCATTCCTGTTGCATTGGTTATAATTTTGGGAGAAAATAGCAATTTTTAAAAATACCCTCTTTTGAGTCTCATCATTTCAATGTCAAAAATTATAAAAAATTACCTCACGGATGCATTTTCAGTGTTACTCGACATCCAGGTCAAATTATTGAGCAACATGTTCACATTATTCTAAGTTAACAACGTCATTCATTGGAGCTCGGAGGCGAAGGAGGAAGGAGGGCGATCAACTCCTCTCGTCAATCACCAACGATGTTGCTAGATTTTTGTATGGTGGCATGTCTTTTTCAGTTTGATTTGATTTGATTTTCTATGTTCTTAGTTGTGTGAATAAATGGAAATTTCACATTGTGGGGGGAAACATTTCATCAATGTTCTATTTCTATTTTTTTCCTAAAATGGCTAAAGTCAAGGGTGACTTCAAGTGATAATGGCAGTTTCCTATGTTGTTTGAGATTGATCGGCAACGATCGACAACAATGGATATAATTAAGAACATTGTGATTCTTATATAATGTGTTGTGAATAATTTTCATATTTATGTTGTTTTTTTCGAGTTTGTGTGTGGTTTCATTTCCTTTTTGTGATTGAAATGTGGAGGGTGTGCATTTTAGAATCTATGAATAGTTTTATAGAAGGGCAACTGACTAGAGTGATCCTCTGACTATTGTACGGTCCTTTGATTTTCGTACTTCACTAGAAGATGATCAGTAGGTGAATATATTCACACACAGAGGTGATCATGATCACTTCGTGAACCAGAGAGGTTATCATGTGTAGTAAGATCCAGAGAGCAAGATACAAGCCAGTAGTATGCAAACCTAAAAGTATGCAAAGGCATACGATTTAGTTTCCATTTTTTTAGTTCTGCTTCTTCTCATCTAAACAATAGAGGGGGAGATGTTAGGAAATCATGTTTAATGTTCACATATATATTATTAATTGTAATATGAATAATTACATGAGTAATTATTCACTAATACATAAATGAGTTGTTATTAATAATTCATGTTATTTAGAGAGTGTATTGTTACATGTGTAATAATCAATTTTGATATGGAGTTTTGGGTGTTTTAGTTTTTGATCCAAACTCCTAAAATATAGGAAATTCTTGATCTATTTATGTTATATACACACCCATTTGATTCGGATAAGAAACATATGATTATTATTTAATTGATTTAATTATGTAACTTTTCCCAAATTTTACAGGTTCATAGTGGTGTGAACAAGCCAAAACCAACTCAATGCATTGTAACAACACGGGGTGCCTGTTATCTAATTTCACTATCCCAGTGGAATTAGATAACAAGAAAGCTTAATGTGATGATTAATTAATTGTCCCACTCAGGAAGAGTCGGAAATAATCATCATTCTTTGTCTAATAGCATCTCCAATGCACAAGCCCCTAAGCATAAATAATCCCAAATCACATGGATTTTGGAAAGGTTGAATTTGGTTATTTTACCGGGCTCAAAACCATGAATTTTCACCAAGCTAGAAAAAAGGATTCCATTTCAGGTTGTCTTGGACTCTTTGATATACTTGCACATAGACCCATTTCTACGTATGAAGGGGCGAGTTGGTAGGTGGACCAAGCTATTCTCATACACCGATCTATGTGCATATTAGCAAGTTTGAGCTCAATTAAATTTAGCTCTATACTAGAAAGACGATCCCTAATCGATCTCTTCACTAAAGGATAAAATGATTCACACGGGTGATTTCATCATAGTGAATGGAAATCTCAATAGGCCTTACGAGGTTAAAGTTTTAGAAACTCAACCGGGACTTAGAGAGCTCTTCATTTTATGAGACTTGGAATCTTGAAAAATGGATGTGAGATCAAGGGTTTGCATAAGAGCCTCCATAAAGGCATGACTTGAAGAGATCCAATGATCCCAAATGACACATAGAAGATGGCGAGTTAGCTCGGCCATGAGAAGGATAATTCACTGTCATAGAATCAGCCCAGAGATTCGGGATCCCATGGATTCGAGTCATGGAACTTGTACACCTCTATGAACTCAAAAGAATGAAGAAGGAGCCTAGGTAACTTGTTACAAAACAAGCTCGAACTAGTGCAATGTATCAGCCTAGAGGAATTAACATTTGGTGGGGAAGATATTGGCTTGTTGAGTTCTTAAGAAGCATCATTTTGAGCTTGAGGTGAATTCCCAATGGGCTAGTGTGAAGGATGGTAGAATTGCGAGGGACCATCACTTGGCCTCTCAACGCATTTCAAAAAAGGAAAGGAGTAGTGCAGACCCCAGGATTGCAAGGGGCCTCCACTTGGAGCAAGGAGCTTGACGAAGCTAACTATATGCCTGAGGTAGGATGTAGTGCTGATCAAAATGTGCATGGTGATTTGGTACGTGGTGCTGAGCTCGAGGAAGACAATGGACTAGCAATCAACACACATGCACGTGAAATGTACAAGAAGATGACCAATGCATGGGAGATGGGATCGACATATGAGATCACAACTCAACATACATTGAAGGGGTTTAGAGATGTCAGCATAATAGAAACTCACCACTCAGTGAAGGTAGTGAGAAAGAGAGCCATCTTAGTCGAGTTGGCCTAGATGGCTATGTTCAATACCAAACATCAAAACATCAATCCCCCCCCCCTTTTTTAAAGAAAAATAACAAAACCAATGGTGGTCCCAAACTTATTTAATGAAAAATCATGTATAAGATTTGTAAAACATTGGAGAAAGAAAGAAAGTTATGAAATTGAATTTTCCAGCCAAGGAATTTAATTCTCAGTCCCATGGAGATGAAGCAATATCTTGTAGACTTAAAAAGCTACATGTGCTCAAAAGGCCATAACTTGAGCATTTCTTAACGAAATTGAACAAAACTAGTGCCGTTGGAATTGTGGATACAATCCTGACTCATAGAAATTAGGAAATTCAAAAATTCATGAGTATTGGAGGGTGTGTTTTACAAAAAATGATCCCAGTTTAAAGAGGCGGTTGAAAATTTCTTGGGAGTGCAATTAATGAGTTTGACCATAATTTTATCCAACTGGAGGTCGTGGGATAGCGTGAGGGATATTTTTCAAATCAATCTCCATTACTTCACCTCATTTATTGCAGTCTACAATTGGTTAAAAAATCAATTTTGAGTTTACACTTTTCTCTTCCTCTCATTCTATAAATTGTAATCTCGATCTCATTTGTAAGGGAGCTAGTCATTTTTCTCCTGCCCCCTCTCTCTTTATCTTTTGCTAGGGTTGAATGTGGAGCTTAAGCCTCCTCCCCAACTTTGTAATGGAATTTTCTTGCATTTTTCCCATTGATGATGTATTGTTCATTTTTATTGGAGCAATATAATGTGTCCTGTGATGCATTTCATCCATCCTTTGAATGTTTCATTGTCTTTGTTTACCTCTCTTCATTTGCAAGGTATACTATGTATATTCTTGATGTCTATTGCAAGTTTTGGGAGCATCATTTAATGGGTAACAAATGGTGCTTTTTCTGAATCTATCTTTGGTTTGTGGTGCATTTTGTCCACCCTTTCCATTACTCACCTCTCTTCATTTTAGGAGTTGAATTTTTGGCTAACAACCCTCCTTCCTTTTCTAGTGTATCACTGTTGTTAGTGTAGGTTATTTTTAATGGACTCTCTCTCCTTGACCTCTTGGAGTGTTAGATTAGGATTAGATTGATTTTCCTACAATAAAAGTAGTTGGTGACAGGTAGTTTAGGAGCAAGATCCAACTTTCTCTGGAGGGTTATCTCAAGCCAACAAGTCCCACAGCTTCAGAGATAACCCAATGTTACCCAAAAGTAGGGATCTATAACCAAAAATCCCAGGGTGCTACTTTTTTTCTACAACTATGTCCTGCAACTGCGGATAACCCACTTGAGAATAATTGATCTTCAATTTCCCCTCTTTCTTTGGTAGTCATGTGGGTATTTAGATCATCGAGATCCATATAGGAGACATCACTATCATCTATCTCATATTTAGAAGTGAAAGGTTGTGTCAGCTTCTATCCTATCCATTTATAGTTCGTCATTCCTCAACACTTACTATTTCTACAACAAGAAACTTACTATTTTTATTAAGTGTAGAAATCCTTTTCTGAAGTCTAACTGCAGATGCCAATGTGAATGTTTAGTGCTTGGGATGCTCCTTCTATGAAATCCACCCTTTGGAATGACTTGTTATTTTTAGTAATTTCTCAAAATACAACTTACTATTTTTAGCAAGGGTTAAAATTTGACTTTTTCGAACCTTGACTAGGTGTGGCAACTCAAATTCTTTCTTCTCCCTGTGCTCCCCTTACCTTCTGGACTGGGTTTTTTTTTTTAATCAGGTGCTCATGAGGCCATTTACTAGTTTTATTAAGTGTTAATTTTGGACCAAGATGACCAATTCAATGAATTTTAGACCGCAATACCTCTTCTGTATTCACCACCTCCTTCGCAGTTTCTTTAGTTGGTGGCTTTCCCAAAATAGCAATCTCCTATGTAGAAGACCTGCTATTTTTAGGGAAAGTTATATTTTGGTGGTTGTATTTCTGAAGAATGAAGTTTTGTGACATGGGTTTTTTTTTCCAATATCACCCCTCTGAAATCTTAGACTTACCCGATCAATGGTTTGGGAGATATAAAAAAATCAAATTTTTGACCTGGCAACAACTTTGGATATGAAAACCATTAATGAAGCTTGAAAGTTACAGGTTTGGTTTTCTTCTCTGTTTAGGAAAAAAATAAAATTTTTGTTGTGGGTTTTTTCTTCTTCACCATCTAGTGAAATTTCTCTTCGAACTGACTGTCAGTTTGACGAGAAATCTAGTTTTTTTCTCTATTGAGTCGAGAGGGTGATTTCTTCGCAACGATTGATTCATGCTACAAATAGGGGATTTGAATATGTGGTTTTGATGAAATTTTATAATGAAGAACATAGCAGAAAATGGTTCTCTTATCCACGCATCAATTTGCGAGACATGTTTGAATCTTTGTTCTATGATAACGGGTTTCTTAAGGATTTATTTGCTTTTTCTCCTTTTGTTCTTCGATCCTTCATCTTTTTGATCAAGCTTTCCTATGAAACCTATGTGTTCTCATGGATTTTAGGGTTTTATTTTTTTGATAGAATTGTTTTGGAGCAACAATGGGGGAGTGTGTGTAGGTAAGAGCAAAGCAATGGTAGGTACAAAGATTTGAATAAGAAACGACTGAAAAATAAAGCAAGTGTTTGATTTAAAGTTGTTTTATAACTACATGCCAAGGGGTGGGGAACATTTTTGGGTCCCTTATATCCCTTATTAATTAAGTGATGAAAGGGACATAAAATTACATGATGCACCTCATAATGACACTTTGCGGCAATTCAACAGGGGAGTGTTTTGGCCAAAAAGCTTGTTGGATGCACCTAGAGGCCGGAAAATGGTCGTATGAGGAATTAGGAGGAATTCCTTGGGATGGGAAAATTTTCATATCCTAACTTAATTTAATCATTAAGGTACATGAGGGCCATCAATTTTCACGGTGCACCTGGTGCTAACACTTGGTGAAGATCTGACGGTTGTCCATTTAGCTCCAAAAGTTCCAGGGGGTTGACAATCTGTACTTAAGAGGGTCACATGGGTGACTTGAGGGATCCAAGGGGCTAGGAACATTTTCATGTTTTTCATGTCCCTTTTCCAAATGGACATAAGGGTCATCAGTTTGTACATCACGCTAGGTTGCGCCACTTGTCACGATTTGAGTGATTGAGGGAATGAGCTCCGGCAAGCACCTAGGTGTTGAACTGGTGATCTGGGAGGTTCCATGTGTTAGAAGAGGGATTATTGGGGCTAAGGAAATTTTATTGTACCTCATTTCCCTTAACTTGAGGGAATAAATGGACATCAAATTGTGCCAGGCTCCTGGAGCTGGCACAGTGTCCTCTTGCAATTTTGACAAACTGTTGAAGCCTTCCTAGAGGACGACTTGAAACGATGATATCTTGAGCTTCCGATGGAATTTTTTGGAAACATATTATATGATTCTGAATAAAAATTTCCTTATAAATCCAATGTTGGGGATTTCAACTCTTGATTTCTCCACTTATTCCCTAAAAAACTAGATTTTTGTTCCAGTTTCATAGTTGAGCCTATGAAAACCTGATTTCAGACCTATTGCACCAAGGTGTTATGAAAAATACGATTTCACCATATTGTAGGGATTTAAATTACCTTTTCGAAGATGTCTCGTTTGGCTCCTAAATCTATCCAGATCTCCCAAAATCACTTCCCGAAGCTCAGCAACTCTTTTGACCCTGTGCACCGCCTAGGCTTATGAACCCTATTTTTTGATGAAACTGTCGTAAATCCTGCAAAATCTTCATGAATCTTCCAAAATTAATTCCATGATGTTTTTATACCTTCAATTCAACTTCATGTTGGATTTTTCTCCTTTGTGGCTTTCCAGGGGGTGTTGCGTCAGTCTTGGGAAGGCCAACAGTAGCCTTTCCCAACACTGCCCAGAGGTAGCATTTTTCAAGAACTCCTAAAATCACCTAGGAGGTTGTCTTGAATTTCCTAATTCACCTATAGGACTATGTTAACATTAACTAAGAGGTCATTGGATTGACTGGGTAGACCTGGGGTGCCTCTGAAGGGTAAAACTTGAAAGTTTCCACATAGGGGTATAGTTGCCATGCTCAAAAATGGTTAGTTTCCCTATTGCACATTTGCATGACAACAAATATGTACACACACACACACACACACACACACACACACACACACACACACACACATATACATATAAAATGTATATGTATGTATGTATATGTATATATATATATATATGTATGTATGTATGTATGTATGTATGTATATGTGTGTGTGTGTGTGTATGCATATATATGTATGTATGTATATATACATTTTATATATATATATATATATATATACATATACATACACACACACAAACACACATACACACACACACACACACACACACACACACACACACACACACACATTTATATATATACACATATACATTTATAGATGTGTGTGTGTGTGTGTGTGTGTGTGTGTGTGTGTGTGTGTGTGTGTGTCACTGAAATCGGGTTTACCCTAGTATTTAAGAAAATAACAATGAGGGTAAACAAATAACCACAACCAAGAAATTTGGTTGCATATTTTCTTTTACAAAAATCATAACTTGGAAAACTACAAACCCTACGGGTAAACAACAAAAAAAGTAAAATGGAAATGCATTCTTCCTCCCATGGATGATCTTGTACACACAAAAAAAGAGACTTCCATTGCACTCTAATTGCTCCCATGGCCTCCATTTTTCTCTACTTGCAAAACCCAAATGTGCAAATGAGAGAGATTAGGGAAAACAAGAGAGTAAAAATGAAAACATAAGGATATTTAGGGTTTTTAGGAAAACTAGAATCTAAGGGATCTTGTTTATCTAATCCAAGGGTGGAGATTAGATCCTACCTTTTTTAAGTTGTAGGCATTTTGGTGGGAATGGATGTGCAAAAAGGGGTATGGGTAATTTAATTAAATGGGACACCTAGGGTATTTTTTACATAAGTATTATGGGTTAGGTTATGTTGTGAGCCTTTAAATTATGGGTCGATAAATAAATAAATGGATTTTTGACTATGGGTTAATCAAACTAATGTTGTGCATGGGTGTTTTAGATAAATTATTTAACATGAATTAAAATGAATAAAGGAAAAATGTAGTTAAATAAATAAATGCGAGCATGCGTATTGTTACGTAGAGAAATTAAATTAAAATTAAATTTGGGAAATATTTCAAATAAAATTAAATGTAATTTAGGAAATTATTTTAATGAAATTAATATGAGCTTAAGTGCGTAAAAATGACATGATTGACTTAGGGAATATTTTAAATAAAATTAATGGAAACCTTAGAGGAGGATTAAACTCATAAATGAGTTTTGGGAGCTAAATTTATTAAACCGGTCACATTCCCTTTAAGGGGGTGTAGTATTTAACTGACATAAACTAAGTAAACATAATTAAAGTGTATTAACCTTGAAGCATCTAAAAAAAATCCTGTACTTTTCCTAAGTATTAGATGGACTAGTCTTGACATGGTTTTGGGTGCGTCAAATTTTAGGGCGTTAAAACTTGTAAACATCGCGGTTTTTCACACTGGATTTTTTGAACTGTGTCGAATGCATTGAATATTGTAATGACGACCTATAAGAGATAAAAGAAGTATAAAACCTTAAAAAAATAAAAGATGCAAATGAATGGGTCAAACTGACCTCAGCTGCCACAATAGTGGGCTTACTACTCTGAGCGCTATACTACATTTTGGACCCAAATATAGTTATGGTGTGTTTGTGCATGTCGTGACCTAGGCACTCTTGTGCCAATCACACTATGTGAATTAATGAGCAATAGCTAAATGTAGAAAATGTAATAGCATGTGTGCATGGAATAGAATAGAATCCCTCCCCTATGTAGTGTGTGTGTTGATGCAGATCTCCTAGCCTTGATGCATGAAACTATGTGGATGTAAGTAGTGCAATGGATGCAACTATAGATGGAGTGATAGTAGTAGATGAAGCTAAGACCCTCATTATGGTCTCATAAATTTATATTTATATGGTTCTCTTGATCTAATTTCGTAATTAACCCTCAAATAGTCGAACAGGAAAAGATAAAGATAAAAAATGGTTAGAAAAGGCCCAAAAAAGTGGTGGGAATATTTAAAAAGGATCGGGGTGCCCCAAGTGAGACCAAGGCACCCCGGGGCACCCCAGTACATGCATGGGCACCCCAGTTTAGGCTAAAACAATGAGAAAGTACCAAAACAGATTGGGAATGTATATAAAAAATGTGCGGGAATGACGAAATAAAAGTAAAATAAGAAGGTCAAACAATGGGATTAATTCAAAGTAATTTCTTCACCCAAGAACATTCTAAATAGTAGTATGATACCCAACCAAATAATGTCTGAAGTGCATGATTTTGTGACTACAAAATCTTGTATTATAAGGGGGTTTTGTAGGCTTCTGGTTATTTGGTGACAAGTTGAACTGATGCAATCACGATGAGTAGCTCCCGATAAGTGACGTCCATTTAACCCTTTTCACAAGATCTTAGTTCCACCAACTTCATGGGCACTCTTGTAAATAGGAGAATAGAGGAAATTTATTTTGGTGAGTTTGAGTTCGGAAAAATAGTTCCTCAAACCAAGCTTCTAGGCCATTTGGACCAAATATTTGACATTTGTTTAACTTGTGGCGATATTAGGAAATTTTCACTGAACCTTCTCCTAGCCAAACAACTATTGGAAAGTCTATTAACACTATTACATTACCCTATCAAACTCCTCGATATTCTTGTTTGGTTAAATTAGCTTGTGGGTAATATGGTGTTTCTCTCTCTTCCCCTTTTTGATAACAAGAAACTACTTAAATGTGATTTTTACTCTTATGTTTCATACAAGTGTTTGAAGTTATTTATAACTGGAAAATCATATATATGTGAAAAAGTGTTAATTGTAGGGGAAACCATACTAATGTTCATTTTCACAGACCACATTTACACTAACTTGACTGGTTGTAGGTAGCAAAAGCCAGAGTAAAGTGGATGTTGGAAATTTAAATGTAATGTTTATTACTTAAAATGTGTAATCACAAATTTAGCAATAGTACTTGTTGTATTATTAAAGAAAAAAGAGTTCTTTTCATTACATATGTGTGTTAAATAAAGTAATGATGAAATGTAACTTATAACATTAAAATTCAACTATAATTCATAATAGCGTATTTAGTTAGTTGTGGTGAATCCTCATAATGTTGTATATTGTTATGATAGAGATGTAAAACTTGAAAAGTATTTTTTTCATAATCATGTAAAGAAAAAGGTTGGTCATTGATAGTATGAACTTTGACATTTCTTTGAAACCATTTTACACCCTTATTCTTCCTTGAATAAGAAATCATGTGTACCCAACATAACGTAGTTAGTGCACTTATCATCTTGCATAGCATTTTAATAGTAATTGGTAGATAGGAAGGCTAATAATTAATTGATAGATGTTGCAATGAAATTTGATATGCAGTTTTCATGGTTGTCATATAATGCACTCAAATCGTGTTTTATTGATAAAATATCTTTGGACAACCCTTCCTCTTCCCAAGGTAAAATATGTTCTCTAGGTTATTTGGACATCTTGGTTGTACATGAGCTGGAAATTTGCATTAGGAAAGTGGTTATTCCATTCAAGGGTGTTATAAATCCATTTGAAATGTAAGTGTGCATGGTTATCTTAATTTTCCACTTTAAAAAAACATTCCTCTACCCACCATGGCCATGAACAAATCCCAACATTCACGAAAATGAAACAATTTCAACTCTGGAGGAAGATAGTGATAGGTCATAGGTATTGTGAGAAAAAAATGAATATTCGTATAAATTTCACCACAAGAAACAATGGGTGAAGATTTAATCCAATGGGCCTTTTGTCTCTTCAAATAATTAATAAATGACAACCATTAGGTGTGAAACCTTCATGAGGTTAGAATACCCTTTATGCCCTTATGCTTATAATGGAGGATCATGTTCCTTTTGAATCAAGATGAATTAGTCTCTAGAAATCTTAATAGGATTTCGAGTGGATGAAACCTTGATGTATATTTTTTACCGCTTGGAATGATGTCCTAGGGAAACCTTACATCATTATATGTGGATTTGATCTTCTCTCTTGTAATATGTTTTCTAATACTTGGGTGGTCAAATATTAATGAAACAACACTTCTTATGTGGGACTATGCCCTTTAGAGGTCCTAAATCTCTAAGCGAGAAACTAAATCTTCATCACTTTCCATTTGTCTTTTAAACAATGTTAATGGGTGACTTAAATACACAATGTAAAGGTAGAATGAATACATGTATTAAAGAGAAGAACCTTGGAAATGTATGGTCTCTTAGAACATAAGCACCGTCGACAATGTTATTTATTGTGAGCAAAAATGATTGTAATATGAATAAAAGTAAAGGATATTACCCTTGATGAGCTAACAAAAGGGTGATGAAAATCATAAATTGTAAATGATAATGGATGGTTTGATGATTGTTATAAGTGGGACAACATGGTGTGTCAACACAATGAAATCTAATGAAAAATATAAATCTTGGGGTCTATGTGAATGATTGTTAAGAACTCAATATTTACTTCTTGTAGTCCTTTTTACTTGTATTAGAATTATACTTGTATGAGTGATTTTGGCTGATAAGGTTGCCTTGTTCATGGAATGAATGTGCTCATGAACCTTGGTTATCATTAACCCATGTTATTTACCAGTGGACTAGAAGAATAAAATTTTATTCATGAAATAGGTACATAGTTATGGCTGGAATACCTCATATCCCTTTTCTTTGAGGTTGCACTTTTTGCCTTCACTTTAGTTCATTGAATGTATGAAATGCATAGGTGTTAACGGAACTTGCGTAGGTGCTAATGGAATCTAACTCAATTCAGGAATCTAGACAATGTGACTAATTGTGTCAAATGGTATGAAACACCTAAGAGGTGTTCTATTTTGAGAGGGTTGTTGTACCACTTAGGATGGGGATTAAATAAGGTGAGTCTTAAAAAATTACAATTATATCATAAGATGTTGAAGCCACCATAGAAATAAGGGAGAGTAACTTGGTGACCCTTAGTAAGGAGTTAGTCTCCCTTGGCAATAGCTTATGGAGTTACCTCTCTAGTATTATCTTGTGGATGGTGTAGTCACACCCATCAAGTATATGAAATCATATTCATATGTGAATACATGAGTGTTGATTTCCTTAGTGTTCCCTTAGATGGATCAAATTATATGCGTGAAAGGTGCATGGACCTTGTGAAAGTTGTTTCGAGTTATGGTTTCCTTCCTTTGTATAGTTGGACCACATGTGGGCTAGAATATGTGGAAGAATTGTGGTTGGTAAATCCCTCTTTGGATTAGCATTTTATTTGTGTACATGCATTGCTTCCTGAACAATGGCTAGTGTTGTTGCTAGGTATCATTGAGAGTTGTGCACACTTTGACCTGTAACCATAGTGGAAAATGGTTGTAGATACCCAATATGTGTGCCATCCTAAAGGAATTGTTATGCCAGAGTTTGGGAGGGATAAACTGAGGTAAAGTTGTAAGGTTGCAAGGAATATTGGGTGACAATGACACCTTAAGGATTAAGGGAGAGTACTTTCATACTCCTAAGTAGGTAGTTAAGCCTCCTTATCAATAGTTGGTGGAATAAATATCCTTTAAAATTTCAGTGAATTGAGTTGTTGCACACCTTGAACAATTTAGACACACGCATATGTTATTACATGAGTTTTCTTTGTTAACTACGTTGTGGAATGACTTAGAATTTTATGTGAGAAAGGTAACATAAACAAAGTTTGGTCTTACCTTGAGAGGACTTCCTATATGAATCCTTGTGGTATATAATTGATCCTCTCTTCAATCTTAGCTCATGATGTTAGGATTTTGTGAAGGATCTCATATGGAGGATTGCTTTGGTTTCTGTTTGGCATTGGTGGACATTTTCCTACTTAGTGTAGGTACGGTGTGCATTCTGGGTCACGTCAGATGGGCTTACAGACTTGGACCCAACCTTTGTGTTGTGAATCTAATTTGACTTCCCTATTTGAAAGAGGTAACTAAGAAAACATTATGGAATGTAATACTCGATCAAACCCTATAGTAAAATAAACCTTCTCTGTTGTGTGGTATCGAGAGCCATGATGGTTGTAATTGTGTTTCTTCAAGGATATTACTCCTAAACTAATATAACATGTGATGCATACAAAAGTTTGATGGTAGACCTTGGGTACATTGATTTATTGCAAAGCAAAGTGTTAGTGTTATTTGTGTCTGGTGAGTTGGGATAGTGTCTTTAATATTGCTTATTTTACAGAAAAAAATACAATTTTTTAGTTACTTTTTTTCATGGTAAAATAGTGGGCATGACAGTTAGTAAGTTGAAATGTTGAGTAACCAATAGACTATTTACTATTGTTTGAGTGGAATGTTTTATTGGTTGTTCAACAATTTAGTTTTCTAACATAAATGATCTTTAATCATAATGCCCAACACCAACTCATCCATTGTTTAATTGTTCCAAAATACATCCATTAATAACTCGTAGTATTAGAGGATAGAATTTCACCTTGCACTTGATTGTATTAAGCCTTTTAGATATGCTCAACGTAATTATCACATATCTTTTCAAGATTGATCGATCAAACAACCAATGATAAATCTACTACAAAATGTGATAAATAGTCCATTTATTGTTTGTTCAATCAACATCACAAACACATATAATTGATAGACTCTTCAATTATCACATATGGATAGTCTCTTTCCTTAAATATAATGCACATTAATAAATAAAATTTTATAATTACAAACAAAAAAAACAATTTTAATTCAAATCATTCCGCAAAATTCATAGCAAACCATATTTTATACCATCTCCCTTGACCTCATCTAACTCTACCTTTAATGGAGGCGAAAACAAAATGGAGCTCCCATACAACCCTGTTGAGACATTTGCCATACTTACCCGCTAGAAAAATTTAGCGTACCATTCCGCGTTATCTTGATCACTTGTGTTTGAAAATTACAAAACCCATTTTTTCTAATGAGAGAACCTCCTCCTTTTGGCATACTCCTTGAGGTATATTTAGTCTCTCTTAATTCCTACGTTAGCATTTTATTTTTCAAAGTTATGACATCCCTGCCATAAGTACACAAAGCATTTGGAAACTCCAGTAAAGAAAGGAAAGTTTTCTTATGTACAAGTCCAGAATTTAGATTATACAATACAAATTTTATATTTAAATTCAAAATGTTTTCATTGTGTTCAGAAAACATGACTGTATTGCTCAAAGATTTAAGCTACGAAGGAAACCATTTCGAACCAAAAAGAAAAACGAAAGAAGAGTGTCCGAAACTCTGCAATCCTATAAAGACATAGATAAATGGGTTTATCCCCAGCCAACGATTTTTGAATAGAACAACACAAAAATTATCCTGTACAGATCGAGTTCCTCATCTTCCGAGCAGAAGGCATAGACAGGAAATATATGAACATCTTCTTACTTTTGCGAGGAGAGCAGCATTGCGATACATTTGGCAGCGATATACAGTCTTGCCCACATTTCATTAACCATTTCCAAACAAGCTCGCCTTTGTTTACACATCTTCCCACACACACTATCTTTGTTGATCCCGCTGATTTCGTTGTGTTGCCAGGATTTTTCATGGATTTTCTTCTCTTGGTGCACAGAATTTGAAGATTTTTTCACAGCGCAGAGGCACATTTTGGTCTCGGCGAAATCCAGGAGAATCTCTTATTACATTAAAGAGTGCTGAACAAGAAAGGCTCAATTTCGAATGAGGGAAAGGCACAGTACTACTTATAGGACACGGTTTTTCGATTGACAGCGGGGACGTCGAAGTGTGAATACGCGGTATACCTATGATTTGTCAGCTGACACGCCTGAAATTTAATTTCCCACACGGAACAGCTATTTAGTGGATGAATGCCTTCGAGTTCAAGCTTTTGACTGTCTCGAATAGGGAAATGAGTCGTGGATGGTCAAAGTAATAAAGGAGGACTGTGGGAATTGTTGCAGTTTGCCATATGCCACTCTGGTATTTTTAGAGGACATTTTGTCAATTTGTTTTACGCACCGTTCACATCAAAATTTACATCACTGGGTTCTAAATTTCAATGTTGTGGATAAGCAGTACATTAACTGGCTTAAACATTTTGCAGTGTGAGTCGTGTTAATCAATAAACTACTATATTTAATTAGTAATATTATTTAATTAGTGTGAGTCGTGTTATATTTAATGTTTCACAGCTGTAGGTTAGTAGGTAGGTATTTCCCTACACACTACTACAAAAAAACAATATCTTTTATGTGATAATATTAATTATACCTACTTTTTCAAAATTTAATTGAGAAAGTTAATGAAAACAATTTTAATAGAAAATAAAATGAGTTTTTTTTTTTTTTTTTGTTTTTTGTTTTGTTAATAGTTGGTAGTTTTGATTATATGTTTATGGTTTTCTTCAATTGTGGTTGTTATTTAATATTTTACAATTTTTTCATTATTTATTTATATTTTATTTTTATGATAGATAATTGATTTCAATTTTATTGTAATAGAAATACTTATATAATGAAAGGCTTATAGCTTAATTGGTAAGAATAATGGTTGCTTGTATCCATCTATTAAATCTTTCTAGATACCTAACACATAAAGTCAAACAAATAAGGCCAGGGAAACTGACGAAATGAATTCTCTCTAATCGTGGCTCTTTAGTTGAAGGAAGACATTGATTTAGATGCACACATACTCATATTTCTCATTTATTATATGTAATCTAGAACATGGACATAAATGTTGATACCTATCTAATTATATGATTCTCTATTAAAAAGAACTGTACACATATTTAAATAAGATTAAATAAAAATAAAAATAGTAATAAAATTGATTTTCCTCTTAAAATAGAAAGTCAATGGTTTGGATGAAGTGCAATATGTATAACACATATATTAGTACTATTGAGAAGAGGCCAAAAATTGCACATAGTTCTACACATAAAGATGCACAATATCTATATTGATGCAACTATCATTGGTACTCTACACTTGATAATGCTCTATAGTGGGTTTGTGTGTTTGTGTTTGACTTGGTATGTAACATGGGAAGCTAGAATTTTGAATAGATTGGGAGTCCTTCAAACATGTGTGGGGCTACTCTTATTGTGTGCTACTCCTTTAAAAATTTTAGGAAAAATTTGTGCACTTTAATACTAAAATTTAGATTTATAGTATTTCTAGAAAGTACCAAGCGAGTAAATAAGTTATTAGACTTGCTTATGAAGTAATTTAAGGGCATAATTTCACATTAAGGACGATACATGGGGAAATTATTAACCCATACAAAAAATTTCAATTGATAAAATGAACATTAAGTAATTTGTGGAAAACTGCCAACTGTGAACCAAATCATTTTTTTGTTTTATCTCTTTTCATCGATCTTATACGGGAAATGATTGAGGTCCTTAAAAATCAGGGGGATGGTGCTTGTGAGATATAGAATGTTGTGGACTTCTGCAAGCATTTATGTGAGAAACTGAGCAGTGTAATGAAGAGTGAAATTCATTCAATAGGGTTAAGGATATGCAATTGAGCATGAAATCTAAGCAAGTGCCTTGATTTAAGGATTAATCCAATGTATACCTTACTTATGCTATGTAAACCACCTATGATGACATATTAGGCATATGAAACCATAAATAATTGAGATATGAAAAGTTAAGAGATTATGTTAGCCATAGTTTGGCCAGATATATTATACGAATAAATGGCATGGAATCAACAATGTAGTATGCCCCAACCCTTACAAAATAATTGTCCCAAATGTCGTAAATATCTAGATGTTATTGCAGGAATGCTTCATCTTCCCATGTTACATCTTTATTTTCCAAATTATTCCATTTGATTAAATATTTGGTAATGACCCTTTTTCTCAACCTCCCTATACATGTCTTAAGTTTTTTTTGGGTTCCAATATGGTTAGGCCATCCTCATCAAGATTAGGTAACAATGATTATGTTGACACCTTTGTTAGTGTATGTTTTTAATTCCATTGCATGGATTTTCCGACGTGCATGCATTTAGATTTCTTAGGTATCCATGAGATACATGGGAGATACACTTCTCCACCTTTTTAGGTGGTGCTTACACTTACCAAATTCCTATTTATACTCCTCTTGTGAAGCTACTTTCTTATACATTGAATATACAATCTATATTTTGGCACATGTTTAATTTTTTTGTGTTACGAAATTACTCTATTTGTGCATTCATATTTTATAAATGCTTGATCTTGTCCTAGATTGTCACACTGTATCAGATTTCAATCTAGTAATTGAACACCATTGTTTTTTATTTTTTTATTTTGTTAGACTATCGTGTTTTTTCAACTTTTTATTGTATATCCTTTGATCGTTGGGTATTCTCTTCTCTTTTCTTCTTAGATGATCTATGGTATCATAAACGAGCAATAGAAATAGGTGGTTTTACATAAAAATATTCATCTAATGTTTTGTTTTGAGAAATAGACTATGCCATTGAGTTTGGATTGTTCCAAAACCCTAACATCGATAATAACTTGAGTAGGCATTGAAGTAATTCAAATATGGTCTTTTATAAGTTTTCATTATAGACATTTGCTAGTTATTTGATGCTATTATCTACCATCAAACTTTTTGAGAAACTTTTTCTAGGTTTTTTTAGAACTTTTGCTGATTTTTGAACTTGTGGTTGTACTTATGATAGTGAAGATTGTAACTCCATTATGCATGATTTTCTGCATTCTTTAATTATATCTATTGCAATTATGTGTAGGAATAACTGGTCTACATGCAGTTCAAGGTAGAAGGATTTATAATAATGGGGGTTAATGCATAGTTTTCTAGTAGGGATGAAAATCCTATATTTTTGTGTGAAGACACTTTTATCCATGAAAATGGATTAGTTTTCATGCACCTCAAGACATGGATGTCAAAAATATGGAAACCCTAACCATATATGTAATAATGCATTCAAAACTATAGGCACGATAAAGGAGTGCACATATCGATAACGAGGTAGACATTGACCTCCAAAAAGTGACCTCATTTGTGCAAAAAAATTTTAATTTAGAGAACTAAACCTAACTAATTTTCCTATCCTTAGTCTCCAATCATACGGAGTATCATCCCTTGGTAAATCCCTACCCAAGGGGACTTAACTCATGATAGGTGATTTTTAAGGAACTCAAGTAAGTGTTGAAAATTGTAAGAGGTGAAGGGGTGTTTATTTTCCATGATGATGCATGAGGAAGTATTAAATTTCATAAGTAGAAGAAACTTGTAACATGCATAATTTTTTTTTGGAAACATATTTTGAGGCATCATTTTTTCAAAATCAAGTGTTATTGTGAGCTCTATGCATCGATATTAATTTCATTTCATTGTTTTTCATTTACTAGAAATTTTGTGTCTTTAATAATTATAAATGCACTAAATGATGAGGTGCTAACCTTGTGGGTTATTGCTGAATATTTCATGTGCCTATATTGTTTAGTTTTCATTTTTGGAATCTCTTTTTCTGCAGAATGAATCAAACACTAACAGTCACACCATTTATTTTTTATGAGTGAAATATAAAAATATAAATCTTGTTGAGGAGAATGGGTTTACATCGGATCACAATGTGTCTTCAAATTGAAGCAACATTAGATGTAACTATATTTAATTGGTTTGACCGCTCTGATGAAGACTACAATATATTATGTTTTTCTTTATGTTTTGATTTACCCTTTCATATAAAAATTTCTAGGACACTCATTGAATTTTGGACAAAATGGAAGGACCCTTTGGGAAACATGATGTAATGAGAGGCTATGAATTGCATAATGATCTCATTAGTTTGATTCTAGATAGATTTGACACTATAGAAGACTTCTTACTAAATTTCAAATCAGCTAGATTATTGTTAACTCAATGTGGGATACATATAAATGTTAAGAAATTTAATTTTTCTATTCTTCAAAAGTTAGATCCAGACTATTCATTCCTTATTACTACTTTCCATGCCACTAGGAGTTCCCTTTGAGCAACATAGAAAATTCCTTCCTTAGATGTTTTTTCTACCTCTTTGACTAGGGATAAAGACAAACTCATGAATATGGGTACTATGAAGTTTTCTATGCTACATGCCCTATTTTATGGAAAAGAAAAATTGAAGGCTACAAAACATGGATAAGAAAAAAACACGTACAAGACGATGAGAAAAAATTATTCAAAACCTGCCACTTAGCCTTCCCGTTCTGAAAATAATTAATAAAGAGATGGTGAAAGGTTCATATTTTAAAAATAATGGACATAATGACTACATGTGTATGAAAAAAAATTGATCACATGGCACACATGCTAGAGAATAAAACTATTTGGGTTTGTGGTTTAGAAATAGATTTCACCAATTCAAGACTTTAGAAAGCCAAAAGAAAAAAAATATAAACAAAAATCAAAGGGAAAATAAATTGTAGTAGTTTCATAACATCCTACTACATAAATTTTCAACACGAGTTATTCACATCACATGCATTCATCACAAATTTTCCTCACTTCATTATAGCCATGTTATTTTCCAAATATTTTGATGGGTGGTAACACTTCTACTAAGGTATCTTAAAGAGGGTCTACTTGCATAGGCGAATGGACATTTTAGGATTCTCTTTCTATATTCTCATTGAGAACTAATATCCTATGAGTACATCATATTAAAAACTATTATTGAGGTAAGTGGGATGATTTTTCTCCATAGTATGTGGTTATCAAGGATTTGCATAGTGATTATATAGTGACATTACTGGGAGAGGAGATCAAGATTATTAGGATAATCTATTATAATAATTTTCTACTAATGTTGAATCCTCTACAGATGAGGATATCCCATCACATATATTGAATCCTTACCCTTTTAGTCACATTGTACTCACGGGGTATTAATGTTAGTTCTCATGATTTGGATTCACCCTAGAAAAATCATGTTGATTCTTCTTCTATTGAAGATGATGATAGTATTGTTGATGAGGATTAAATCTCAATCCAAAGGATGCTAGAAGAAATTAGGACTCACCTCCTTCCTCTCCTAGTCCAATTTTAGAGGTTAATTGCACACATCTTGCCCTTTCTCACTTCTCTCCTTGTAACACATCATAGGTTTATGAATCTCTTCTAGATTATCCATCTTTAGGTCCTCTTCATTTTATCTTGCAAACTTGTACTCCACTTCCTTATGATATTCTAAAGTTTCTAGTTTTATTTAGACTTGATAAACAATTCAAGATGTGGATGATTTGGTTAGTGATCCATTACATGAAAGGAAGACATAATCACAATTATAGGATGTTTCACATGTTTATTTTCCTCTTCCTCTGATCCCCAATATTTCAGTGCAACATATAACATTATTTCTTGGGATTTATCTTTCACCAATTCCTTGTTTCATAGTAGGATTATGCATCTACAATATGTATTGAGAAATTACGAGGCCACATCTATTAAGGGGCTACCTAGTACTCTCTTCTTCTATTCATTCTCTCTCTATTTCTAGATGGGATTATCTATGTTATTTTAGGGGGGTTATCTATGGAGGGAAATGGTATTTTCACTTCTCTTCTCTCATTTGGGGATGTGTTTTTACTAGATATGTTTCCTTCATTTATCCACTTTATGAGGTATTTTATTTACACTTGCGTACGTCATTAAACCTTGTTTCCAAGACCTATTTATCTTACCCACCTAAGATACTCTTAAGGGGGCATGAATGTGGTTTATTTATTCTATTACATTGATTTCATTCCATTACATCGATTTTCCTATACATGTATGTATATTTAATAGGTGTTGGTGGATATATGGGAGGTACATTTCTCCACCCTTTTAGGTTGTGCTTTACTTATACACTTCCTATTCATACACCTATTGTAAAATTATTTTTTAAGGTATTGAATATACAATCTTTCCTTTGGCTCATGTTTCGTTTCTCTCTATAGAACCACTACTCTCTTTGTGAATTCATAATTTATCAGTAGTTGATGTTATCTCACATTGTAACAACCTTATTTCTAGTGAAATTTTTCAAGAAAGAAATAAGGAATATTGGATGTGTTTTGACTGGCTGAAGATCTCAAGTTTGTATTCAATAATGTCTTTTTGTAAAAATTGATAAGGTGCATAGTATTTAGATGGAATTTTTAAATCCTTATTCTATTGTTTTAACAAAATTTCTTATATATATGTAATCACATAAAAGTAAACTCTCCATATTCAAAGTTTTATCCAGTAGTATTTTAATCATCATGTTGCTTCATGTGACTGTATGTCATTTTCAAATTCTCTCTAAGGCTAGAGAGTACCTCTTATTGGTCTTGAATTTCCTCTTTAAATAACCTCAATTAGGTTAAACCAATAAGGTAGGGATGGTGGATGGTGGTTGTCACTTGTAAAGTGTAAAATAATGGAAACATTTTGTTGGGGTATACAATGAATAATTTTAGCATAATGTTTCATGTGGTAGCGTTACACACTAAAAAGTGTCAATGTATTTCATGTGTATTTGACACGTTATGAATTCAGGACAATGTAGTTGACATGGAGGATGATGGCATGGTCTTATATGAGGGATATAGATAGTGTGAGGATGGTATAAGTCATCATGTAGGAATGCAAACAAGTTAAAAGTATATTCCTCTAGCAATATTATCGAAAGAGAAATAGTTACTCGTCAAGGGCACCTAAATCTCTATGGGGGTTTGTATTATCAAGGATGATAGTAATGCATATCCATAGATCTATGTCTTGAGTGACAAGGCAAGTAATTTTGGTTGTGTTAGTAAGCTAATGCGGTTGTTTGAAAAAGGTTGTCCCTAATCTAGAAAGGTAATGTGGAAGAGAGTGATGGAGGATGCTAGATGAGATAAGAGCACATAAATACCCTATACGTGTAGTTGTCTGATGAGATATCGAATGTGGTTTTTTCCTTGTGGGTCCTTGCCATGAAGAACAAAAAGGTGAGAGATGATCTGTGTTGGGGATGGTGAAAAAATAAATACCTCTCGTCTGAGCTTGAACAAGATATTATCATTAATGTTTTGTTGTTTTTATGGGGTGGGATTGTGAAGAAAGTGTATAAATCTACCTAGAAAGATTTGGATATACATAGTCATTCACAGTTATAGGAGAAACAACTACCATGTAGTACTTTCTTTGGTCTAGAGTAAAACAAAGTGAAATCATATGTTGAAATATGTGGTGTGAAGGTCTCAAGCTAAAATTGGAGCCATCAAAGTGTATTGTTATGTGGTTGTATTAAAATTACAGCTTGTTTTCGTACAAATTAGAAATCTTCCTTATCTTTATTTTGTTATTTTATTCCATTTGAAATTACGTTACTATGTGCGATGTTCATTGCAAGATTGATTTTTTCTGTTTAGAGGCTTGTTTGGGTATTAAATCGATATGCTATGATGTGTTTAACTAAGTATAAATTTTACTAATAGTCTTGCTTTAATTTATTTTCTCTATGATTTGTTTGAACACAAATTAAACATGATAACAAGAATCGAAATTACTATTTGAAATGAGATTATAAATATCTATTTTTATATTTCATACAATGAGACATTAAACATTAAATCTATCTCTTTCACCACTTTGATTGAAAAAGATATGAATTGCTAAGGTTTTGGTATTTTGGGGGTTTATAACATGCAATTTTTATGTGAAACAAAATTAAATCTACAATAATAAATTAAAGTTTGTTTCAATACATTTAACTTTTCAAAGGCTAAGAAATTAGTTTCAAATGTTTATTGTTCTCATATCTTAATCATGTTCATTGTTTTAGTCGAATGTTCTAAGATAGATACTAATTTTTGAATATGACACCATTTAAGATGAGGTCTACAAACTAAGTTATGTTTAGTCTATCCCAAAATTGAGTTTAATTTAACATACAAGTGAAATTAAAGAAACCTAATGACCTAAACTATTTTTTGGGATTTTTTTTCCTCTAAGTAAAAACTTTGCACTTAAACTATCTAAGATTTTAAATGTGACAAATTATATTCCTAATCTAAAATTAGGATCGAAAGGTAGAAATGGGATAATAATGATGCAAGGATATTCTAATATATTAAACTAAAATGCATGAATCTAGTGAAATATATTTAATCTATCCCTTTTTTATTTTTTATGAGTTCTTTAGATTATCACTAAGGAAAAAATTCTAATTCTACGAAATTGATGTAAATAAAGAAATTTGATTTGGATCAAAAAAAAAAATTGTAATTAGAATGGATATGATATCACCCTTTTATGCTTATATCCTTAACATACTAGAATTTTGTTTGAGCTCATTAAGATAAGTTTTTTACTGATGTATTTAGTCAAGGAGAAGCGAAGGATTGATGAAATTTGGAATAGGGAAAAAAAAATCTATGTGGCTTGGTCAAGGGGGAGTAGAAGCATTTCCTAAGGGTCCTTGTGTTCTCTTTTGAATATTCAAAAAAATACAAAATCCTCAGGGCATATGTTACTAGAATCAATCTCCTTTGGGCTTGGCTCTTCTCTCTAGATCAATACTACAAAGGGAGCAATATCCTCTAGAAAAGATAGCTTCAAAAATATGGGGGGTTAGTAAATGAGTGCTAAAATTTTATTGATAGATAGATTATGAGGGATCTCAACCTTAGCTCTAAATCAAAAATCAAATATATTGCTTAGATCTGATCCTTAGATGGAAAAATCAAGTGCAAATGGGTAGGATTAATGAACAAGGCATTACAAAATGATTAAATTCATACATGGTGAAAATGATCAACAATCAATTACCGAGAAGTTTGAGTTTGAGTTGAATTTTCACATGAGATGAAATCACTGGTTCCTACAGAAGCTATTTTGCAAGCACTATGTTAAGAGACACACATATTAGTAGGTAAGATAAAATTTCCATGAATTATTACACAACCATCATGGTGAGGGATATAACTAGTAGGGAAGAGGACGAAACTTCCAGTTTGGTTGCACATCCAACATTAATAGGAGAAAAAATGAAGAAAATAAGGCTTCGAGAGGGATTAAAAGGGATAAAAATATATGAAAAGGATTCTGAAGCATTGAAATGGGGATGAAAAGTGGTCTTGATAATTTTGAAACATCTTGTCTTATTTTTGGAGTTCCTCTTTATCATCATTGGGTATATTTACTTTGGCATTGTGGAAAATGGGGTGTGTCAAAATTTATCCCTTGGGCTAACATCCCTTTCCTGAAATGGCTAGGGTGTGATGCCTAAGAAGTAAGCATCGAAATAAAAATCTGAAAACTCATCTTACCTACTTGTCTTACCTTGTAACACAATGAAGCCAACTACGGTCCACACCCTCCTATTAGAAAAAATAAAATACAATCAGTTTCAATATTTTAAAATGGGGGTAGAAATAGATATCTAACTAAAATGAAATGAAAGGACTCACCTTTTGAGAAGGGTTATAAATACTACATTTTTTACACACACACGCCTCTGACCTACAAAATTATTAGAAACTTATATATAAAACAATAAACTTCAGCTAGAAATGAAGATTAGAGAGCCTCTATAACCTTTGTGAGATCTAAAATAATATATAGCACAAAAAATACCTAAAAATACTCTTTTTTTCAAATTTCATATTAAAATAATCCCTATATATTGAAATAATTTCCAAAATTGGATGTCATTTGTACAAAGGAGGATAAAAAATTTTGAGCTCTAATGTTATAGTAAATATTCAGTGAATAAAGATTAGTCCGAGGATGGTGAAAATGATACAATGGTAGTAGTACTAATTGTAGTGGGTTGGGAATGAAGAAAGGCGAGTTCTATGCATTTTCTATGTTTCAGGGGGAAATGTTTATTTTCCCTAGTCTACTATTCAGGGGATCATTTGTCATAAAATTAGTTTATAAATGTTATGTAGGAAGGGTAGGTTAAGAACGTGTAAAAAACTTTGAATTTCATTGGGTTTTAGGTTTTTAGTTCATTTTAAATATTTTTGTGTGTGGTGGGATGAAAATGTCACTCAGGGGACACATATACTAGTCTGTGTAGACCGGGCAATTACATAACTGCCATAGCAAGGATATAATGAACACTAGTATTTATGTTTTTCATAATGTTGAACACGTAATCACCGTAGTGTGGACGAAAATTCCATAGACAGTTACATTTTTGACAGTGCAAACATATAACTTGTGTGGTAGTTTCTGAAATACTACTGGAAAATTTATAACTACCACCTACAAGAAGTTTCAGTTATGTAAGAGAAAGAATGTAAAATTTCTTGTTTGGAATTTTTTTTTTGTATTCTAACTTCCAATTTTTTTTTTTAGTTTTTGGTGTTTTTCTTGGTGGATACATTATGTGGAGTTGATGTAGGGAGTTAGCTTAGTTAAAGGCCATTATATGCTAGTTAAATATGTTGGATAATTTTTTATTTTCTAACTCAGGGATCTTGAAGTTAGTTGAGATCCCATTAAAAAATAGTATGAGAAATATCTTATGTAATATTTTTACAAACTAGGATGTTGATGAAAGATCATCACTCCTGATATTAATCAAACATGTCATGATATAAATTTTTTTGCTAGGTGTTCTAGGGGCCCTTGGGTGTCTAAAGAGTCATTCCAAGTTGGTTAGATGAGCTCAAGAGATAAAAAATTCTAATTATGGAGTTTCCCTCCAGTTTGTGTAATTCAAAAATTTTAACTAGTTTTGAGGGTAAGTGCATGGAAATGGGGGCCCAAAAAACAGACACAAATATGTTTTTTTGGCAATTTTAGCCATAACGCGCTCATGTTATGGCTTGGTCGAGTTATAACATGAATGTGTTATGGCTCGATAAATCCGAGCCATAACATGCTCACATTATAATGCACCTATGTTATGAATGATAAAAAACATACTCGATAACCAATGGCCTATCCATTTACAAAAACCAAAAAGCGTAAGGGAGAAAAACACGAATGCAAAAGAACATGACCACATTTTTGTGCATTGAATCTTTGTGGGACCTTGAATTGGCAATGACGGCAAGCTTAAGAGGTAGGTTATAGTTTATTTTAGGTTTTTTTTTATTAATCTATTTTTTTATAATAGTTTTTGATTTGCTATTTATTTTCATTTTCAGATGCATCTATAGCTTCTATTCAACCCCCACATTCACCTCTACACCAAGATGAAGAAGAAAATGTCCCTCAAACATCCCTTCTATGCCGCAACATCCTCCCAACAACCAAAACCAAATTTTGGGGAGATTAAAGATGATAAAACTCAAATTGAGGGTTTGATAGAAATGTTTAGAAACCCTAATGCCACAAATTTACATCGTCAAAACCTAGCCGTATCTTTAGGATCATTGGTATTTGGTATTGACAATGTGGTTAGAAAAATTAACATATGGGAGAGATTTAAGACCAACAACCGTAATTTTAATACTGACAAGTTGTTGTATAATGCAGTGAAGAATAAAAAACTAAGAAAAGACCAATTGTGTGCATTATTTACTAATCCCAAAACAAATGCACCATTACGTTTGGATTGAAAAATATTTCCCATCCATTGGTGTAATCATGAGGGGATAAAAAACAAGTTTTGGGATAGGTGGTGGATGGTTGTTGACTAACCACCTTGCAATAATTCGGAGGTGCCTCATATTTCTTTAGGAAACTCTATTGTAAGTTCATCATCAATGAAATACCTAATTATTATGACATTCAAGATTTTTCAGGGGAGAGGTAAGGGCTCTTCTCATGATAGAGAGGGAGCACAACGATGGCAGAACTGACTGGTTAGACCCATTTCCCACCCACCTGTTCATTATGTTTCAGTCCCTACTACTATGAGGGAGACTATGGAGGTTCAAACCCTTGTTTTTATTAGATCATTGACATAGTCATTGCTTCATTATTGCATTCATCTTCCCCAGACTAATGAGCACGGTCCTTCTAGGCAACATGCATTATATGACATTGAGTTTTATGCTGGTGGGTATAGATGGATCTACGTGGTGGATGTGGCAGCTTCACAGCCTTGCGAGGAAGCTTCATAGCCTAGCGAGGAAACTCCATAGGCTGAGAAGAGTGTTCAAATAGGGGGGTTAGTTGTGATTTAGTATTAGAGAATATCATCACACAATATGATATATTTCATGCGGCCTTTGGTATTGACTAGCAGCTAATTTTACCTTCAAAATGAGTTGTAATTATATATATATATATATATATATATATATATATATATATATATATATATAGTGTACACAATCTTATAATTTTTATTGTGAATGAAAATTAATCATGTGTGTTTTTATAAAATTATAGGGTCAAACAATGCATCTTGTGTCACATGTCACCACTTCATAGTTGTTTATGGACACTTCATACCTACAGGTATATTTTGTACTAAATTTATTGTGTGTTATTTTTTTCCATGTATAGATATTTTACGTCCTAAAATTACATTTTGATGTCGAACAAGTGAATGTTGGTACGAGCTTACTTGTTGGTGAATTCACCAATGTGGGTTTTATCATTTTTTTATTCACATCGTTTATACATGAAGAGAATGTACTATAGTTAACGTATGAATTTACTAATGTGAATTTTTTTATTATTTTAGCTGATGACCTCGGTGTGGTCTCCTAATGAGATTCAATTCTCTCTATACATTGGGGTTGTTATGGGCATAGCTTCTGTCATGCCTCTTACACAGGTATGCGATAGTAAATTAATTTTCATAATGAAGAGATTGTTTTAAATAACATCATTTAGTATAAATAAATAACATTCACTCGTATTCTAATTTTCATCATCATGATTTCCAACAAGAGAAGTTGACTACACCAGTACGAGCACCTTGTACTGATGATGTTGATGATATTGAGAGGTAGAAAATGATTGATACTGATCATCAATTTGCAGTAAGTATTTATTTTTTAATTAATGTCAATTTATATGTTACTCATTGTATACTAACATTTGGGTATGTTTTTTATTTGTATTGACAGATGGATCTATAAGAATCCTTGGAGGGTAGGAGGTCAACACGTAGTAAGGGACATTCCACTTATGTGCCTGAGTCATTTTCCCAAAAGTTGAAGAGAACTTGATTATTTGATGATGCCCCATAGCTTAGATATATACAAATTTTGTTGTCTTCCTTCGTGGAATATTAGTGTAGATTTATATTTTGTTGATGTATATCGTTGTATATGCCTACATGGCTTTGGATTGACATTGATTTTGATCAAATCTTGAATGATATCAATGATTTTTGAATCAATATAAATATATTTGCGAATTCTTTTTTTATAAAACTTATATAGTCGATGAAACATGTATCTAAGTCCAGATTAATATAATATCATATGTATGTTATGTTAATATGTATTATTAGTGTTAATTTTTTTTGTTTTTAACATGGGAATTAAAATATATGTGTAACTAATTTACAAATTTTCCATTGTACTATAATCAATCAATGTCATCAATTATAATAATATAATGTCAATGTAATGCCATCCACTATATATATATATATATAAAGAAAAAAACAAGCTTATAGTCTCGGCAACCTATAAAATATTAGAAGCCAACACCAAGCTTATTATGAATTAGAAGCCATCTAAAGCAAGATTTATTTGATTGAATACAAGAATATCACAAAACATTAAATCTATGGGTCTAGTAGAGGGATGTGAACGAATTTTTGAGCATTTTATACATTTAAAACTAAGATTGAGGTAGCTTATAGAAATATTTGATGTCTGTCCATTCCATTGATTCCAAAATCTGTACAATTAGTGAAATATTTGAATTCCTTGCTTGAACCAAAGAAGGGAAGAATAACCTCTTGTCATGGCAAGGATAATTTATTTATAGGATTGACACCTAACGTCAAATGCAGATAAGATATGCTTCCCAACCACTAAGTGCTTCAATTTTTCCCATGCCTTCCAAATTGACTAAAGAATAAAATACCCATGAAGAGCAACAAGAAAACCCCTAAATAGTAAGTTAACCTAATGAAGTCCTCTTCATCTCTGTTGAACCTTCAGAGAGAGAGAGAGAGAGAGAGAGAGAGAGAGAGAGAGAGAGAGAGAGAGAGAGAGAGAGAGAGAGAGAGCTCCCTAACAAAGCATCTCGTCGAAGTTATAACTTTTTTTCATCTTTGGGATCTTAAGGGACTACAACCAGATGAAGTATCCCAGAAACAACGACACTTTTCGTCACCGAAATGAATCCTCCACAAGCATTTACCAAGCCACCTGGACGTGTCAGCATGGTTGGTTCGGTACCATGAGATATTGTTTGAAAAATATTGTATTTGATAACATTAAACTGACTCAAACTATTCTCTTTTGTGGTTTTGCAAACAATAGGACACCGAGAGAAACAAATGGATATAGAGAAAACCGAGATAGGCTTTTGTAGAAGGTCCCGATGTGGAAGTATTGGATTAAAAAAGATGGGTGATTTCTCGGTCTTTGTGGCACCTAGATATTTCTCGTCTAATCCTACACCTTTGTGTCAGGACCCTCTAAAAATTCTATCTCGGTTTTCTCCATCTCCATTCGGTTCTCTCGGTGTTCTATTGTTTGTAAAAGTGCATAATAACGTAGTTTGAGTTAGTGTAAGGTTGTCAAATGTAATATTTTGCAAAAATTAGCTCCATGAACTAAACTAACTATGACAATTAAACACTTTTTGAGGCTTTGTTTCAGTTCTGGATGGTGTCATTGCTTCCGGGCTACTTCATCCGAGCATTGTCCCTTAAGATCCCAGAGACCAAAAAATGCTATAACTTTGATGGGTGATTTCTCGGTCTCTATGGCACCTAGAGACGTCTTATTTGATCCTAAAACCTCCATGTTGGGACCATATACAAGAACATATATCACTTTTCTCTATCTCCATTTGGTCATCTCGCTGTCTTATTGTTTGAAAAAATGCCAACTAGTCGAGTTTGAGTTAGTGTAAGGTTGTCCAACAAAATATTTTACAAACACACATTCGTAGCACCAAACCACCTGAGTCATTACATCAAGGTGGCCTAGTCAATACTATGCAATGATTCAATTCAGTGAACAAAATCCTTCTATTCGAAAAAAGTATTAGGAAACATGTTAAGAAGAGATTGTTCGTACTTTATATAGGTTGTGAAATGAGAATCTGAAGAAGACATTTTTCATACAATATAGGTGGTGAAATGATAATTTCCTCTTTTTTTTAATTTCCAATATTTAATTTTCCTTAGCTTCAAGAATAATTAATTCTCAACTAACAGAGCCAACCACATGAAGGTGGAATCTTTTTTGGCACCACTAACCTACATAAACATGTTAGCAAACAATTAAATAGAATTTTAAAACCTACATAATTTTTAAAAAATGATTAAAGTAAATATTCAACTAAATTCATATAGATGTACATATCTAATCGTAAGTGAACATACCTTTGACTTTAGAAAGTAAGCCACTTGGCAGGCTTAAGGAAGGTTTTGTGTATCTTCATTTGTATAAATTCAATTAGGTGATCCATCTGGGTCTAATCTAATTTTTAACATGTCATGTATTGCTTCATGGTAAGACTCATGAACTTTCCACAAAATCTTATTGCGAGGTCTACATCCATATTTAATCAATTCATCATTAGATGCAACAACTAGGTGAGAATAATGAAAAATCTTTTTATGAGTTTTAAAGTCCTCAAACAACCACACATTAGATTTCTTCATTGGGAATCTTCTTAACCACGCTCAAGTAATAACCACATACCCCATAGGATATTCTAGGCCTTCTCCATCAATGATTGGGACTATCAATTTTCTTTTTTCCTCAACATAACAAGACAAATAATAAGATTTCCCTTCTTTATTATTTTCTTCTATACCAACCGCAAAAACATGACCTACATCACATTGTACAAAAAATAATTAGTTTTAATAATTGATTCATTAACAACTTCCATAACATGATAAAAAATATAATTTTTTACAAAATAATGCATGTTTATAATTTACTTGGTTGCACTAGATCTGATATATGGTCAAAGTCAATTGATTCTTCTCTCAGTGTGAGTTGTAGAAATCGTGGAGGTTGATAGGTGTCGAGTGGATATAATTTTCTACAACACCATTCATCAACCCACTCTTTTAACTCACATTCATCCCAAAATGAATACACACATGAATAGCAAAAAATTCCATTTTCTTTGTATAAATAGTCCATCTGCATTTTAACTTCTAAAAGAGTGCACATCACTAGATCCTGTTAGTGTACACCAATATTTATATTTTGCAAAATTAGTTTGTTTTACCAACAAAAAAACCTAGGAACTATAGAATTTCCCTCATTACCTAGACCCATTGTTGAGTTACACCATTCCAAGATGGATTTTACATCAATCAAATTGGCACCATCTTTGTATTTCAATTATTCTCTTGCTAGGGATATTTTCACACATGCTCATTGCACCATCATGTTCTCCTTTTCCATGACTGGACTCAGTGAAATTCCAAAAGTGTTAAACATCACTTATCCTATGCATCCTATGTAACCAATAGAACATTTGTGCATTCTTCAATTGTGATGTAAAATTATTTGACCATATGACATGTTTTTCAAATATGATGTTTATGTTATTCAAATTTCATTGAAGTTATCGAAAAAACTTTCCAAAAACTCTTATGAATGTCCACGATCATCACTCATATAGAAATGGTACTCCCTGAAAATATTTATGTCTTCCTCTGTAGTATCAATAACATGAGTGAATACTATATGTACAAATATGAAAACATGAATAGAGTTGTAGTATTGTGATTACACTTCATTTTGTGGCTATAGAGTATAGTTCTCTTAAAAAAAAAACAAATGAAACAATGGTACTAAGAGGAAATGTTTCCTTTCATAACTTGAATTTCTCATCTAACCATCGAGATATGTGTGTATGTCATGCTTACTAATACACTAGCTTTTCTTGAAATATAGTGATAAAATTTGATACACTTATTTCTTTACCAATTAATTCACACCACTTGGCTTCATTACCATCATTTGAAGTGTATTTCACTAACTTTTATTTTCCAAAATTAACCAGTTCATTTCCGATCACATGTATATTCTCTATGTCTATACATCTTTGCAAACCACCACAACTATCACAAGTTCTTTCTAAACATGATTTCCTATAAAACAATTGTCATTCTCTTGTACAAAAAACATTTTAGATGAACTCTCTTGCTGATTTAGGTGGAACATTTAACATATACTCCTACAAAATATTCTCAATGTGCAAATTAACACATATATGCTAGAAAATATCAGAATGTATAGAAAATTTAATATCGGTTACAAAAACAAGTAGTCTGTGAGTGATTTATTTTAACATAAAAAGGTTTTGAAATTTCAAAATACCTTTGAATAATTTTTATTTCAGGATGAGTCTCTTTAAACTTATTAAAAAATTGTGTTTATGTCATGTCCAAAAAATGTTTAGGATGTAATTCACGGTTTCTAGAACCAATTCTTCTTTTTAAAACATCTTTTTTACTAGGTGAAACCCTTGTATTATTTGTTCAGAATTATATTTTTTTATCGTAACTCATCAACTATGTATTTTTCTTTTCATGGAAATCTACCAGAGAATGCCCAAAATTCACTGTTATTTGTATCTTCAATTATTTCACGATGCTCGAGAGCTTTGTATAGTTTTTTCCTATTTATTTTTAGTGCACTACTTGTTTTTTCTAATTAAACAAGATTTTTTTGTTGCTTTACTTACTAAATTTGATGTAATAACACATCGAGTAACATTAATATCTTTGGTACGTGAGGTTGAACCTACTAATTGGTGTGCATTCATTAGATTTTTTACAATATATTTTTCACTGTTTGTATTAGATGTTATTAGACCAAGGGCTTTCATTGTAGGTCTATAATTAATATTTTTCATCATTTTAACAAATAATTGACATCTACCTATTTCATTTAAGTTATTAAAAATACGTTTTCCATATTTGATTAGCTTTTCTTCTACAAGTTTGTTGAAAAATCTTATTAGGAATTGGGTTTAAAATATTTTCATCAATCTCAAGTAAAATTTTGGGTGTTTTCTGCAAAATATTAATAAGAGATTTCAATGGAAATGATTGTTGAATATCATCTAAACATTGTTCATTTTATATTTTCCATTCATCTTCATAATTCGGTAAAGAGTATGTATTTTCAATAGGTTGGTCATCTGGTGTAACATCTATTTCATTCATTGAATATTCATTATTTATTGATTCAATTGGTGTTTCATGATATCTTGCACCATCAATTTCATTTGGAAGAGATGCTTTACTTCATCTCCATATGTTGATTTCTTTTTTCATGGATTGTTTGTACTTTCTCCCTTGTTTTCCTTTTTTATCTTCTTTCTTGGATTTGTAGGATGATACATTGCCTTTAAAATCATCTTCAATCTCTTGTAAATACATGTTCAATTTCTTTTTTTCAAGCCCTTTTTTATCCATTCCTCTTTTTTTCCAATTCATCGAACGTCTGCTTTTGTGGTTTCCTCACCATAATTCTCAAATATCTTTATCACCACAAGATAATTGACAAAAAAATGAAATTACATGTTAGGGATATAAAAAACAATACAAACACACTTATATCTTAAAAAATGCTTAAATAATTAATAAAACAAGCTATATATAAGACAAAATAATCACAATTGTCAATAATGATACAAAAGTGCAAAAATATGTTATGCAGCAGTTTGTAGACAACCCGTGACCAGTGGGACCTCATTTGCAAATTCCTTTTGTTGTTTTGTACTTTTGGCATTTTAGTTCAAGAAAAAACATGAGAGTGTTATAACATGCTCGCGTTTCACATTCTATGGGTTTGGGAATCCCAATCCATTGGCTTGAATTTTCCTTGGATACCCTACCCTATGAATTGAAATGCGTAATCCGTGAATAAATCCGTGATTTACAAAAAAAGAACAAAATATCAAGTGTACACCCCAATAAAAATGTGTTATAACATAATATTCCAAAAAACATTATACTACGATATCAAGCTCAATTTTACCTTGGTGATGATATGCTTCTTTCTAGAATCTGATTAGTTTAAGGCTTTCATTCATAATTTATTTTACTAGTTCCTTCTTTTCTTGTGAAAACCTATGCATATGTTTTGGCGCACAATTTATTATTTCTTCCTCCGAATTTCAAAAAAAAATCCTCTTAAAAACTCCATTCTACACACATTAAAAAAATAAAAAAAATACTTCTTTTACTCAAATTTACGGGGGTGTACACACCAATATTTAATTTTTGGGATGTGTGCACATTGAAAATTAATAAAAAATTCTATATTCATCCAAAAATTATGAAAAACTAGTGGGACCTCGTACATGGAATTACCTAATTTTATACAAAAGGGATTTGAATTTTTTTTTATTAAACTCAAAAAATTGGTTGGCGCACACACAATAGGTTCTTATCTTTTTGACAAAGAAATAGACATACTTTGTGTGCACACCACATTTGACCCTCCTAATCTTAACCATTTAGAAAAAAGAGTAGTTTAGAAACTAGATTCTGAGCTCTATGGTACTTATTCTTATCACTTTGTAAAATTTTGAGAATATGCATGCCGAATTATTATATGAAGTTTAGGTTTTGCTGATTTCAGGAAAAATGTGTCCCTTTTTGAGCCCCTTTCGGCCCCCCATTTCCATGCACTTACCCTTGAGCCAATTTTGGCTTCATTGTTTGAGATAGGTAGTTTAAAGGATCGTCATAGGTTATTTAGGGGATTTTAAAAATGTAATGAAGTCTTGGACTCTCACCATGATATTATATTGGGTTTTGTAACTCCTAAATCTTGTTTTAAGCTCCTTACTTTAAATGATAACCTCCATAAATCTTAATCTTATGACTCTAGAGGTAAGTTCAGGAAGTAACTCGAACCCAAGAGGTATAAAAGTGGAATTTTAACTATTTTTTATCTTATCATTTGAATGAAAAGAAGATCTTGGAACTCTAAGAGGATTTCAAGGGTTCTTTGTGTGAAAAATAAGCTTGTAATTATCGTTTGTTTTGTTAGCATTTTGAAAACATGGAATGCATGTGCACAAGAATGGTAAGAGACATTATGAGATGTAATTCATGATTCATTTTGAGTGTATCCATTTTTTTTATGTGGTTTAATATGTTGAAAAATAAAATAATATTGTGGCTTACTGTGTTTCAGAATAGTAAATACAAGTTTTATGCCATGAAAGGTAGTTTGGGCAAGGAAGAGTTAGTATGTTGAAGAGACAACAAGAAGAAAGTTTAGAGAGTCGGTAATAAAAGGGTCAACATATGTGCACAAACTTCTTAGAGTCTTGAAAGCTATGTATTTAACCATTATTTGAATGTTCATGTATTAACAGTTGGAGAACCTTGTTTTGAGAGGGTGGAATATGATAGTATCGAGGCATTTTGGTCATTTGAGGTCATGAGGAGCCTCACTGTCACTTCTATCATAGTCATCAGGTGAAAATAGACCTTGGAATTAAAATTCAAGTTTTTGAATAGTGTTGTAAATATTTTATCACATATTTTCTCCTATCAAGCTACGTAAGAAACCCTCCTAGGGTTTATCAACAGTTGATATTTTCATTATCTTAAAAACCACTACAAATGCCTAAATCTTCAAGAAACCATCCATATAGATCCCCTAATAGGAATCAAGAGGATATTTCCATTGACAAGCTCTTATATGATAGAAAACTCCGCGAGTTGAAGTATATACATGCATATGCTTATTTAAGGCTTAATTGTCAAGTGAAAGGTGTGATTTTTGGGAATTTTTCTTATGAAAGACAATAAGAAATTTTATATAATGATGGAAAACCTGAATGGGTTCCCTAAATGGTCATTTTTTTGTATTTTGAACCACGATATTAAAATTTATGCTTGATTTTCACCTGACACAGGGCTAGATGGAAAGAGTTAATCCTAGAAGAAGAATAGTGAAGCATAATGGTCTACCTTGGGATTTGAGACAAACCATTTAACCCACACCTAGAGAAGGGAATAGGGTACTCAAATATTCCTGTAACATTTTGTGGGATCTTGTCGATTGTTCTATCCACCAAATCACTAGAAGCATTGCTCTTAAGAACCTTAAGTGGTAGTTTTGAACTAGGTAACCAAATTATGAGTTTTGGGTGCTTTAATATAAATTGGTGATTGTGTTTGCATAATAGGATGTAGATTAAAATATTCTAAGCTTTACAGAATCCATTTTTATCTTTTGGAGTCAAATTTACATACTTGAAAGATTTCTAGTCTTGAGAGAAAAAGTCAAATTGCAAGCTTTAAGGAATTGATTGAAGTTATTTGAACAAACTAAATTATTTTTGTGGGTGTTTGTGTGATATGCTATACCTATTTTAGTAAAAAACTGAAGGATAAAGAGGTAAATTAATAGAATTAAGACAAAAGAGAAACAAGTAGTGAGAAGAGAAGAGAAGTGAAAATAACTTCGAATGCCACTTAGAAGAGTGGTCAGAGGAAGACATAGAGGGAGAAGCCTAGAGACAATGAATTGGCTTCCATTCTGAGAAATATACATGATAGATTAGGAGTGTTGGAAGTTTTTCAGAGAAGAGTTAAGGTATTGGATGAAGACAATGAAAAAGAAGAGAAAGAAAGAGAGGTACTAGAAGAAAGAGCACTAGAGGAAGAAGGACCATAGGTTAGAATCATAAAAATAGTCATGGGAGAATGCACTAAGTGAGGATGAAGGTATTAGAATATGGTGGAAGAATGCCTCTAGAGGAGTTAATTGATTGGATTGTAAAAATGGACATGTATTTTTATTTTGAGAACATAACATAAGATGAGAAGGTGGAATTTACTTATTCAAAAATTACATGACATGTTGCTATTTTGTGAGATTATGTGCAAGAGGAAAGGAAAAGATCAGGTTATGGGACAAGATGGTAGCTATAATAAATGGTAGGTTTATCCCTTCAGATTATCAGACTAGCTTGTTTAAGAAATTGTAAAATTTGAGACAAAGGGAAATGTATGTAGCTGATTATATAGATGAATTTTATAAGTTGGCAATGAGATATGGTCATATAGAAGATGTTGTTGAAGAGGTAACTAGATATGTGATTGTTTTGAGACTTAACATACAGGATGAGATCAGTTTGTTTAACCTGAGAATGGTGGAAGAGGCATACTAAACAACCTTCAAAGTATAAGTGAAGTTGTATAGAAAATAAACAAAGTACTTTAGATATGTAGAGGAAGAGGCGTAAGAGGTAGAGGACAATAGTCAAATAGAGGACACTAGCAGAAAACTCGTGAAGAAGAGGTAAGTAGCTCATAAACATAGAGTACTACAAGAGATGGATATGCTAGCGATAGTTCTTCATATAGAGGAAGATGTGGTTTTAGAAGAGGAAGAGGTGAGTTCAAAGGTAGATATATTAAGTGTAACAATTTTTCTGGTCATAGATATTTTTGAGTGTCCAGAGTATCCAAAGCAAGCAACACTAAGGTGAATGAATCAAGAAATCATATTGCACATGTTCAAGAGGAAGAAAGTGTGGCATCACCATCACTAGTGGAAGAACCAAAAACATGTGAAGCATTGATGATGATGAGAGTCTTAATGAGATAAAACAAGAGGAGTGAAGAACCAGCCAAAAGAAGGACATTATTCAGGACTCTATGAAAAATAATAGGTAAAATTTTCAAACTTATCATTGAAAATGGTAGTACATATAATCTAGTTTCTTATGAGATGGTTGAGAAGTTGAATTTGAGAAGAATGAAACATCCTAGCCCGTATAAGGTCTATTAGGTTCAAATAGATCACTAGGTCTTGGTTAGTCAATAGTGTTTAGTCAATTTTTAGAATGGTAGATATCATGATCAGATTGTATGTGATATATTGCCTATGGATGCATGTCATGTTTTTCTAGGTAGGCCATGAAAAATTGATAGGAAGTCAACTCATGATTGATGGGCTAACACATACACATTCTTGAAGGATGGAGTCAAACATACATTTAATCCACTAAAATATAGTTAAGTATGGCATGAAAATCATCCTAGAGTGATTCTGATGGGTTTAAAACATACTTTCAGTAGAGAGGGGATGATGATGTCATGGATAAAATAATCGGTTCAGTCAAGATAATGTGGAAGTGGTTAAATGGAGAGAAGGAATACGAAGATAACTTGCAAAGGAGAATAAGAAAGGAATATGAGAAAGGAAGATCTACAGATCATACTAAGAGAAAAGAGAATGATGAGCTCTTATAGGAAAACAAGGAAGGAGAAAAATCATACCGTGGGGAAGGAATGAAGCAATTAGATATAGTGAAGGAAGAAAATAGTCTTGAAAGGTGTATGCAAACAGTTCATGGAGACAAAAGGATACAAAATTAAGGAGATATAAAGCATGAGGAAGAAATGGTGGTTAATAATGAAGAAGAAAATCATATTTTTCAATCTAATTTTTCTTTGGATGTTGTGCATACAAGTTTGACACTTCAAAAAGTGAAGGAAGAGTCAAAGGAGAGTGGTTACTTAAAGTAAAAGTTACTATTTTCCAAATTTTAAGACAAAATAACCAAGGAAAAGAAAAATGAAGATGTAAAGAATAGTTTGACAGTCAAATATTATGAAGGATCATCACATATGATCTTGGATCAGATGTATTTATCAAGCACAAGGTGGAAAAAATGGTATACAGTATGAGTACAATCATTTTTCTCGAGAAGATAACTTATTTAATGATGATAAATCTTGTAAGAAGCATGATACAACTAATGAATACCAATGAAGCATGGAAATTAGTTAAGGATCACTTTTAGAGGCTCATGTTTAACAGGAATAAAATGAAGAAGAAGAGGATCGACTTGCTAGCAAACAAGTTCATGGGGAAACACTCTCTTTCTGTTGGGAGTATGATGCATGGCCATCACTTCTGAGATCAATCAAACATGTCATGACACAGATTTCGTTTGTTATGTGTTTGAGGGGTCCTTAGGTGGCTTATGAGTCATTCCATGTTGGTTAGATGAGCTCAAGAGATAAAAAATTCAAATTATGGATTTTCCCTCCATTTTATGCAATTTGATTTTTTCAACTAGTTTTAAGCCAATTTTGTGTTGATTGTTTAGTGTAGGTAGTTTAAAGGGTATCAATAGGTTATTTATGGGTTATTGATTTTACATAATGAATTCCTGGAGACTCGTCATGATATTATATTGGGTTTTATAAATCCTAAATATTGTTTTAAGCTCCTTACTTCAAATGATAACCTCCATAAATCTTGATCTTGTGACCCTAGAGGTTAGTTCAAAAAGTAACGTGAGCTGAGGTATAAAAGTGGAATTGTACCTATTTTTCATCTTATAATTTGAATGAAAAGAAGAGATTGGAGCTCCAATAGGATTTAAAGGGTTTTTATGTGTGTAAAACAAGCTTGTAATAGTCATTTGTTGTGTTAGCATTGTGGAAACTTGGAATGCATGTGTACAAGACTAGTAGGAGACATTATGGGATGTAATTCATGATTTATTTGTAGTGTATTCATTGTTTTAACCTGGTTTAATGTGTTGTAGAAAAAAATAATATTGTAGCTTACTATGTTTTAGGACATTTAATCCAAGTTTTATGCCATAAAAGGTATTTTGGGAAAGGAAGATTTATTATTTTGAAGAGACAACAAGAATAAAGTTTAGAGAGTGGGTAATAGAAGGGTCATCATACATGAAAATTTTTATCAGAGTCCTGGAAGTTAATTATTTAACCATTATTTGAATGTCCATGTTTTAATAGTTGGAGAGAACTTTTTTGAGAGGGCAAAATATGATAATATTGAGGCATTTTGGTCATTTGACGTCATAAGGAGCCTCACTTTCAATTCTATTAGAGTCATCAGGTGAAAAAAAACTTGGAAAGAAAATTTAATTTTTGGAATAGTGTTGTAATATTTTATATCATGTTTTCTCCTATCAGGCTAGGTAAGAAACCCGCCTAGGGTTTATCAAAAGTTAATATTTTTATGGTCTTAAACACCAGCACAAAGGCTTAAATCTTCTACAAACCATTAACAGATGCTCCTTAACAATAAGCAAAAGGTTATTTGCACTGAAAATATCTTATATGATAGAAAACTATAACAGTTGAAGTACATACCCGTATATACTTATTAGAGGCCTAATTGTAAATTCAAAGGTGTGATTTTTGGGAATTTTTCTTAAGGAAGTCATTAAGATTTTTTTTTTGCCGAAGGAAATCTCAAATGGGTACTCTAAATGGTCACTTGTTTATCTTTTCAGCAAGGATATCAAAATTTATGCTTGATTTTCACCTGAGACAAGGCTAGAAGGGAAGAGTTAAGCCTAGAAGAGGAATAGTGAAGAAGAAGGGTCTACCTTGGCATTTGAGAAAAAAAATTAAACCCACACCTAGATAAGAGAAAAGGGTACTCAAAATAGTGTGTAAATGTTTTTTTCACCTTGTGGATTGTTCTATCCACCAAATCACTAGGAGCATTGCTTTTAAAGAGCTTAAGGGGTAATTTTGAACAAGGTAAGGACCTTATGAGTTTTGGGTGATTTCATATGAATTGGTGATGGTGTTTGCATAATAGGAGGTATATTAACATGTTCCAATATTTACACAATCCATTTTGATCTTTTGGATTCAGATTTACATACTGGAAGGATTTCAAATCTTGAGAGAAAGAGTCAAATTGCAAGCTTTTAAAAGACTACTTGAATTTTTTGGGGTGTGTGTTTGTTTGATATGATCTGCATTAGTTGTGTACTAGAACACCTTTAAGTTTCCAATATTGATGAGTGGACTATTACTATGTAGGATGTTTCTAGGATCACGTCTCCTAGTCACAAGGAGGGAGGTTAAAATATTTACTATAGAGGTGGCCCAGACATTAGAGTGGTAAAACTATTTCAGTGATGTCCAAGAACCCAAAGGTGATATCAAGAAGGTGGTTATATTGGTGGCGATTCGTAATTCTGAAATAGTTCACATCTATAAGGTGATCATTTTGATCTTTTATCCTAAGTAGTCAGGGAAAGGGAACATTCACTCTTATCTACTTAGTTGGCTCCATCGTCAACTAGATTGAGGAGCATGGATAGAGGTAGAGTTGGGCCCAAGATATGATATCCCATACATACATGGATTTATATAGGGTGATGAGGTTGGGAATTCGAGGCTTAAGCTCCTTGACAGTAGTTATGAGTTATGTGTATGAGAGTTTTAGAACACATGTGATGATATTCCAAGTTTTCATTCCTAGAGAGAGCATAGAAAATCATTGGGGGAACATGGTCCTATTCAAATATACTCCTTGAGTAGCCACAAATTTGATAGATGTAAAATTGATTTCAGATTTGTATTTGGTGATGTAACTTTCTTTGCTTAGAGAGGGTGCTTCACCTATGGCTTGTTACCTCGCGGGGTAGGTCAAGGATAGATTGGGATATGTTAATTTCCATCCAGTTATCAAGGTACCATCATAGTGTGAGAATCAACTTGTCACTGCACTCTGATATATACTGGTCATATATCATGTAATATGTGACTTATATGATTCTTAGATGGGTTAATCAGAGTGGACTACCTTGACACATGGATTTCCTATTATTTCATATATAGTTGGATTAACACCAACCAATTAAATATAAGGAGGAGGTAGAGGCATGACAGTGTAACCACCACCACAATTAGGGAAGACACAATCACAGGGGTAGTAACCAATGTCAGTAATGTTTGGTCGTGGACCAGGACTGATATAGATTTTTCACCTCATTAGTTATATTGAGTGAGAGGATGGACATGGAGGAGTTAGATTAGGCTAGGAAAAAATTGAGAGAAAGAGGAGAATGATTACGAACCTTCTGATGCTTGGTCAGACCTGGATTGGTAGGTGGGAGATCTAGGTAGGCCATTTTTTATTTATTTTTTATTCACACTCATTCTTTTATTTAGACTAGTTATTTATTACTACTACCACTAGTGACTTTTTTACACCTAGTGGTTAGATGATCTCTCTTTTTAGATTTTTTTATGAATCTATGATTTTACGCATATGTACAAAGATTTTTGGTAAGTTTCAATAGATAATTTAAGATGCCTTGATTGACATTTTCCCCCTAGTTTCAGGGGATAATGCTGACATGTTATAGGTAGATATTGGATTACCTCAGAGTGTTGGGTGACATAGTGATTTTTTTACAAGCAAATAACATGGGGTATGGCTCCTATCCATTTTGAAGTATAATAAATCAAAATTTGAGGATAATATCTATACTCTAAGAAAGGTGATGTTCACTCATTCAAGTGTATATGGAGTTTTCTCAAACAAGAGGAGATACACACATATGTTGTTGACACCCTATGCAAGTAGGTCCGTACACAAAAGTAGGTCTAGGAGTCCTCACCATTCCACAATGGGGTCTCAGATGTGGAGGACCAAGAGTCATCTACAACATTTGGTTGGAGGGTCACATCAGAAATCTTAGTTGTTCTACAAATTTTTGACTTCTATGGTGGATGGAGGCACATATACGCCTCATTTTTAAACATATTTTTTTATTTTGAACTCCATACCTATATACCTAGTGTGGATGTGATGATCATCTATATAATCATTGATCACCACATGGACACACATGTACTAGAATTATGATTACACTATGCTATGCGAGTTCTTTAATTATTGATGTTATAGATTTATTTTGTTTTATAGATGTATGTAATCTAGTCAATAACAAAATTGATGCATAGTATTGTAATTTTTATACTTATATATATTTCAATGTAATTTTTTAAGCATAGATGTAGATATATGGTAACTATCTTTTTTACAGGTGAGATAAAGACATATAATTACACATATGATTCTTGTGAAATGAACAAATAAAGTGGTAAATTGCAAAAACTTGAGGTGGGTATAGAAATCATGACAAAAAGAGGGGGAAACAATGTCACTCAAAAAATAAGCTTATGTAACTAAACTAATAGTAATTCCAACAGGATTAGGAATTTCTATAGGGGACAAAAAGATGGTGATTCGATGTAGAAATATATTTTTGAACCTTTCGATAGCCAATCATTACATAATCAGAAGTGGGGCTTATCACTATCTTATTGATTACAAATATTATATTTTCTCTGAAAATTTTGGAAGTCTTGTTATTTCACATTTTCTTTCCTTTATTGTTTATTTCTTAGTATGTAGTTTCTTCCTTTATGAGACCTCTATATCTAGCCTCATATAGCTTCGAATAAACATGGTCTCATCATTACATACTAGATGTGGGTGAGTAAGGTAAGTACCTCAAAGTGTATGCCTCATGAAAAGAGGAAGATATGCAAGTTTCTCACCAAAGAATGACATGGACAAGTAACATGGTAGATCTATCAAAAATAAATTATTGTTTTATTACATATATGCTTCATTTTTTAAGAGTGAAGAGAAATATTTCTCCCATACCCCAACCTTATGTAACCAATAAGATGTAAGGGCTCATCACTAAAGATCAAGGAAGGTGGGATAAACATTAGGGGATGACATACTGTAATGTTTTGTACTATAAGAGAGAGATTGAGGAAAGTGTGTCACAAAAAAGCCTCTAGAGACCTAAAAAATATAGATCCATATGTCTGACTAAAGTTTTTTAGGGAATATGGGAATTAAAACACTAGGAAATAAACAACTAAAGCTATAACATGAAAATAATTTCGATTTATGTTAATGATGCAATAATGATTTAATAAATATTGGATTTTATAAAACCCTTATTGTAGAGTAAAAACACAATGATAAGAAGTAAAGTACAACTTTGACCTAAACAATAAGAAAATGGAAGTTGAAATGATAGGTCCAAGAGAGGGAATAAGAGACTTAGTTGATTTCACAATAATCCCAAAGATTTACCGCACGAGAAAACTGATGGAACGAGAGTAAAAACTGTCACAACCGGACCCAAAAAAATGTAGAACTAGGGTACCTGGACTAGGTCAGGGTAGCTAGGCACCAAAGAGCTTCAGCAAACACTAGTGACTATGGAAAACTACAAAAATTGATTTGTCTTATGTTGTAATATGTTCGCTAATGTTCGTTGTTGGTTTCCTCTAAGTCATTAAAACATCACTGAGTTTTCCTGTAACCTGCAAAATGAAATACCTCCTACAAAACCGCAAAAAAATATTAAATCTAAAAAATAAAAAATAAAAAATCAGGTGTTGGACAAACCCCAGTGGTCACCCAACAGAGTGAAATCACAACCAAGTATTACATTACATCTCAGACTCCATGTAGTTCTGCGTGTGTATGTGAAAAATTGTACCCTAGGTGGCTCTTGTGCAAGATGCACTGAATAGTAAGCAATAACTAGATGTAGCAATGTAAGTAGATGTGTGGATGTCAAAATAAACTTCCTTTCTTATGACATATATGTAGAATAATGCAGTCCCTTGTCCCTTGAATGATAGCTAGATGGATGCTTTAATGCTCTTAGAATGGATTTGGATGCAACCTTAGGTTATAGTAATAAATTCTTAGAGTTGGGTCCTTTATTATGGTCACAAAGCTTTGTATTTATATGATTCCCTTATTTGAAATTCTTAATTAACAAATAAAATACCAAACCACAAGAAAACACTATTCCCAAGAGATAAAAGATGCCCAAAAGGGGTGAGTAATATACAAAGAGGTCGGGGGCACCCAGGAGGATGGGTGCACCTAGGCGCTTCCATCCTAGCTAAGCATTGGTGTTTAGAGTGATAAACGGTAAACCAATAAAGCATCTACTGGGCTATAGGGTGTAAGAGGTGAGGAAGAAGACATGAAAAAGGACATAAAAGCCAAAGCCAACTATTAACTACTAGTTTTATCACTTAGGAATCATCTGAATAGTGGTATGTGATTACAACCTGAAAATGTACCAAAAGTACGTGATTTAATATCTACACTTTCCCCCACTTTATGGTTTTGAGTGAATAATCGATAACATAAATTACATAAGAGATGCGTACGTGACAACCATGTAGATTGATGGTGAAAGCGTGCTGAGGAGACAAGAAAACACATGGAGTGATAAAATGAAGTGTGGAAGCTAAAGAAGAGGAAGTGACCCTAGAGGTGAAAGTGTATGCATTATGTCACATTGTACCTATTGTTGTTTTTTATTGATGTGTTTGAGGATGTGACTTCTACTTCCAGTATATAAATGTATGTAAAAATGTGAAAAGGAAAACATGCACATGATATGTGATGAGTGAAAGGATAGAAAAGATTCTAAAAATGATTTAGAAGAATGATTTTTTTTTGAGATTTCATGCCAAGATTGAGCTTTTTGGGTGATATCATGCCAAGTGCAAGTGTTTTGGGTGATATCACACCACGTCAGAAGAAGTGTTAGGGAGAAAGGTATAGTGTTATTCTCCAACCCTGATTACTTCAACGATTTATACACCAATATAGATGTTGTGATCCTACTTTTTTCTAGTTCGATCGAGTTCTATCTAGTTTGATCCAACAAAAATAGAAACAAGGAGATAAGATACCTGTTGATTACTTGAGGATTGTCCATGTTATGTGGAAAATACTGTGTAAACTGCTAAAACTTGTGTTTCTCTAAGAAAATATTATAGTTTCCCCTTGATCATAGGTGCCCAAGAAGGATCAGGGGCACCTAGGCACTCATATATGTATCTAGGCGCTATCATCCAAGTTGTATTAAGGGTCCAAGTCAAATTCTGGGCCATTCTTGTGACTAAATATTGTGTTATTCTTGTACTTTATAGGTTTGAATTGTGAATTTGTACTGCTGAATAGGGTGACTGATTCACCCAATGTATGCCCTCCTCATTTGGGTTCCATGTGACGTCACTAGGAGGATGCGATCCAAAGGAGAAGACCATACACTGATCTGAAATTGATTCCATGTAGGGGGATGGAATTTTCTTGGTAAATACCAAGGCACGAGTTAAAAAGTGGATAGGAAACATGTGTTAATACTATCAAGACAAATACACAAATAGAATACAATGTGTGATGTAGTAAGCAGGAAGACAATGTAGACTTTGAAAAGTGGGTTTCAAACATGGGACATATTTCAAAATGTGGTAGGAAAAATAGGTCTGAACATGCGTAAAGCATACAATGTGAAAACAAGAAAAATGACATAGCCCACAAATTATGACTTATAATGACAAGAAAAACTGTGACGAGAAAAGAGTAACATATAACCATGGTGGAAAATAGTTCCTGCAAAGAAAATGTTGAACATGAATCACCCCTTAGCATGTTAGAATGATAAAAATTATTTAAAATCATGTATGATCTGATATACAGTAGTGTGCTAGTAAGAGTAGTATATAACACAACAATAACACATGTGATGTGTATAAAAATAGATGCCCCCAGGAGACATTGTGTGAATGGTAAGAGGTACAATGCTAAGCATCTGTGATGCATGTAACTATGTATGTAAAGTATGAATTCAAAAATATAAATAAAGTGGATGCACATGTGTACATGTATAAGATAATGACATACAAAATATTTGTGTAGCATAATAAGAAAAGTGTACATGTAAGTATAAGTAGGAAAGAACAATGTACAACGAAGATATACAATATGTTTTAAGTGTGGATGGAATGTAATGAAATGTGAGTGTGATAGGAGCATCGTTCCCCTCAATTGAATGTAAGTGAGTATGCATTAGATGAGTTTTATTTATAATTCCCCCTTATTAGTCGAGAATGAACCATAGAAAAAGAGTGCATCATGAGGAAATGGTATGAATTGTATGCTAGATAGATATGATTCACAAAGTGTAGATTGTAGAGAGTGAGTGATTTTGGTGAGGTTCATTTCAGATTTAGAGACTCAATAGTTTAGTATGAATTGTGGAACCAGAGTGCATCATCATGAAACATGTCGTTTGACCATGTAATGTTCAAAAAATGTGTCATGAATGCTTCGAGTGTAGAAATGTGTAGTATGTATGATGTGAGGTTCATTGATGTATTATTTCCTCAATAGTCAAGTTTGAACCATAAAATAATATTACATCATAGGGTGGTGAAGATACCAATGCATCAAGATGTGTAAGATGCGTGTTAAATACTAGATGCGATGTGTAGAGTGAACAGGTAGAAATGCGAGACACCTGACCATGCTAGGATGGGGGATAGTAAACATGTTTTCCACAAAGTGTGTGATGTGTGTTGGAAGAAAAATGGAATGAGATGGGGGGGGTGAATCATTCCTTACTAAATGTAAATTCATATTTCATATTATCTTATTCAAAAAATCAAAAACATTTAACCATCCATGAATGTGTGCATACAATCAATTATCACATGTGTAAAAAACTATAAGCAAGATAATAACCACAAGAAACAAGATATGAGTGGGAAAACATCAAGGGGAAGAAAACCCACTAAAAAAATCCTTATATTTATAAGTTTCAAATTTAGTGAAGCACCAACCCCACAATGAGCTCCAACCCCTAGTTTACTAGAGCTTCAACCCTATAAAGAGCACCAACCCCTAATTTTGTGAAGAACCAACTCCACAAGGAGGTTACGACACCCAAAGATGATCAAGGACCCACTTAACCAAATTATGATGTTCTAATCTCTAAAATATATCTGCTACAACTGATAAATACCATTGATTCAGCTCACACTTCTCATAACCCTCATATAAATCCTAGATCTTCAATCTCTCACATACAATCACTTTCTTCACTTCTCAAGCTTCAAAAAAAAGTACACATTCTTTCTATCAATATTCAAAATGTTATACACTTTATCAGATCTCAAATCATGCTCACACACCTATAAAAATATCTCACCTAGGTCTCACTTCTTGCACACCACACAACTATCTCACGAAAGGCACCCAAAACAATGCTTTTATAAGCTCTTTCACATTTCAAATTAAAAAAAATACCTCCTTTTTATAGACCCATGCATCATAAAAACTTCCAAAATTTATAACATAATAGTCACAAGTTACCCAATTAGGTCGGCCTAGCCAAAATCATCATTACATGCTCCTAAAAGACTCAAATCCCCATGGGTAGAAAGAGAAAAATACCCTAACATCAAAACCATATTTTTTCATGACCCATAAATAAACAAACATGTTCAAATTAACATTTAAACATCATGCATGGTTTTAATTTACCTCAACCAGTCAGAATATTTTAGTTAATGGGACCACTATTCTATGTTCTTCTCAAAAAACTTGTTTCCTTTACGCTTCAGAACCATGTCAACATTGTTTTGGCACTAGATCACTCCAAAAAATACAAATTATTCCATGTGAACACTTAATGAAAATCACCAAACCTATAGAACACTTATAAGGAAGTTATAAGTCTTGAGACAATGACATGCTCACACCTTGCCCACTTTTGTATTCACCAAATCAAACTTCCCAAAAACTATTTTCAAATGTCATCTAGTTAACACCTTTCCTAGAACAATAAATACCTTTAAGTGGATTAATTGAATGAAAAATTAATCTTTGTACAATCTCAAGGTAATATAAAGCATCACCTAATCCATGTCATAGTCCAACCAACTCAAAACATCCAGCATATCCTGTGCTATCCTGCACTGGAAAAAATATTCCTATCTAGAAGCTGACTTAGAAACCTTAGAAAAAATCATCATCATGATAAAACATTATATCAATGGAAATATCTCTGAATTATATTTCCAACACGACTTCAATCACCTCCTAACTCCTCTTGTATGTTGTAAAGCGTGTATTTAAGAAAAGACTACTTATTATTTCCTCAAAACTACCCTTTCACCAGTAAAAATTCATACGGTGCACTTTTCCATTTTTAGACATCCTCATGACCTGAAACATCTTTGCTATTCAATAAAAATTCACATAAATCACACAAAGTAAATTTAGTTTGTAAATCCTTTGGGCAACCTTGTCCCAAAACACAGTTCTTCATACAATGGCTTGTTTGAGTGGGGTCCATTCATCACCATGGCCTCTACCATACCTTTATGGAAATATGAATGATTATTATACATGTTCCAATCATAATCCATGTAATAGAAAAAAATTCTAGACAATTAGGAAATAGATATCACAAATCACTTTCTAGGGTTTCAAACTCATAAATAGTTGCTTACCTTCTTAATGTTTGTTCGTAATAATATGATGATTAACTGAACTAATTTATTTTTTAAAACATTCTAAACTCAGTATAGAAAAATCCATTAAATCAAAAAGTTCCCATGCAAAGAAAAAAATTCAGGGTGAGCATTAGAAGTTGTAATTCGAGTTGAAGATGACCTTGTCCTTAACCCCGTCTCACCAAAAATGACATAACTTGCAAAATTCACACCCTAACATCATTATTTTTTATCAAAGAAGCATGAAAAATCATACTAACATATATAATCATTATAAAGTCAATACCATCTCTCAAGATCTCCAGCCACTGAGACTTGCATAGATAACCCTTAGGGATTCACATTGTAAAAGCCAGGTTCAACTGAAATAACACTACAACTCATCATGCAATCACTCAAAATGGTCCAAAGATGCTTGTTATATAATGGTACACCATCCTACATGCATCCATGAGCTCATATAGATACATACCTCAATCTCACACCTCCTAACATCCATACCTACTCCAAATGAGCACATGAATCATAGCCACCAACCTGTATTTTCACCTTGAAACTAAATTGATTTCCCAAGAACTATTTAAACATGTTATTTACAATACTAACATAATTCTCAAGAAAACAAGAAGCTCCAATCATCATGTAAAATCACCTAGTCTAGCTACGTCACAGGAATGGCCTTCCTAGAACAAGCCATCCTTACTAAATCAACCTATACAATCAATAACATGCCTAAATCTCCATTTCATCACCACTCTGAGAATCATATTACCAAAAAAAATCATTCAATTTATCATTAATGAGTTTTGTCATTAATGACAACACCTATTTAGCAACATGTCAACAATATCCCCCTTTATCATTGATGGAAAACAACCTCAACTTATCCCCATTTTTACATTAATGACAAAGGATATCTATACCTATGTAAAATTCACATTTCTCAGCTTCATAGTATCATGCTCTAGTTAAAAACATCAACCAAATATCATACTCAAGCACAAAACCTTGAAATTTGTACTCAAATCTTGTTTTTCCCTTATTTCCACGCATGCAACCACTATGCTCCCCATGGGACAAGAATTTAAATTATCTAAATACATAAATAAATAACAAATAAAGAATCCTATTACCTTTCCTGGAGACAAAACACCAATTTTCAACTTCTAGGCATCCATAACTAGTCATTTAAAATTCAAACACTATTTTATCCTTCATGAATCTATTGTAGTAGACCATCATTTGAGCCAACAACACCATGGATATGCAAAAAATGTCATAAATGTGCTAGAAAAACCATCATACCTTCTTTCTTGAGGTTATACCATCATGTTATAGGAATAGAAATATATTTTCAATGTAATATTTTTCTCTCCATATCACACTAGGAATGAGATCCATGAAGTATCTCTCCAATACTTTTAGGACCAACTTTGATAGTTCCTTGATCCTCATGTATACCTTTATCATGTAATTAATAACTCACCATGGACTCAAGACAACTATATATCTAGTAGATAAACACAAAAATGAGCTACTAACCTTGAGTTCTTGCCAAGAAATAACCTTATTCACTTTGGCCACGTATTAAACCATCTTCTCAGTGCTTAAAAATCATATTTGATTGAGATAGTGAATTTTTTCTTTCAACATATTTATATATGAGGAGAAACATATACCACATATCTCTAATGTCTTAATACCTCCATATCACCATCTATAAGAAAACTCAATTGCTCCCCCTGACATAACTAAGACTAACACATCCTCTTACACGTGTAGAAGAACTTTTACATCTTTGTACACTGATAACCAACAAAGACTTGGTTAAGTGCACAAATATGGGGGGCCAAAAAGCAGACACATTTTCTATTTTAATTAAAATGTGAGTGCATTTTGTGAAAGCGTGAGAACATTATGAAATATCAGGCTTGGTATATGTGGTTGTGGTAGGAATATATGTTGTATAGGCACGTCATAATGCACTCGAGTTCGTATTTGCTATGTGGTATATGTGGTTGTAGTAGGGATATATTTACTAAAATAAATGGTTAAAGTATAAGTTTTTCATTTATTAATCTTTATACTTTATTATTTCTTATATTATTTTTTTAGTAAATATAAGAAGTTAGGGTCACTTTGCACCTTATGGAACTAGTCTCACAGCTCCATCAGTCATGTTTTAGAAGATGGTTTTTCATATTCTAACTGGTCAGTACATAGGTAATTTTATGGATTTTAGCATTTAGCCTAAAGTTATTAGGGTTTACATTCTACAATTGATGTCTATTTTGGGAAATAATATAGTCATTCTTTAGGTTTTGAGGAATTTCAGAAGTTTTGGAGGTAATTAAGGAAGATTTAAATTTTTTTTTCTCATTTAAGGATAATTTTCTCAACAATAGGTTTTCTAGGTCTAAGGAACAAACACTATAATGGTGAAATGTGACTTCTCTGGATGATTTTGGGAGCTCCGTAAGGATTTATGAGGAAAAAATAGGAAATAGAAAGATATTTGAATTCTATACATGCTAGTAACATCTATCCTATACATGTTAAATTCTAAAAACTATTTTTTACCACCTTGAACCCTAAACCCTAAACCCTAAATCCTAGACCCTGAACCCTAAATCCTAAACCATGAGCCATAAACCCTAAACCTTAAATAATGAGCCCAAAAAACCAAACCCTAAATCCTAAATGTTGATCCCTAAGCTCTAAATGCTAAACCCTAATCCCTAAACCCTAAATCCTGAGAGTTTAACCCTAAACCATAAACCATAAAACCTAAACTCTAAACCCTAAACCCTGAACCCTAAAACCTAATCCCTAAGCCTTAAATCATAAACCCTAAACCCTAAAACCTAAATCTTAAACCCTAAACCTTAAACCCTAAAAAATGAGTCCTAAACCCTAAACCCTAAACCCTAAACCCTAAACGTTGAGCCTTAAAACCTAAACCACAATCGCTAATCCCTAATCCCTATGTTCTAAGCCATAATACCTAAGACTTAAGCTAAAAAACCTAAACCCTAAACCCTATACCCTAAACCCTGAGTCCTAAACCCTAAACCCTAAACCCTAAACCCTGAGCCCTAAAACTTGAGCCCTATATCCTAAATCCTAAACTCTGAGCCTTAAAACCTAAACTCTAAACCCTAAACCATAATTCCTATGCCATAAATCCTAAACCCTAGAAACTTAAACCTAAACTTTGAACTCTACTCCTTCAACCCTAAACCATAAACCTTAAAACTTAAACGCTAAACCATCAACCCTAAACCCTGAGCTCTAAACCCTAAGTCCCTAAACAACTTTCTCAATCTCAAGGAGGTATGAAAAGTTTGGTTAACATATATCCACTTGTTTGAGGTTCCCTATTAGAGGTATTGTAATTATGGGATGCTTTAAGGAGGTTCCTCCACCATCCCACAATAATAATTATATTCTCACGAATAAACCTGATGGTGATTTGGAAATCTCAAAAATGTATTTATCATAATAATGGAGAATAAATATTCAATAAGTAAATAAGTTGTAGGAAAATCAATTTCTACCACGTACCATTTCGAAATTCTAAATTTCATTTTGTTTAAATTTTCTTCAAGAAAGGTTGGGGGAAATGAAATCGCCATTTTCTTCAAACTTTTAGAGGTCTAGAATGTCAATTCACCCCAAATTTAGAAAATATGGATAACTTGGAAATACGAATTGCATTTATAAAGATAAAATTAAAGTGAAAGAATGGATTTCATAAGTAATTCCAGTCAAATTTTTTTTCATTTTTTTGTTAATACCCGCTAAAACTAGACGTGCTATTACATCCTGATAAAAAAATATCCCAAGAGCCAATGGAGCTTTTAATTTTATCACACAAGCATGGGGAGTTCTCTCAAATAATACCAGAAAGGCTACCTATGATGCCATGAGAAAAAACTAACAGGGGCACAACCCTACCTTCCATCAACTGAATTCCATTGGCATTGCCAACAATATAAATGGGAATAATTATTCAAGGATGAATTCCTTTCCTGAAACTTCTATGTTTCATGACCACGACCAATACCAAAAAAAAAATAGAAACAAGACTAGGAACATGACCTATATTTCAAATTTGAGAGGATTTTTGAGGTTCAATTTTATTTTCTAAGATGAATTAATCCAATGTTTGAGAATATTTCTCTATATGTAATGAAATTGTGATTCAGACACTCGGTGATTTCTGATTGTGCAATCTTTCTAAAGACCCCAATAGTCCTCGATCCTTGGATATAGGTAGAAACTATTATTTGGCTTTCATTTATAATGATAGAGATATTTGTAAATTCATGTTTTGACCTCTAAATTTTTATGCATTTTAAGTTGTTTGTAAATCACATCATACCCTTCACTAGGCTTGATGATTACCCCTATATTTTTTAAGGAACTTTTGAAAGAATCCATGGGTTTATCATAAAAGGACTTATCAATGAATAGAAGTTCACTAAGCTATAGGCCAGTTGAATCCCATTCAAAAATAAAAAATAAATATTTACAAGCCGATTGATAACCCCTTTGTGTTCTTAATCATTCCCCTGTTGATATGATTATTTTGCACAAGTAGACTCAATGATGGTTCTAGGCATAATACTAAGAAATATGGTCCTAATATTTTCATGCCCTCCTATTTGAGTAGTCAAATTCCATATTATTCTTGTCAATACTTAGTACTAATTAGGTCCGTGAAATCTAATTCTCCAGCTTTTATTTGCTTTGTTCATCTCTTACATCATACTGAATAACTGATTTGAAAGGGGAGCTTCCCTCTTTGACAGTGATACAATAAATATGAATATGATCCTTGAGATTTGACCTTCATCAAACCATAATATCAGTATGAACTCTTTTGTTACTAATGTTGAATGTTTAGGGTTTAGGGTTTATGGTTTATGGTTAAGGGTAAGGATCTAGGAGGAAAAATAACAGGAAATGGAAAGATATGAGAATCCTATACTTCAGTTTTATTGATGACTTGACTAGGAGGGCATGAAAAAACCACAAGGAAACCTCAGGATTGTTTAACATCCCTCAAGTTTACAGTAGTGATTACAAAGTGAAAACTGCTATTGATCTTTTGCACTATAAGGATCGAAAAACCTCATTTTTTACACATCTCTCCCAAACCTGTTTCTCCCCACATATTCTTGTGCTATTAAATGCCAATTTATTCACACTCTAAACCAAATTTCACATTTATCATATTTTCATGTATGGTATTATGAAATCCAAGATGACCTATTAGAAGTTACAAAAAATAACCACATGCTCATATTCACATTCATGATTCACTTTTATACATGTTCATATTCACATGGATGTCTTCTTCGTTAAAAGTGCCTGGTTTATATATCTAACTCAGTAAGGATTAAACATACTCCAAAACCTTCAAATTTCTCATGATAGATATGGTCTTTACCACATAGATGTTCAACATTGGAGTCTAAATTATAAAAATGAAGTAATTATTCAAAAGAGTGTAAAAAATGATAAAAATTGCTTGGTTTCCTAATCCATCAAACCTAGAAATACTGTTGGAATTTTTATTCTAAATTTATAACACTCTTGAAGCTCTAAATATTTTGAAAGCTATATAAAAAAGGATATAGATGTATTAGGTAACATTTCTTTATACATAATTGATCTTTGATATCTGGCATTTCTGTTCTTCAAAATATTAGCAAATGAAAGGCATCATATTGTGATGGCTCTGTTTGTATGTTCTTCCTAAGAAGCAAATGAACCCTTTTCAGTTGAATACTCTCTGTCAATAATAAAAATATTGGGTAAGACACATAACATTATAACTTGAGTGAAATAGTTCCCATGTGATGGGGAAAAAGATATCTATATTGGGTAACATTTATTTAGGAAAGCTTCCCGCAGGGAAGGGGTTACTTAGAAAAGGGATGTACCGAATTTTTCTTGGATATCATGAATTTCCCTCCTTAAAAAAGATTATACCAAATTATGCACACGCATTGGGATTTCTAGGTAAAATCTTGTGGGTTAATGTATCTCAGATGATAAGGGTTCTTATAAGATAAAAATACCTAGAATTTGGTTATAAAACTTGTGAGTCTTATTGAGTTACACTATTACGAAGAAAAATATAATACCATTACGGAGAAAAACCTTTTGATCAATTTTATCCATGTTGAATTAAAACTTGAAGGTGGATCACATCCTACCAACCTCCACAATGTATTGAGCTCATTACCAAGCATTAATTAAGTGTTTAGAAACACTCTTGGGAGGTGTGTATTGATTAAGAGTAGAAGATGATTACTAGCATCACTTTCATTGGCCTTGGATCAAAATGGATGCTCGCAAAATGTAAAGGATTATTCAAGATTTCCAGTTCCTACTTGTTTTCCTCTTAAATCCTTACAGAGCTCCTGGAATCTACCAAAGTAGTCAATGTTCACAATTTGACTACTCGTTCCTTGCACCTAAAAGCTCGTTGTTTAACATGCTCTGCCTTAGTAATCAAAAATTTCCTAAATATTCCTAAATTTCTTCCAACACCTTTAAGTATTTCAAATACCACCTTTAGATACTTAAAAACTTTTCATAACACTCATAGATGATGCACACAGGGTCTGAAATGGGAAAAATTGGTGTTTTAGGCTTGCCAATGAATTAGTATTTTATTGCATTTCGATGAATGGAATAATGGACCTTTTAAATTTTTTTTACAAAGTTATATGTGTTCAATGAAAAATTGCAAAATCCATGGGCATGGGGTAAGAATCTCTAAAGAAACCTCAACGGATTTTAACAAACTAGTTAATGGACCATCAGATAAGAAATAAACAAGGATTCATACATGAAGGAAACAAACAACCTAACATATTTAGTGATCCTCTATTCTTGAAAGATTTACCAAATGAACCTAATAAGGATTCTAAGTAATCAGTTTGTGATTATGAGAATAGGAGCTCACCATTAATGGATTCAAAGCCAATGGTTATTCCCATTTAATCAATGCTTGGTGTGTAGTGCAATGGAAAAAACAATAGCTAAATAAAATAAGCTCTAAACCTGAAGAAAAATGTTATAGTTTATGTTAGGAAGAAGGAGAGTTCTTAGAAATGGTCTAGGGGTAGTGGGCTATTTATATTTTTCCATTTGGGAAAGTGGGGGAACTTTGGTGCATGTGGGACTAAAGGATAATCCAAAAAGTGTATTAGGGAGTCAAAGTAATCTTTGAATAGTTTTAGAAGAGGTTAATTAAGGTTTAGGGTAATTAGCCTAGGTCTAGGCTATTTAATATTGTATAGAGGGGAATTAGGGTTTTTTAGAGAGTTTTAAGAGGTCTAATCAATCCAATGAAATGGATTGATAGACTAGGATGTTAGTAAAAGTGGTTTAGTAAAGGATGAGAAGATAGTTTAGCTAATAAGAGACTATATTAGCCTCATTAGTTGGTTTATAAGAGGAATACGACCAAAAGAGTGTCAGAAGAGGGGAGTTGGATAAGTCTAAGTAATGTTATGTTGTCAATTTATAAGAAGGGGAATAGTTAGTGTAATATTAGGAATAATAGTGCTTTGATCAAACTACAGGTGTCTACATTTTTCCCTCTTTGGAGTGATGTAAGCTATGTCACTTCAAAGAAAGTAGACAAGGATAAACGAGTAGATATTTTTTGAATGGGTTGAAGAGAAATTAGTAGGATGAAGGATGAACCCTCGAGTGTTAATGGGGTCATGGAAGAACTCAATCGATGATCGAAAAGAGAATAGAAGAAAGAAAAGTTGAAGAGAATATGAGAAAATAACAAGAAAAGAGGATATTGAGCTATCCACAAACCAATGCTTATAGAAACAATTTGTAATCATAATTTTTCCTAGAATCCTCATCATTTTTCCTTATTAAGATGTAAGCATACGACGGAGGAATAAAATGACATGAAAGGCTAAGATATAAACAACCATCCATTACTAAAACAACAACTCCATGCAACACATACACATGCAATGCAATACGAGAAGTAAACAAACTCACTTAATAGGGAAATAAGTACAATCACACACACTTAAACCAACAACGTTTAAGATGGTTTCACAAATATTTTGTTATTGAGTTGCAATCCCAATTTTTTTGATAAATGACAAGGGTTGAAAATGATGCCCCAAGAAATTTGTATATGTAAGGGAAAGAATGGATGACACTTGGGTCTAATGGAAAAGCAATGTGCACAACGAAAACACTAGCATGCAACTGATAGTGCCCCAAAGTACAGCTGAAGTAAGCACCATATCTTTTGTAAATGATTGAAGATTCATATAATCCATGATTCGTTGTTTCAAAACATATGAAAATATCAGCAAGATATGAGATGAGTTCCATGCAAGGTACATAGATTTCAGCTGCCAATGAGTTGATTACAAATTTTAGTCCATTTTTGAAGTGTTTACTATATTTTTGTAAGGATTTTTGGATGATTTTATAATTTTTATTTATTTGATCGGTAAGAATAATTGTATAAGAGATCAAAGATCTCCTAAAATCATGTGCAATGGCCTGAAGGTGAAAGAAATGGCATTGCATAACAATTAAATGCCCTGAAGAGAAGAATTACAAGCGAAGAATAATTATTTAATAAAAAATAATCATTGCGATGGGTAAAAGAGAGGAAAAATAGAAGAAAAAAATATAGGAAACGATGCCTAGAAAATGCGTAAATCATTCCAGGGTGAAGAAGTGACCGCAGGGTGGCACTGAGTGCTCCAACATGAAAAAATTAGTAAAAATAATTATTTTAAATATAAAAATAATCATTTTGGTGAGCAGAAAAAGTATTAGAGTGATCACGATGGAGAAAAAATTCCCCAGGGGCATCGTGGAAGCTTAATATACCCACCTGAGGGGGGTTAAAAAATCATGACCAGTTCATTTGTAGCAGATCTCTTGCGAATTATCACCACGAGCTAGAGTGAGAGCCTTGGAGTGAGATGGTGAGGCTACTAAGTAGGTGGAAAAAGGAAGACCACATTCGAGAGTATCTTCGGGAACTAGTGGATGGAAACTACATGAGTTCACTATCTCTCTTTTTTCAATTACACAATGTTTTTTTAGGTCCCTTTTAGGCTAGATTAGGTGGTTTTTGGCGTATGTGTGTGCGCACGTGCGTCGATTTGATGGATGTGCACATGCACATACATTAGAATGACAGGTATGTGTATGCGTACATGTTGAAAAATAGGTACACGTATGCACATCGGTTGAAGGGAGGGCGTACACTTCAGGGGGGAAAACATAGACACGTGTGCACGTTGGGGGAAGGTGTAGGCATTAGATTGGGAGCGCATGCATCCTGAGTAGAATAGGGAAAATAGGTAAAAATGGGGGGAGCGTATGCATCGGATAGGGCATGTATGCATCAAAACATAGGTGTATACGTGCTAGGTGTGTACATGCCAAGATAGGTGTGCAGGCGTCGAAGTAGAGGTGCACACGTCAGGGAAAAGAGACAATTCATCCCTGCAATCAAATAGCTAAGTATAGATGAAAAATAGACTAGATGGTTTGTAGAAGAATGTGATAAATTATTATGTTAGATGAATGAAATAATAATTTTTTATATAAAACTAGATAGAAGTAGATATAAATGTAACCCTAACGCGTGCATTTTTATTGCAGCGTATATTACCCATCCTTCATACCCGCGATAGGTATGGTTAACTGGCAGTGAAAGAGGAACAGTTCGAAAAGGATGATAGGAGGATATTAGATATTCTCTTATATGTCATAGGGTTAGCTTACATGGCCAACATGCCACGTATTACCTTGGGTCATGACCTCCTTACAAACCTAGCTAAGCGATGCCATAACGAGAGCCAGTTCTTCAAGCTTCCTACTGGAGAGATCACAATCACATTCAAGGACATAAAGAGCATTACGCGGGTCCCCATCTAGGGAGAGCTAATCCAATATACCAGTCACCATCCTGACATTGATTAGTGTATTATTGAGTTATTGGGAATCCCAATGATACCCCCTCATGGGATGACAATTAGATTGTCACAGTGTATAGAGGATCTCGAGCTTGATTGGGTTGTATTCTATTTGATGGATTTTGTTAGTGGAGTTTTACTCCTTGAAAAAATGGGTGCTTCATTTCTGCTCCGTCTCATCAGAGTGATACGTGGATTGATCAAAGGGGAGACTTATTATTGGGGTCAGTGCATACTAGTGCACTTATATTTGGACCTTCATTTGATCACATACTACCGTCAGAAAATGGCACAACCAAATAGATTAGTGTGGATTTGGGTGTGGGAACATATTGCTATTGGTCATCCCCTAGGTTTTTTGATAGCTCGAGCTCCAGAGGAGCCTTATTTTATGGGCTAGGTTCTAATTAGGGATGGTGTACAACACAATATGGGAGATGCTTACCACTACCACCATGAGCTAGATGAGTTATAATAGGCCGCCATAGTATGGAGACCATACAAACATTTTCAATGGCCGCAGATGCCTTAGAGCTCAACACTACGACAATTCAATGCTTCATGTTGGGAATCCGCAGCTATATGCAGGAGATATATAGGGTAGATCGATGTCAGAGATAGTTTGGCATTACCTAAGATATAATTGGGACAGACATGTGATATGATTGCAGGGCTAGAGAGTACTTTGTCATAGGGCCACAAATTTCCCAAGATAGAATAGTGAATAAATTTCTACAGGTGGTACCAGCTATGTGGGTTCCTCATAGACAAGTCAAAGATCCAGGATGCACCCCCAAGTATGCACCATGGTATTATGGTGTGATCCTACACCTTTTGACCATTCCCTGAGAAGCCTACGATGCAGGAGTGAGAGCACCCTCGGTGGGGCCTCCCAGTGGTGATGAGGGTGTAGGTGGTGGTGATGATGATGACGACGATGATCCATTTGATAGCCAACTTGACATTGGGGGCGAGGGACAGAGTTCTCCAATACAACAACAAAGATAGGGGCCCCAAATTAGGAAGAGATAGGCACCTAGGGCTCTGGATATATAGTTACCTCAACTAGGAATTCCAATGGGGATATATGCCCCACTACAATAGGTATTTCTATAGCAGGATCCGCCACCTCGTGCTCCAGGGGATGGTGGTAATGATGGACAGTTGGCTGTACTTTAGAAGTAATTACAAGTGGTGATTTTCATGTAGTTATAGGTAGTAGAGGACAGAGATGAGGCCAGAGCACAGGTACATGCCTTCACCACATAGAGGGATCATGCCAGAGTTTAGGTAAGAGCCTTGACAGCTGAGAGAGATCAAGCCAGAGTATAAACTATTCATGGTAGGGATCAAATAGCGGGGCAACACTAGATCAGTCTGTTAGTAGCGTATGGGGCTAAGATATTAGGCCTTTCACACCAGTCACATAATCAGGTGCAGATGGTCACTATGTAGAGGGATCAATCTGAGGCACATACACATGGTTTGACCCTTCAGAGAGACCAGGTGAGAGCCTAGGTCAGACTATTACAGCAGATAGGGACCAGGAGGCTAATGCTGTGAGACATGCCCATGCCGATTAGGGGTAGACTTAAAGGTGACTGGGATGCCTCTGTATAAGAAGCTAGTACCTTTTGGGATATAGAGATGATTCAATATTTTATGAGAGTTAGTGGCGAGGCCTTGTATTACAAGACCACCTATTATAGAACATTTCCAGCAGAGTAATGGGTGGCTCCTTTTGATCAGCTAGATGTGAGTAGGACAACTTTAGATAAATAAGGTCAAGTCGATCGATTAGATTAGTGTGGAAGACAACTGCACAGTAGGGTGGCATAGTAGGATGGTTTATTATTGTGTCATTCTTTGATATTCTCTTATGGTGATTTTTCATGTTTTGTAGATGTATGAGTGTATCTTGGTGTATGATTTTCTCTTTTCTTACAGATGTGCTAGATTTTGGATTAGAGATGCTAGTTTCTCGTGTTTTATACTAATGATATATCTGTAGATAATATCATATGTTTTTTTATCATGGATGTCATGATTTCTATTCTATCACTTAGGATGATACTTAGATGATATTGGTGCGGGGGGGGATACATTTTTTTATCATGCACAACCCCTCTTGCCCATATTATTGATACGATATGTGATGATTAGATTAGTATACATGCATGATGTAAAACTTCACCTTTTTTGTATATATGATGTATGTGATGATGTTATATGTGATGGATGATAGATGATAGATGTGATCACAAATACATGTGTAGAAAACACACAAGAAAAAAATTAACAAAACTAAACAAATGTACATAAAACAACACAACCAAATTCAAAAAATGAATCATAATCATTTTAATTAATATATTAAATTAACATTCAATCTAATTAAAATGAATCCTAATATATGCATACAACAAATGATGTAGGCATACCAATATTGTGCATGAAAATTAATTCGATGCAACACAAAATTAAATTGAACAAGATTCAATCTATGGTAAGCAAATGAATCCATTTCTTAAAATTAGACAACATGACGAGATATGCACAATCAAAACTATAAAAACTAATAACTAAAAACAATTTAATCACTACCTTGTTTTTGTGGGACAACATTGGTATATTTCCTATTATTTTGGGTTATCTTAAAGATTATTTTTTTAGGATACGGTTCACATTGTCTTCGAGGTGTCCTGAAGACAATGTTGTGAAGTTAGTGTAGCTTCGTCCTTAGAAGTGAGATTTTTGGAATGTTTAGGTTTTTTGTGTATCCTTTTTCTTAATGTTTTTGTATTTTTGAAGGTCATGTTCTAAAAGTAATGTACAAGGAAAAATAAGCGTGGATGCCCCCAGCGTGATGTGGGAATATACAAAGGGCAGAATACCATGCACATATGTTTTAAGAAGGTGAATCATAAAGGTGCCTCCAACGTTATATGGGATATATACAAAGGCACATCCTTTATGCAAATATAAGAGTAGGAAAGCTAGATCACAAGTTTGTACGATAGAGTTGGCAGGGTTCCTAGACCTAGCAAGTGAAATTATTCCTAGAAATTGGTGAGGGTTTCCTGTCCTAATGAAAGAGTATCTTTTGACTGATGAATATTCCTTGAGAGCTAGAAATTGGTTTTCACCCAAAGAATTTCCCACTATGCCGCAATTTTGTGGTTTTCACATGTGGTCGACCTATTTTTTCTTTAGTGTTTTCTCAAAATTTTAATTTTTTCTTTATTTTTCTACTTTTTAGTTCTTATATGATATTCTTGTCATGCTTAAGCATAGAAATTCTTGAGATGCATGGCATTCATCATTTCTCGAAGCTCTTCACCATCTAAATATGTAATTTTATAAGCTCCTGATCCATACTTAACAACCACCACATAGGGCCCTAACCAGTTGGCCTCAAACTTACCTTTCTTTTCTCTATCTTTGATGGTGTTCTTATGATTTTATTTCAGTAGTAGATGACCTACATCAAATTCATGATGAATGATATTTTTATTATATCCTCTTGATACTCTGTTCTTGTAAACCTTGAGGTGATTACTTGTGCTCTTATACATTTTTCATCCAACAATCTCTAGCTCTGCTAGCCAAGCTACTCTATAGTCTTCGTCCTTATCAAGATAGTCCTGAAGAGATATTCTCAGGGAGGGAAGCTCCACTTCCAAGGGTATGATGGCTTCAGTTCGATAAACTAGGGAATATGGGGTCATACCATTATGAGTGCAGATGGAGGTTCGATAGGCCTAGAGGGTGGGAATGTATTTGTAAGTGCCAATTACTGCCAATCTTCCTTACTGTTTTCTCCATGATTCATACAAGGGTTTTATTGGTAGCTTCGGATTGTCCATTATCTTGGGGATAATAGGGGTAGATCAGTTGAGTTGAATATGGAAGCGTTGATCTTAACCATTTTTTTCTTAAAGGATTTACCATTATATGTGATAATGGCAGAAGGGATACTATAATGGCAGATGAGATGATTCATGAGGAATTTGGAAATTTGTGCACTAGTGACATCAGTAAGAGGCACAACCTATACCCATTTAGTAAAGTACTCGGTGGTGGTGATAATGTGGGTGTGTCCATTTGAAGAAGAAGGATGGAGCTTCCCTATGAGATCCAAGACAAATTTAGAAAATGACCAAGGTGTTGCAATGGGATGTAAATCTTGTGCTGACGTATGTATCAAGTTGCCATATTTTTGGCATAGCTGACATTTCTTTACAAAATTAAAAGTCTACCTCCATGGTGGGCAAATAATAAGCTACCCTCAAGAGATTTTTTAGCCAAAAACCATACCACTAGTATGCACTCCACAAATACCACTGTGTACTTCCTTAATAACGCAGATTGAGTTAGTAACATCTAAACATCAAAGATAAATTCCCGTCGTAGCCACGGGGATAAAGGGTGCCTCCTAGGGAGGGTATAATAGGCTATACGGTGGATAAGGGTTTTCTTCTCAGTGTCAGTAATGTCCTAGGGAAATGTTCCATCTTGTAGGTATCTAAATATAGGTTCATACCAAGGGGAGGATGGACCAACAATTTCACATGCCAAAAAATATTTCGACATGTCATATGTGGGTATTTGTAAATTCTCTACAAAGAAAGGCAATTTTGCTTTCTTGAGGTGTAATGTGTAAGAGAGACCCGATTGTAGCCATAACCATCTTCTGATCTATTGTGTGACCTTTTCTTTGTTCAAATACAATCTGTGTAAAATATATCTTTCAATATTTTCAACCAATTTTTTTGTATGGAATTAGCTTCTCATCTTTAACCTTGTACTCATCATTAACTTGTTTAATGATAAGTTTGGAGTCGTCAATAAATCATAACTATCTAATATTCCAGGTGATAGCTAATTTGAGGCCAATAATTGAGTGCCTCATATTGTGTAATGTTATTAGTGCAAAGGAATCCCAAATGGAATGCTCATGGAATAACCTCCCATGTAGGAGTGATGAGAACCACTCCTTCTCCTAACCTGTGGAAGGTGAACGATCCATCAAAATGAACTTTCCACTAAACATATTCCTCAATATCCATCATGGATGTGTCGGGTAGATCCAGACACAAAGGTTCCATTCTTGATAGAGGAGCTTCTGCCAATTAATCGGCCAAACACATGTCCCTTCAAGGATTTCTAATTCAAAAACTCAATGTAAAATTAACTTAGGAGAATTATCTAATTATCCATTTGTCCCATAAGGGTGGGTTTGGAGAAAAGGTACTTGAGAGGGTCAACTTTGGATATGAGTTTGGTTTTATTGTTAAGGAGATAGTGGTGAAGTTTTTGAAAGGTAAATACAATTGCTAGGAAGGCCTTTTCAATATGCAGGTAATTTAACTCAAAGGAAATCAAAGCATGATTGAGGTATTAAACTACCATTTCTTTATGGTCTAGGTTCTATTGGGCAAGTAGTGCACCAATAGTAAACTGGGTAGCTAGGATGTATAAGAGGAGAGGTTCACTTGGAGCAAGAAACATGAGTACAGATGGGTTGAAAAGGTACTATTTAAGTAGTGCAAATTCCTTTTGACAGTTTCATCCCCAATTGAATTCAACATCCTTCTTGAGGAGGTGTGTAAATGGGTGGTATTTATCTACAAGTTGTGAAATAAAGTGACATATTGCTTGAATCTTTCCTTATAAACTTCTTAGTTACTTGAAGAAGTGGCAGGTGGGGGAATTTATGTGATAGCCATAACCTTTGCAGGGTCCACTTCTATCCCCATCTATGATACAATGAAACGTAGGAGTTTTCTTGATAAAAAAAAAAGACACACTTCTTGGGGTTTAAACATACCTTGTAATCTTGGAGACACTGAAAGATGCATCTTAGCAATTCAGAGTGCTCTCCTTTGCTTTTGGACTTTGTTATAATATCGTCAACGTAATCTTCCATGATGTCATTCATCATGTCATGGAAGATGATAGTCATTGCACATTGATAGGTTTCTCTGACATTCTTGACTCTAAAAGGCATGAATTTGTAACAAAATGTTCCTCAAGGGGTGATGAAAGTTGTTTTATGTTGATCTTCCACTGTAATCCTGATTTGGTTATAACCTTAAAAACCATCCATTAAGGAAAAACTTTCATAACTGGTGGTGGAATCAACGATGATGTCAATATTAGGAAAGGGGAAGTCATATTTGGGACATGCCTTAATGATGTCACAATAGTCAGTGTAGATCCTTATGCCAATAGGTTTCTTTTGAACAGGGTCTGTGTTAGATATCAACTTTGAATAGGCAATGTGACATCAATAACTAATAATTTCTCTAGTTCTTATTTGACAAGGAGTGAAACTTTAGGGTGCATCTTTCTCAACTTCTACTTGATGGGTTTAGCGTCTGGGTGCACAATGAGGTTATGCAAAATGAAGTCTAAGTCCAAAACAGGCATATCAGTGTATGAAAACACATATAAATCTCCATATTTCCTTAACAGCTCTACAAAAACCTTCCTCTCTTGAGATGAGAGTTAAGCTCCCAACTTTATCATTCTTGGTTTCTCTTCTGAGCCAATGTCAACATTGATGGTTTCTTCCACAAGAATCTTAGACACATCTTCCATCTGGGTAGGATCATGGGGAAGAGTAAGATCAACCTCCCTAAGTGGCTCATCATCATCCTTGAATGGATAGATCATTTTTTCCATAGGTTATTCATTCTATTTGTCTAAAAGTGCTTTAACAAGTTTATCGCTAAGAGACTTGGGTTTATTACTTGCATATGGTTTTCTTTGGAGAATATTTATTTTTGTTTGCGACCTTCTTACTCAAGCATCCAAACATCTCTACTTATTATCCAAAGTATGCACATGTGTCTAGATGAATTTCAAAGCCTTTCTTGTGATCTCCAGCTGGAATAGAATCCCTGAGTCCCATGAATTCTGATAATGTCTCGTTCATTATCAAAGAATTTTATTGGCACGTGAAACTATTGATACCAATCTACAAGTTTGGGATATACAAGGGCTACTTGGTAATTGGTTTTAGGATCATATCCAAACAAGGTAAGGATAGTTGAATCAGGGAATAGGTTAGTGGAAGCAAGATCCTCATAGAGGCTACATTGGGAATCTCCATCGCTATCAGGATTAGATGAGACATCCTCACAATTCAGAAGAGGTGGCATCAATCTCCAAGGGTGAATCGTCCGTGAGGTCTTATTCTAAGAACATGTTTATTTTATTTGAAGCGAGGGATAGGAATGGGTTCTAATCGGCCTTTTGCATTGATAACACATCCAATCCCATCGTAACCTATTAAAAACATCATGTGGTGGCCTTTGACATATTGGGGTGCCTAATGGCATGAATCCATGGTACCTTCCGACATTCTATTAGTAGGATCCCCTAACATATATTCCTCTAATAAGAAACCACTAGGAATAAAATTCTCCAATGGTTTAGGGAATTGTTCTTGAGTGCTTTTGAATTAAAAATAAGGTTTACCACGTGTCCTGGGTAACACAGATAGATCTAATATTAATAATTCCTATTCAAGAGTGAACAGGTTACCTGGGCCATTTTTTTTTGACATTTCCTCCCACGAGGTGAAAGGGTTGACCAACAAAGGGAAGTATTGATTACAAGGAGTGAGTGAATCTGTATCCAAACGTTCCTTGATAGCCTCTATTTGTAAAGGAACAATAATTTCTGCAAAAGGGTATTCATAAGTTACACGAGAAAAAACTGTGCAAGGCTCTGCAATGTGTAAATGGTTTTGGATCACTCTAAATGGTGATTATCTATCCTTTATGGCACATATTGATACATTGGTGGAAATTTAAAGGAATAACCTCCATAGCATGGATCAATGGGCGTCCTAAGAGCATGTTGTATGGTATATCCAATTCAAGCACATGAAACATTATATCATGATAAGTTGGCCCTACTTCCATCAGAACTACTATAATGCCTGTTGAATCTCACTCCTCATTATCATAGGCCATGATTGTAATAGTTTTGGCACCTAGATCCATTTCTGAGTGGTCTAGCTATTTAACCAGCTTCAAAGTACAAATTTTTAGACTAGATCCACCATCCACAAGTACTTGATCTTGTGATGGGTAACAACTACTTCGAGATTTAAGGGTAAGTTTTGCTCTGTGTCGTTACACGAGATTGTACCACGATCAAAAGTGATATGATCATTGGAGTCAAGGTGTGCAATCATGGCTTGGAGGTGTGTGGGATAAACATCGGTGGAGACTCCTAAACTCTGCAGTGTTTTATATAATATGTTTTTATGGGTAGTAGATATTTTGAGGAGATCTAAAATGGATATCCTATCAGATATAAGATGAACGAAATAGGTTTTGGAGCATATTTTGGGTAGGGGATTGTTGTTTTTAGGTATTCTACCATGTTTACATTATCCAATTATTTTAGTATGTCTGATAGAGATTTTGTTAAATGGTGTAAAACGTACGTTTAGTGGGTGCTTTGGGATGAGGTCCTTGTAAGAGCTTTAAAATCAGACCAGTCTATTGGACTCTTTTGGAGTCTATACTACCATCTCTGACGACATGTTTGTTTTTGTTAAAGAATTTTGGTTTATCTAAGGATTTTGCTTCATGTTTGTCTTTGAAAACTGGTTTTAAGTGTTCCCTTTAGGATGAGAGCATTTTCAATTTGACTTCCCCTATCTATAACTTCTTGGAAGTTAGAGTTGCAACGCATTTGTAAATGGAAGGCTATCTCTGGGTTTAAGTTAGGAACAAATATGCCCACTAGCTATTTTCTGGTAATGCATAAGGGAATATTCTTTCCAACCATCGCCGTTGTTGTAAACATCTTGCAAAGGTCTCGTTGGGATTTTATTTTTCATTACAGAGGTCATTCATTATGATATCATTTTCCATGTTGTAGGAATAATGCCATAAAAAAAATTTCTGCTAATACAAGCCCACATTGTAATAGAGCCCTTGGGTATGCTAAAGAACCATTCCAATCCCAGTTTCCCTTGGCTGCGAGGGAAGAGTTGTATTAAGAATTTATCGTTGTACGTAACCTCTTGGTAATCCATATAAAAGTCCTTGATGTGATCAAAAGGATCACATTTGCTTTTATATTTGTCAAATTTTGGAACGGTAAAATGCTTTGGGAAGGGTTTCCACAACATGTCTTTATCAAATGGGTAAGGGCATAGTTCTTCATAAAAGTATTTCCTACTATGTCCTATGTTTCCCTCCTGCAATATAGTAAGTGTGTCTTTCATTGATTGCAATTCCCGTTTGATGAGTTGTTCTTTGGTAGGATACATTTTTATTTGTGACTTCACCACTTTACATGTCGTGTCACTATACGGATCAAAGTTAAACTCACTAGATTTCATTTTGAGTTTGTCTTTGTATACGTTCCTACTTGAAGAGCCTAAGTTTACTAATTTTTGGCTCATTTTCAGGAACTGTTTTTTAAGGATCTCTTCTTCAATTAAAGGATCCTCTTCCTCATCAAACTTGGGAGGCAGTGAGGCTTTGCGCTCAATCTTAAATTTACGTGAATATTTGTAATAATGTCATCGTGGATCACCAAGTGGCTTGGATGGGTCTCCTTCAACGGTGTTCTAATGTTTCCTAGAAGTAGAAGAGTACTCTATGTCCAAAGGGGTTATCCATGTCTAAGAGGGACCTTCGTTATTCTATTTTATGATTAATGGTTTTGGTTTCTACTTTGTGTTCCCTGCAGAATCTATTAGGAATTAATAATATCTAATGCTGGAATAATTCCTTAGAATCGTAATAATAAGAAGTATGAATAGAATTACAGAAATGAAATATGCACAACACAAAGACAATATTTAACGTCGTTCACCCAATGTGGGCTACATCTAGCCAAGAACACTTGCTCAAATTTTATTACAAGCCAACAGTCTTCATAGTTACAATAATCAGATCTTTTTTGGAGCTGTGCTCGACAAACCCTCCCAAATTCGCACTTGAATTGGAACACACTATTCACCTTTACAAAACACACTCATCTAAATCCTATTGTATGTCCATCTATTTATAAGTACATCAATAGGTATCCGAAGAGGTGTGTTTTACAAAACAATGGGTACCGAAAAAAACCATGGCCCCAAAAAATAGCCCATAACGGTTGCCCATTACCCATGGGTTAATAAACCACCCATGAAAATTTACTTCGGGGGCTTCGCCCCTTAGTCCCCCATCAAGGTGGATTCACTCCCTTGAACCCCGTTGACCCCACTCACCAATGAGCGGGACCACCGTAAAAATATCTGAGTGTAACACATGGAAGGTATAATCTAACGCCGCACCAAATTCTAACATGAAAACAGGCTCCACAAACATAACAGAATTTTAGCCCCTAATTCTAAAAATCTTGTGAGTTCTTGATCTTTGTTGTAATAAAGGAGTCCATCAAAATGACCTAGGTCTAATTGGTGTTATTCTTCAGAAGAGTCAAACTCCTCTCTGCTATGATAAATCAACAACTTTGTGTCCTTGACTTGTGAAAATAGGGGTGCTAAGTTGTTGCCGCCAAATGGGAAGGCCTCAAAAGGGTTTTCTCCCAAGTCACGATTTTTTGGTTTGGATGCCATATTTGTGATTATACGAATCACTAGTTACAGTGATACTAGATTTTGTCTAAATGTCTTTGAATTTTACGTGAAACCTAGGTGTATGTTTTTTGTAAGTTGTTTGATGTGACGTCGAATTAACCTTGTGTGTTATAGAAGAAATGCTATGCGATTATTTTTATGATTCAAAGAACACTCATATGAACACTCAAATGAAACAATCACTAAAATTGTCACTTCACCAAGTTTTACCCTAACTAATATTTCAGTGAAGGATCGAAAGCAGATAGTGATAATATCATATCAATACGTAGGTCAAGTTAGAATTCTAACAAGGCCTAAATATTAAAAGTTGTATTGACGTAATCTCTTGACGAGTTATACCAAAAACTAGTTTGAATGCTGGTGAAAGCTACCTTTTCTAAACAAATGGAAGGTACGAGTATGTATAGCATAAAAAAAACTATCTTTATACATTAACCGAAAAACCAAGGTGTTAGTATCAAGATGACGTTATTTCAGTATATATAAGGCAATATCAACACCGTCAAAAAGACTTAGATGACATCATAACTGAACACAAAGTATGAGTATAGCAAGAAGTTGTTAGTTTCATGAGTATCCTAACCACATAATAAATGGACTTATATCAAGTTATCAAGAAACTAAAAAACATGACGTAAGTACAAAAATTGTGTGACTAGAATACGAGCAAAAAAATTATCAACCTAAGGAGAGATAAATGATGAAATGAAATTACAGTAATGAAGATGATCTTGAAATCAAGATCAAAGAACTATCAAAGACATGAAAATGTACCCATGCACTTTAGATATTTAACAACCCTACCGTAAACATGGATGACAGTAAACAGAAAAAAAAGTGGTGAATATTGTCTTTGATAAGACCTGAGAGGTATGCTTCCTTCTCACTCCAAAAGAGAAGTGATAACGCAAGGGTATAGATCAAAAAGGATAAAAATTAAATAAGTGCCACTTGGGTAGAGTTTCACCTTATTTGAAGGTGAGAATGAAACCAGAGCTAACTGAGACGTCATTTAATTCCGTGATTAAAGACACTTAGTTCTAACTTACATGGAATTTTTTTCCTTGTTCTAGAAACAAGTTTCAGACTCCAAGTAAGTTGTCACTTCATGATGGATTGACGCGACAACGAATGGAAAAAATGGGCTACAAAATAGAATGGCTTCCCTAATAAGATCTCTCAAATAGGTGTCACAAGTCTGTCTAAGAGTGAGCATGATTTACTAGAAGAGTCACACCTACTAATTTGGGAGTATCTCGGCTTTACTATACCCCCTTCTGATATAATGAGCAACTAGTGTGTTTAGTTATACCATCACTAGGTCACGATATAGAAAAACTTTGACTCTAATTTACAATGTGAATTCTAGTCAAGTGGGTAAGTGGAGCGCTTCCTATTTCATCCACGAGTTACTTAGTGGTGGATTACTTTAGGGGTTCCTAGAAACACCCCCATTGTTGTAGATTAAGGATTTAGGCCAAAGGGGTTATGTTCCAGTTGAGTAGATAGGGAGGTACCCTTTTCCAAAAACCTGCAATATAGTGTGAAGTGAAATGATTTGTTTTTTATCTTTCTTAACTTAATTTGGTTTTAAGTAGCACACTGTTTGGAAACCTATATGGAAACATGTGTATTAGAAGGTTTTGTTTTGTCTTAGCATATTTATTTGAAAGGCGTTAGGACCTATACGTATGGAGTTAGTAATTTTCCATTGAATATTGATATCAAGAAAGAGAATTTACATGTTTCTTTTGATTCCTAAGATCACCTAAAGGCACGAAGGAAGAACATACGTAATGTGTAAATTAAACTAAAACAAATTATATGGAAAGTATTTTACCTTTTAGAAGCATAAAACAAATGTTTTTAGACATGATAAAAGGTTGTAGAAGTGATTTTGATCTCCAAGATAACCTAGAAGGTGAAAGGAGAGAGCATACACACTTTAAAAACCTCGTTCTAGCTAATAAATGAAAAAACTTAAGCTATACTAGTTTAAATAACTAAAAAACACGATGGTACTTACTTTGTTAGACCTTGAAAACCTCAGAAAATTTGATGAAAATGGTCTTATAGCTCAAAGACAAAATTTCAAATTTTAACACAAATTCCTGTGCATCACGAATAATACCTGTGTGCCCCAACCAAAGGATACATGCCCTAATAAATGTGGATGCGTGGTAGGGTATTATGATAGTGGGCTCCAACACCTATGTCAGTCTGCCAAACAGGTGCACTATGGTTTCAACGGAGATGCTCTTAGCCAAATGGATACTCCTGTAAGAAAGATAAATTAGAAAATATACAGTGTGACAGAAGACACCAGCGCGTCCAGAGACATGGGGACGCCTGATAGTCAATGGAGATGCCTATAGTTTAACGGATACGCCTATGGGTCAAAATGACAAAGTTTACATTGTAGGGGAATATATGTCAATGCATCCAGAGTGACAGGTATGCTCGCCAGTCGACGAATACATCGATGGTTTGACAGAGATGCAACCCGTTCTAAATGAGCTATCATCAAGTAGTACGATCAGAAGGGTGCATGACTAGCTCAACACCTACACTAGGGTTTCGATGGAGATGCCCCCTTCAAGGACACCTGTGCGTATCCCCCGAAAAACTTACAAAATTCACGAAAATGAATTTTTTTGACAACCAAATAGCTTAAAGGTTAGTTACATAAGCCTATTTCTATCTCAAACCCACAAAAATGTATGAATAATGATGATTTAGCCCACCTAAAAATGTAATTAAGTAGATAACAAGTTGTTTCTCCTAGCAAACATGAAAGTGGACTTAAAAATATTGAAAAAGGCCCCTAGAGAACAATGGTGATTGTCCCACCAGGCATGCCAAATGTGTTCAGTAAAATTTGTAAATGCCATGGACATGGGGGTAACAATCTCTAAAGAAATCCCAAAGGATTTTAACAAACTAGTGAATGGACCATCAGATAAGAAATAGAAAAGGATTCATACCTTTACATGCATTAAACTTGAAGGAAACAAACAACCTAACATATTTATTGATTCTCTATTCTTGAAATTTTTAACAAATGAACGTGGTAAGGATTCTAAGCAATTAGTTTGTGATTATGAGAATGGGAGCTCACCATTAACGGCTTCAAGGCCAATGGTTCTTCCCATTTACTCAATGTTTGGTGTGTAGTGCAATGGAAAAAGCAAAAGCTCAATAAAAGAAATGAAATAAGCTCTAAACCCTAAGTAAAATGCTATAGTTTATGTTAGGAAGAAGGAGAGTTCTTAGAAATGGTCTAGGGCTATTGGGATATTTATAGTTTTCCATTTGGGAAAGTGGGGGAACTTTGGTGCATGTGGGACTCAAGGATAAGCCAAAACATTTATTAGGGAAGCAAAGTAAGGTTGGGACTTGGATTAGAAGAGGTTAATCAAGGTTTAGGGTAATTAACCTAGGTATAGGCTAGTTAATCTTGTTTAGAGGGGAATTAGGGTTTTGAGAGATTTTTGAGAGGTCTAATCAATCCAATGAAATGGATTGATAGACTAGGAAGTTAGTAAAAGTGGTATAGTAGAGGATGAGAAGATGGTTTAGCCAATAAGGGACTATATTAGCCCCATTATTTGGTTTATAAGAGGAATACAACCAAAAGAGTGTCGAAAGAGGGGAGTTCTAGATAAGTCTAACTGATGTTATGTTGTCAATTTATAAGAAGGGGAATAGTTAATGCAATATTAGGAATGATAGTGCTTTGATCAAACTACAGGTGTCTGCACTTATACATGTTCACCTAATGCATTAGGAATTCCTAAGATGATTTCCACCATCATGCATGGTGAGATTCTCTTATCATGCTCGTGATGACCATTCCCTTCATGATTTGAATCTCGATGAAGCTCTTGATGTTTTAGATCTTTCATAGACCTCATGATTTTTATGATTGCACCCATGTCCTCATGATGTTTCAGATCCTTGACATACCTCACGATGACACTTCCCTTGATTATTTGAATCAATAAAAACATACATATTTGTTTTGATTTATTATGTGCTATAATAAATTACATGAGTCCATATATTCAAGAAATTATTACTACTTTTGGGAGTTGTGAGGTTTATAATTTATAGTTTTGACACATCTAACACTCCTAAAAATTTCATTAAACAATCTAAAAGCCCCAAAACTTAAACAATGACTATACTCTTTCCCAAAATAGACATTGATTTTAGAATTTAAACCCTTAAAGCTTTAGGTTGAATGATGAAATCCTTAAAAATACGTATGTACTGACCAAGTTAGAATCTAAAAAACCATCTTCTATACTGTGAGAGATGGAGTTATGAGACTAGTTTCATAAGGTGCATAGTGACCCTAATTTCTTATATTTACTAAAATAATTTTATTTTAGTAAATATATCCCCTCCCATATCAACATATAAAACATAGAAAATAGAAACGCACTTCCATTATAATGCAAGCACATTTCATCTTTTTTGAATTTCAAATTACCAAACCATAGGCTTGGATTTTCGTTGGATATTCAAACTAGAGGTTTGGATTGTGAAATTCATGAATAAATCTATGTTTTATAAAAAACAACAAAATGTCATGTGTACACCCTAATAAAAATGTTTTATAACATAATATTGCAAAAAAATTATATTACAACGTCAAGATCGATTTTACCTTGGTGACAATTTGCTTCTTTCTAAAATCTGATTGTTTAAGGCTTTCATCCACAATGTCTTTTAATAGTGCCTTCTTTTCTTGCGAAAATATAGGCATATGTTTTAGTACACAATTTATGTTTTTTTCATCCTAATTTCGAAAAAAAAATCCCTCTTCAAAACTCCATTCTACACACATTAAAAAAAAAGAAAAATGACTTTTTTTTTCAAAGTTACAGGAGTGTACACATAAATATTTCATTTTTTCGGTATGTGTACACTTTGAAAATTAACAAAAATTTATATATTCATCCCAAAAATTCTGAAAAAGTTGTGAGACCTTTTCCATGGAATTACATAACTTTCTATTGAAGGGATTTGAAAAATAATTTATAAAACTCAAAAAACGGGGGGCGCACACACAATAGGTTCTTAACTTTTTGATGAAAAAATAGACATACTTTGTGTGTGCACCACATTTGACCTTCTTAATCTCCACCATTTTCAAAAACATTTAGATTTTAAAAACTATATTAGGAGCTCTATGCTATTTATTCTTATAACTTTGTCAAATTTTGAGCATATGCATGCCGAATTATTAGATGAAGTTTAGGTTTCGCTGATTTTAGGAAAAGTGTCCTTTTGACCCCCTTTTGGCCCCCCATTTCCATGCACTTACCCACTTATCCTTACCAGAAAAATTAGATTTAGCATTTCAAAAATTTATCCCCTAGGATCATGATTTGATCAAGAGCACCTTCAAATTAATGCTTCTCCTAACTTGGTAAGATCAAGCATCCCATTCACTTGAATAAGAACCAATGCAAACACTATGGGCCATTGTAATATTGTATCAAATCTACTGAGACCTTAATTTATAAATTTTGAATAAACCAAGACTCAAGGGACAAACTTATCAACTTTTCCACTTATTTAATACCTTTCTCAACATTAAGAAGCACCTAATACACTATGGCCCATTAAAAACAATACCATTTTAACACATTGAGCACATGTAGGCATGTAGGTTAACTTTGAGGTGAAACTTAGTAGTACACTATCATAACACTATCACTAGATGCCCATTTACAACCTTGAATTAAAAAAACCATATGGATCATCAAGAGAAATGATAATTGAGCTTAGTACATACCTCACACCTGTGAAGAAGCATACTTTTCCTCTTATATACATTGTTCATACCTTTAGCAACTTATTTTACACAAAATACATCAAGAGATATCTCTCAAACTTATCAATTCTGAGATCATCTTAAACTTACTTCCAACATATAATTATGTCTTCACCAATGAACAACCATAGTCCAAATTACATGACACAATAATAACTATACATAATAACATCTATACCCGAATAAACAACATTCTCTACCTCTAAGTATACCATGGTCCTATAGATAGCCAATTCTGGCTCAAGACACGAATGAGAATCATACCACCTTATATCACTTTTTGGATAGATCATATTGAAAAATACATATAGATCAATTCACACAGTATATAAATGATCCATGGGACTGAGACTTATAAAGAATAATGCACACTAATTACCATAGTTGTAAGTACATATTATTTCTTCAACTCAGTCATGTAGTTCCCAAAATTGCAAGTGATATAAATGTACCTCATTATTCCTTCATTCATCATAAAATTTTTGTAAGAGGACTTCAACATACCTCTCTATGTCAATATAACTTTGACAATAAAGAAAAAGGTCATCATGCCTTATTTTTACCATCAAATTTCTCATTCACTTCCCACTAGCCGTAGAACCCCAAGAAGCACACATAAACTTGATATACAAGAAACCATGATGATTTCTTACTTGATGTAGAAACACATTCTACTGACTAACCTCCATCAACAACCTTGAAATATCATACCAAAGGAGACATGCCCAAATTTTAGGATACACCTTTTAAGTTAGGCCTTTTAGCATTAATACTGTCAAATTAGAAACTGTCAGAGATTTCCAAGAATATAGACATACTTAGAGCCTTAAATCATTTAATAAATCTCATATAGATGATATAGAGAAACATTTAGCCTTATATTTCATCATTTTATCATTCAAATATAACTTTCTCTTCATACTACTCACTGTGTACTGATAAAACCTAGTCAAGCTAGAGAAGTAACAAGAATACACAAATTTTCTCTTATGACCTCAAAATTTACCATAAACACTGTACTTGACCCTTCTCACACTTTAAGCACAATTTTAAATGAATAGAAGGCAATAATACCACCTAATTACCTGGATTCATCTTGATTTTAACTCATAAGCCCTTAAGAACTCTGCAAAAAATCTTCCAATTTCATGTTGAATGAATGAGTCATCACAATTGATGATACAAATTAATATTAAAACACATTATAGAACCATTTACACACTTTGGGATGCATGAAAAAAGACATATAAATAAAAATTAATGGTCAACCCTATACCACTTTATGATGACCATGAAATTCTTCCTTAAGAAATTACAAAATCTAGGACCCTTGAAAACCTTGAAAAAATCATTAGAAACATTCATAGATTCACACTCACCATGGAATTTTAGAAAACTTTGAAACATGCCTTGTCAACACATGATGAATTTTTAACACTTTATAAGACTCATAATTTGACATTGTGAAGACTCCATAGACCAACTAAATCAACCAACATTGCTAAACATAGACACAAAGAATATGATTACACACTTCTTGAGTTCTAAAACACTTACAAAATTAATTTTACATGTCAATAGGACTTTTGAACATACTGAAACACCTCATATTATAAATTTTTTTCATGATAATGTAGGTCATAGACTAATGAACCATGAATCCTATACCATATGACCAAAACATTGAGATCAAGACATTTCAAAAACAAAGAAAACCTTACTGAATCATGAAAAAACATATAAAGACACATAAGGACTTACCTTATGAGCATGGGGGATACTCACTTTGAATAAAACAACTCCACCTCAATTGCATTCTTCATTTTCATTAATATACCTCCAGGAAGCATAGTAGAGGTATATGAACATCATGAAGACCTAAAAGAAGGTCTTGAAGAGGTCTCAAGACCTCTTGGTCACCTGAAAGACTCCATCATAAAATTTTCTTTGATATGATCCCTGAGTTATGAATTTTATTTCATCAGAAACTTCTCTTGAAACAACTTCATGGTCTCTTCTTTGTTCCCAAGTCCTTTTAGAACCACTATCATGCATTCTAGACCTTGTAAAGTTACTTCTATACAATCTAGGTCCTTGAGCCATCTTTTTTTTATCTTGAGTAAGAATGAAAGTAGAAACTTTCCACTTTGCCAACCTCATTACAAATGTAATAGATAAATGAGTTTTTCCTTTTGAAATATGCATCTTTACTAGGTGGATCATACAAGAAAAATCTAGCAGTATGACCTTGTTAATTGTAATTGTAGCACATTGCACTCTTAGAAAAAATTGTTCAATTATACTTCTATGGATTATCATCTCTAGAATAATTTCTAAACTCCTTTTCTCTATGACAAAACCATTACATGTAAAATAATGACCATTGAAATTTCTTTCATACCTTGAGGAAATAGGCTGCCTAATAGGTATTGACTTCACATTGTCCTTGATGAGTGGATCCTTCTTCTCTTCTTTGATGTCATGTTCACCTTCCTCTTTTTTTAGAATCATGTTTTATTACTTAAAATCTTTTCCTTTAGATTCCTCTTTAAAACTCAAACCAACTCTATCACCTGTAAATATTTGTTTCCCAAGTAGATCATCCAAGTCTTTTGCACGTTTCTCAAATTTTTGAAAGGACATGGTCTTCTTACTAACCTATAGTAGCTCAAATTTCAAGAAATCTATATATTCTTCATATTTTGAGCAAAAGATCTCTTTATCTTGTAAATTTTAAACAAGGTACTTTACCTTTTCTTCTAGCAACATGATTGATTCTTTGTTCTTGCTTGACTCAGATTTGTAATTCTCTTCTAGTTTGTGAATCTGATTTTCATATTCCTTGATCTACAAACTTGAATTCTTGTTATCTTTCTCAAAATTCTTCAGATCCATTTGAATGTCTATAAGATCATCTTCATCATAATAGTTTCAATAACTTGAGAAAAAGTCTTCTAACAAAGAATATCCATCACTAGAAGATCTCATAACTTCTTTAGTGAAGAAGAATTCCTCATTTCCAATATTATCACAATCAGATTCATATTCATAATTTGAGACACCACTGCTAACATCATACAAGCAATCATACTTATTTGTGCATAATTTTTTTTTCCTTCTTCTTATAGTTAAACCTCTTAAAATTCTTCTTACCTTTACCAAAATTTTGATTCTTCTTTCTAGTTTCAACCCCATGATATTCATCATCATCTTCCTTCTCATGCCTATGAGTACACTTGCAAGAAAAATTTCCTACTTAAGCGTAATTAAAACACTTAAAAGGAAGCATACCACTATACTTACCAGATCAAAGCTTCAATTTTCTAGCCATCATATCAAAGATCTCTTCATCTTCAATTTCAAGAGTAACAACATCATCCTTTACCTTCTTGTCCTTCGTCTGCATTTCATATTTGAAGGAAATCTATTTCTTGGCTGGTTTAGAATCACACATCCTCATCTCATAAGAAGAAAAATTACCATGTAAATCATCCATCTTCAACTGAGTCAAATCTTTGGCTTCTTTTATGTAGTAAACTTGGAGTCATATCTAGGAGTTAGAGATATCAACACTTTTTGAACAATTACTTATTCTTTCAAATATTCTCTTAACCCTTTCATAATATTAACACCCTTTTCAAATCTATGAAGATATTCAAGAATGGACTCATCATGACTCATATTAATATATGCAAACCGATTTGTAAAAGTTTGAATATTGGGAATCCTTACCATTGAGTCACCTTCATAAAGGAATTAGAATTTTTCCCATTCTTCCTTTTCTGATTTGAAATGCATTAACTTTCCCAATTTAGATTGTCTAAGACCTTAAATGATAGCATTGAAATCCCTATAATTGTGATCTTATGCTTGCTTATCTACATTACTAGTAGGAGGAGTACTAGACGGAGTATATCCACACCCCACAATCTTCAAAACTTAAAACCATTAGGAAATAATAAAGGTATTCATCCTCAGACTTCTAAAATCATAGCTTGTTCCATTAAACATTGATGTCTCATTTTTTTTCTTCAAGGATATCCTTTCAAGCAGTCAAACTTCTAAAAAAGGAACTTCCCTAATACCAATTGTTGGAATTGCAATGGACTGAGAGGGGGGGTGAATCAATCTTTACTAGATTTGAATTCAATTCTCAGATTTTATTATTCAAAAAAATCACAAACATTTAACCATCCATTAATGTGTGCATACAATGAATTATCGCATGTGCAAGAAACCATAAGCAAGATAATCAACACAAGACACAATATATAAGTGGTAAATTATATGTCTTAAAATCAACATGCGATCTTAAACACACCTGACCTCCCAAGGTCATGTCATGATAGTTAAAATGGAATGGATAGATGGATATGAAATGGATAAATAAGGTGGATAGGAAGAATGTATGAAAAATGGCTGAAAGTGGGTAACACGTGATCAAGGAAATCGAACATCCTCAACGGGCACTATGGGAATCTTCTCATCTAAAGCAATGAATGTGTGCATCACTTGGGCAGGTGAAATAGAGCAGTCAAGGAGAATGAACACATAAAGGATTCTATCAAAGTCATTGTCACCAAACACCCTCTAAATTGGTTCCAGAATGTGGGGAAACTATCTTGCATTTGCCTCATATAAGTCTCAAGACAAGGTCATGGAGGTGTGAGAGGAAACATGTAAACAGGAACAATTGGTGAATTGCGGGATGTAGTTGCGACCAGGATGAATTTTCCAGAACTCGTAAGCATTATTTGCTCCAAAGTTCAAAGTTTTCAACTATGTGATGATAATAGGTGGAAATGGGGTGGTCTAGAAAATAAGATGTCTAAGGCCTTTGTCAATATAAGCCAATTGAAGTGCTAGGTTTGGTTGTAGCATCGTTGAATCACAAACATAATCTGTTGGTTTTCTAGGGCATTTAATGGTCATGTAGGATATGGAAACTACTTAAAACAAATAAAAAACAAACTCGCAAAGGAACCACAAGAGGGCAAGGTCGGTCCTAAGAAAACTAGGGATGTGTGAGGAGTTCTCTTAATTCCTGCTAATTAAAACTATGTGCCTAATTAAAAAATGGAAATAAAAGGATTTAAATTAAAACATTTCAATTTATTTTCATGAATTTAAATAAATCTGTATTGTCAGCATCTAATTAACAAATGAAAGCTAACTAACTAAACAAAATAAATAAACTAATTATTTTGTTTTCATGATTTTTAATAATTTTGGATAAAGGGAATAAAACAAATGAAAGAAATCTAATTAATCGAATCTAATATTTTTATATTTTATGTTTACTGGAAAATAGAAGAAATACACACAGACAATTAAACTTCTTCTAATTAATTGAAATCATTTCTACACTAAAATTAACAAAAATAACTAAGAAAACAACCGAATGTCACTATATCCTTATGCAGAGTGGATCTAATCTATTATAATAAAAATAGAACTTTTCTAATTTTTACTTGTAGATATACATCTTCCTTTGTTATTACCTCAAAGTCATGGGAAGAATAAAAAAGATTCTAAGAATCTATTCTTCCACTGAATCTTCCTTAGTAGAAACAACAGGATCTACGGAAGCTTACTAAAATGAAGGGAAATTACAACTAATACTAAATAGGTGTAGAAGTATCTTCTAGATAAAATGCCCGTGCAAACCCACAGGGATATGAAAGGAAACAACTTTCAATAGAAGCTTTGTGTAAATAAAGAAAGGCTACAATAATTGTGTTCCTTTGAATTAATATACTCTAATAGATTATCGAATAAGATTTATTTAAACAAAGAAAATTGTAAGAATCCAAATGCATTCCCAACTTGGAAGTGTAGAACTGTGATAGTTCTAGTGTTGGTTTTTCTTCGTTATCCCCTCAGCTTCTTTTTGAATTTTGTGGTCAAAGGAGTTTAGGGAATTGTGTTGGCTTGTGTGGAAGAAATGATGATGAAGTGCTACAGCTGGAAGGGCTTGCAAGCAATTTGGTAGCAATGTAGGAAAAATAATAACAAGGCAAGAGAACTAAGCTTTCTTATGTATTTCTTGGCAGGATTAGAGGAAACATAACAATGCAATTAAAAAAAAAATCTCCAACCAATGCTCTAGGTAAAAGCTTGGCTCTTATAGAAAAATGGTCTAATCCATTTGGTATCCAAGAAATGCCACCTCTCTCATGGGAGTGGTAGTTCACTCACTAATTATAGTAATTTAGGATGGAAAGGATTACACGCATCTAATGAGCTTGAGAACAACAAATTTAGACAAGAAATGTGTGAGAAATATGAACTCGAAGATTGTGACATGCACTCAAAATCACGTTGGTAAGTCCTGGTCAAATGTAAAAAGAACCGTCGGTCTGTGCAAAGTGGTAGTTGTGAAATTTTTAGGGAGGTTATGGAACTTCTATTGAGGGAAGATCAGCGGTTATGTAACCGCTGGGACGGTTGCGTAACCGTTGGCATGGTTTTGTGACTTAAAGTTGGAAAGATGAGGAAAATATTTCAAGCTGATAAAGGAAAGTGGGAAAAGCATGGAAATAGACAAGTGAAACATTATAGGCTAAAAATATATACCGTAAATGAGAGATTAGACTTAAAAACCATTGGAAATATATTTACTCATTATTGAGGATTTTGAACCGTTCCGAAAATGTAGCACCTACAAAATTAGGTATGTATAGAAACCGTCAAGGGGAAGAAAAATCCCTAAAACATAATCCTTATATTTATATGTTTCAACTTTAGTGATGCACAAACCACAAAAGGATAACCAACCCCTAGTTTAGTATAGCTACAACCCTACAAGGAGAACCAACCCCTAATTTTGTGAAGCACCAACTCCACAAGGAGGCTACAACCCCACAAGATGATCAAGAACTCACTAAACCACCTTATGATGATTTAATATTTGAAGTATTTCTTCCACAAATGATAGAGACCACTGATTCATCTCACACTTCTCCAAACCCTCATACAAACCCTATGTCTTTAATCTCTCACATACACTCACTTTCTTCACTTTTCAAGCTTCAAACACATGCACACATGCTTACCATAAATCCTCAAGCTATCACACACTTTATCAGATCTCAAATCCTGATCACACACCTAAAAAAATCTCTCACCTAGGTCACACTTCTTGCACACCACACAACTAGCTCACAAATGCACCCAAAACAATGCTTTTATAAGCTCCTTCACATTTAAAATTTAAAAAAAAAAACCTCATTTTTATCGACCCATAGATCATAAAAACATCCATAATTGATAACATAATAGTTATAAGTTACCCAATTAGGTATAACTATCCAAAATCATCATTACATGCTCCAAAAAGACTCAAATCCTCATGGGTACAAAGAGAAACATACCCTAACATCAAAACCATAGTTTTTCATAACCCATAAATCAGCACACATGTTTAAATTTAAATTTAAATATCATACATTGTCATTTTTTTACATTAACCAATAGGAATATTTCATTTAATGGAACCATTGTTCTTTGTTCTTCTCAAAACACTTGTTTCCTTCACCCTTTAAGAGTTTGTCAACATATTTTTTCAACTATATCACTCAAAAACATTAAAAAATAGTCATGTGACAACTCAATTAAAATTTTAAAACGTGTAGAACACTTATAAGTAAGTTATAAGTCATGAAATATTCACCTGCTCAAACCTCGCCCACTTTTGTCTTCACCTAATCAAACTTCCCAAAAAGTTTTTTTCAAAGATCAACTAGTTGGCACCTTTCCTAGGACAATGAATAATTATAAATGGATTAATTGAATTCCAAATTAATTCCTATTCACTCTACATGTGATAGAAAGCATCACCTTTAATCCATATCATGCTCCAATGAACTCAAAACATCCAATAGATCCTGTCCTTTCGTACACTGGAAAAAATGTTCATGTCCAAAAAATGATCTAGAAACCTTATAAAAACTAATCATCAAGACAAAAAAATTATATCAATAGAAATATATATGAATTATATTTCCAAAAGAACTTGAATTACCTCCTAACTCCTCATGTAGTTCCTGCAATGTCCACTTAACTAAAGAATGCCTTTTACTGCGAAAAAAATACCCTTTGGGTTGGTTACCTTCATAGGGCACACTTTTCCTTTTTTATGCATACTCATGAACTGAAAACTATTTTTTCATTAATTAAAATTCACATAAATCACATAATGGAAATTTATTTTGCAACTCCTTTGGACAACGTTGTCCGAAAGAACACTTCTTCTTAAACTCACCTGTTTGATTGGGGTCAACTCATCAACATGAACTCTACTATAAATTTCTGGAAATATGAAGTATTATTATACATGTTAAAATCATCATCCATGAATTAGGAAGAAATTATGGCCACTTAGGAAGTATATCTCAGGAACTGCTTTCAAGCTAAGGCTTCAATTCCATGACTAGTTATTTGCCTTCTTAACGTTCGTTCGTAAAAAATGTGATGATGAAATGACCTCTTTATTATTTTTAAACCTTATGAACTCAGTATAAAAACATCCTAAAAATACACAAGGTCCCATACAAAGCACACAATTCGGGGTGAGCATCAAAAGTTCCAATTCAAGATGGAAATTACCTTTTCCTTAACCCTGTCTCACCAAAACTAACATAACTTGCAAAATTCACAACCTAGCATATCAAAAAATTTCTCAAAGCACCATAACACATCATAATATAATCTCCATTCATCACCATATCTCAAACACTTCAGAAAATGAGACTTGCATAGCTAGCCCTTAGTGATTTTCATTGTAAAGGATAGGGTCAACCGTAATAACACTGCAACTCATCATTAAAGTAATAAAAATGGTCCAAAAATACGTCATAAATCATGGTACACATTCCTACATGAATCCATTAACTCATATATCTCCATACCTAAATCTTATACCTCTTAGTATCCATACTAGATCCAAATGAGCACCTGATTCATAGACACCAACATGTATCTACACCCTGTAACTCATATGAGTGGCAAAGAAATCTCCAACTATGTTATTCATCATACTAAAATACTTCTTAACAAACAAATAAGATCCAATCATCATGAAACATCACTCAGGTTAGCTAGGTCACCTGAATGGTCTTGTTAGAACAAGCCATCCTTACTGAATCAACATGTGCAATCAAGAACATATATAAATCTCTATGTCATAATCAATATAAGCATCATCTATCCATAGACTATCATCCAATTTTTCTATAATTAGGTTTTCCATCAATGAAAACACTTATGTTGTACAATGCCAACATTGTGAACAAGAATCAAGTAACATCATTTAAAAGATCATCATTTTCATTGTCGAAGTTAAATGGAGATGCATTAGAGACTTGATAAGAAATAGTATATGGTTGATCAAGTAAGGAGTCATTTTTACATATGTTTTACATGCCTATTACATATTATTCATCAGTGAAAGGAAGTAATGGACATCTATGCACATACCATCGAGTAAGATAATGTGAATAGCCGAGAAATGAATAATTAAAAAATAAAAAAGTGACCGAAGGACATGGGGAATGGAATTCCAATATAATCTAGATATAAAGTGCCACCAATGTAGTCAAGCAATGATTTCCCAATATTAAGTGGAGAGGGGCAAGGAGTACGTGTGAAAAAGAATGATAGATGAAATACTGAAAGGCTATAAGAAGCAGTAATGCAAACATACCCATAATATAAAGGAGGATAATGCGATGGAGGGATGAGGTCATCCAACATGAATCCTAGCCGATCCAAGCCATCATGTGTGCCAATAATGTCAGAATAACTGGGATTGAATGCAATGTGTGGATAGTAAGCATTATTCATGAAGAGAGTACATGTGAATGGAGGAAGTGTAGATGTAGATTGCTCATGAGAAGAAAATGAAGGTGGTATGACATATGATGTATGGATAGACCCCCTAATAAAGCACCATATCATTAGTAGAAGGAGGCAGCGATACTAGAGCAAATGGAACAATGTCTAATGCAAAAATAGTTCTCTCTAGAACAGGAAAGTTATCTAGATAGTGCGTGGGTTACGGGTCAGTAGCAAGATGCATAGTAGTAGAAGTCAGAATAAGTAATGTAATAGTTGGTTCTAGGCAGAAATATTGGAATGGATTAATATCAGCATAAACTATATATTCAAATCCCTCATGAAATAATTTAACACATCGGTGAACTGTAGAAGGCACTACTTGCACTTTGTGAAGCCATGGCCGACCGAGTAAGCAATTATATGGAATTGGGATATCAATAACAAATAATACTCCAATAACCATTTTTTTCCCAACTATTATAGGTAAATAAATAGTGCTAGGGCATGGATGCGTAGTAATATCATATGTGTGGAGAGAAATAGATGTTGGGTTGATATTAGCTAGGGAAAAGCCTATATTCTGAATGAATGATAAAGTGTACATATTGAGCTCCAATAAATTATCGACTAAAGTTCGCTTAACATACATGTTATTGATGTATAATGGTATAAATAGGGGAGGATCATTGTCATAAACAGAAATATTTTTAGATATAGTAGATCGAAAAGTACATTGTTGAGAAAATGAATCTACAAATGTCTAATAAACAATGCCTAGATGAGTAGTAGAAGGAATATGAGTATTAGCCAAGAGAGTATTGATTTTAGCTCGACAATCAACATTAGCTAGCAAGAAATCATGTATGAAGCTATTTGTGATGAGAGGATCAAATAAGTGATAAAATGAAGACTCAAGAGCGTTCTAATAAGATAGGTTCACCTAATGATTTAACATATATTAGAATGTGTAAAACCCTAATTACAAAGTAACAACACAATGATCAGCAATAAAGTACAACTCTAACCTAAGCAATAAGCAAATGGAACTTGAAACCCTAGGTGCAATAGAGGGAATAAGAGCCTTACTTAATTTTGTAATAATCTTTAAGATGTGCCTAGCTCGAAAACATTATGGAACAAGAGTACACATTGTCACAATTGGGCCAAAAAAAATGTAGAACCTATCAGAATTTTTGGGACTAGGGCACCTAAACTGGGTTACGGGCACCTAGGTGCAAAATACATTTTGTAGGAACCTGTGACTATACAAAACGTCCAAAAATGATTTTCTTTGTGTCACAAGATGTTCATTAATGTTTGATGTTGGTATCCTATAATTTGTTGGAAGATTACCGAGTTTTCCAGTAACTTACAAAACAAAATACCTTCTACAAAACCCCAAAAAACATCAAATGTTAAAAATAAAATGATGCAAATGGGGAATCAAACAGACATTGGTAGTCACCCAAAATTTTTAACTTATAACTAAGCACTACACTACATCTCAAACTCCATGTATTTCTATGTGTGTGTGTAAAGAATCATGCCCTAGGTGGCTCTTATGCAAGATGAATAGAATAATGAGAAATATCTAGAAGTAGAAATGTAAGTTAATGTGTGGATGTCAAAATTAAATTCCCCTCCTAGGAATTGTATGCAAAATAATGTAGTCTCTTTCCCCTTTAATGATAGCTAGATGGATGCTTTGAAACTCTTAAAATGTCTTTGGATGCAACCTTAGGTGATAGTAATGGATGCTTAGATCTTGGTTCGTTATTATGGTCACATATATTTTTATTTACATGATTCCCTTGGATGAATTTCACAATTAACAACTAAAAGGACAACCCATAAGAAAATAATATGCCCAAAAGATAAAAGTGGACCAAAAGCGGTGATTAAAATACAAAGAGATCGAGGTTCCTAAGAGGATGGGGGCGCCTAGGAACTGGCATTTTGGCTAGGCACTGGTGTCTAGAGTGATAAAAGATAAAATAATAAAGCATCGATATGGCTATAGGGTGTAATAGGCCAAGAAGAATACATGAACAAAGATAAAAGGCAAAAAATAACTTTTAACTACTAGTTTTCTCACTGAGGAATCATATGAATAGTGATATGTGATTAGGACCTAGAAATGTACCCAAAGTGCATGATTTAGTGTCTACAATTTTTTTTTAAATAAGATATTTGATAATAGATGAAGGATGAAGACACACCATGTGTAGAATGTACACCAAATCTGAACTATACGAAACCTCATCAAGTATAAGCATGGTAAAGTGGGACATTACAAAATGCAAATGAAACATGTAAAGGTCAATGAAAACATGACACTAAACATAGTACCACTTTAGATGAAGTGATTTGATTTATTAAAAAAAATTCTCACCTTCAAGAGTAAAAAGGTAAAAAGCCATTGATTATTAAATTCTTCAATGATTAAGTAATGTCCTAACTAATTTATTCAAAAATTGTATCCCTAAGTATTCTTCTTGTCTATCTGCCTATCATGGAAAAGCACAAGATCACCAACCCAAACAAGGTTATCATTGATGTTCTTGTTATATATTTGAGCTATGTGAGAGGTATATACCTCATGATTGTGCGTGTCTTTGAGATAATTCTTATCTAAACTTTATAAAGAATATAAGCATGCTTCCTTGTATTAATATTCTTCTAAGAGACCTTGGAGAGAAAATAGGATGATAGGAAGTTTAACCTCCAATGGAATGACAACCTTAGCTTCAAATATAAATGAGAAGGTACTAAAACTAGTAAATATGTGTATGTTTGATAAGCCCATAACCTATGACATTGATGTAAATGCTAATCCATTATATTAGTTTTTATTTTCTTAGGAAAAATGGATTTTAATGTCATTTTTCTCACATTGACATGTCCATTTACCTCAAGGTAATAGAGAGTTGTAGTGTGGTGTGAGATATGAAATGTTTTACATCATTCCCATATCTTTGGGTTCTTGAAGGATCTCCCATTATCGAATATCATTACATGTTTGATTCCAAACCTATGTATAATATTATTTAGGAAAAAATATTGTATGACTGAACTAATGACATTGGTAAGAAGCATGTCCTTTACCCATTTCGTGAAATTATTAGTTGTAGTAATGATTAATTTTTTTCCATTTGTAAAGGAAGGTGTCAATTTTCTAATCCAGTTGAAACACTCAATAGAAAAGGGCCATGGTTTGAGATTGATCAAATTTCATGTGAAAAAATGTGCATAAGGTGAATGAATGTTTTACATTTGGGCCATTTTTGAACACACTCAATCGTATAATTTTTGAGGGTGGGAAAAAAGTATTTCATTCTATGGTTTTTGTGATTCACTATGTGGCCACAAAAATGACCACTACAAATCTCATCATGAAACTAGATTATGACATGTTTAGACTCTTCCTCATTGAAATAGTTGAGAATTATATGCCATCTAAAGCACTGCTATATAGGACCATATTTAAAATCGTATATTTTGTAGGTAGGATATAGAGGCTTCATATTTGGTAAGAATTGGAATTCTATACATATTTACATTTGATGAGATAGGTGACCATATACACATACCAAGGAGATGAAGAAACATTGGGCTTGTCTATATAATATATCAACCCATTAGGAAGTTTAACATCTATTGAATGTTATGAGTCCAAGGATTTTTAGCCAGCGAAGCAACAACTAGTTTCCCATCTACCAATTTTAGGTTAACATAAGTTATCTCAAATTCACCAAATAGCATGATCAGATTACCAACTCTTATAAAGAGTGATGGTTACATTAAGAAAGTGTAAATTAATACCTTAGTATCTTGATCTAACATGTTTAGTAGTGAACACTATAGTGAGCCATTCTCTTTAAGTAACATGTAATTTCTTATGTTTTTAGTAGTGAATACTATAATGAGGCATTATTTCTCATCGTAATAATATCATGTTTCATTATTTAAAATAACATGTATGATAAAATAAATGGCCCATTCTCCTCCATCATATTCTTGTTAAGCAAACTTACAGGAGAGTGACACATTAATTACATGTAATTAAGAATAAGTGGTCTATTAGATCACATATTGATGAGAGTTAGAGGACATAATAGGAAGATATTGACAAATTCAAAGGATTCATGACATTCTCAAGTCCATTATGTTGGTGCTCAAAATAGTCTCGCCCTAGTTTGCCTTTGAAAATCTATTGATTTGCAGCCTCTGTCACTTTCTTTTTCCTATGCTATGCTTGGTTAATATTTGTTACCATTTTTAATCTGTTCCTGGGTCATAGATCACTTATGGGTTAATGGTTTGCTCCTTATTTCTTTGTTCCTTTGGAAAAGATCTGTAATTTGGGTCTCCCATTCTCTGTTTGACTAAAAACTTGGGTTCTCCCATATTTTTCGTTCTCCACGGTTTGGATTTGTTTTCCTTATCATTTCTACCCTAAATACTTGAAGAAAAGTGAATGGATGTATCTCTAAGGAACATATTGGAGCCTTGTAACATTTATAAATTCTCTGTACTTGGAGAAATTTTCATTATCGGGCTTGAATGATTGTTTTTATGTATTTTATGGTTTGATGGGCATTTATCCTGGTCAAATTTGCATCCTTGCATTGACAGGGAACGCGGCCTCTTTTGGTTGGATGCGGCTCAGCTGGGTACTTCAAAATTTCTATGAACTGCCTCAATTTAAAATGTGTCCATGTGGAGGAATGATTCTTGTTTGAGGATCTACTTTTAGGTTTGGCCTTGAAGTAGCGCCAGGAGGACATATGGAGGTTTCCGCTGCTTTTCCTAGACTTAGAAATTTTTTATGTAGCTAAAACCTTGTGGCAGAAAATGGGGACACATGGCAAGTCTGCACTCATTTAGGGTCTCCACTTTGGGCACCATTTTGAAATTGCGCTATGGAGACACATGGAGGAACCGCACATGTTTGGGAACCAGCCCTTGAGTTTCATTTTAAAGAAGCATCAGGAGGACACATGGAGGCCTCCGCTCACTTTGCATTTTTCTTATACTTTTTCAACAGCCAAAGGAAACTACCTCGGAGCATGAGACATGGCGCATTCTACTAAGCTTCAAGCATTTAGAAAAAAATTTCCGGGCCCAGACACGTGGCAAGCCCATGCCCATTCAAGATATCAAATTTTTGGGATCACCTTAAGGTGTGCCATGTTGACATGTGGTGATTTTAAAAGTCCAAGGGGTGGGGAGGTGGACCATCAGGGGAAATTTATATTTTTTCCTCTTGACATGAAAATGACTAAAAACATCAAAATGGCCCACAAGCATGATGGAAGAAAGATCAAAGCTAGCTCTAGTCAATAGCAGAGGTGCGGGATTTTGGAGGAAATTTGGTAAAATTTCCTTTTGGGAGAAAATAATTAAAATTAAAAAGGGAATTGTAGTTCCACTAGAACCACATTCAGACACATGTCAAGATCATTTCCCAAGGGCGGAGGTGTGGAAAAAAAAATGTGAAATTTTTCCATTTTTTCAAAATTTGTAAGAAGTCAGAGGAAGCCCTCGGGTCTATTTTTAAGTTTGAATCTTCCACGTGGACGACCCAAATTCAAATTAAAGATCAATGGCTGCTGAGAGTCTGAATCTAATTTTTCCCTCATTTTATTGAAACATGCTTAGAAGTGGGAGTCTTCATGATTTCTTAGTATTTCCTACATGCCAAGCAGAGAGGGGAGTTAATGTTAATATTTGAGTTTGGTGGAAAGATCTGGAAGACATATTTCACCATTAAAATGGTCTGACTATCGTGCTTGATCGGATTTTCCATTTTTCTTCTCCCAAGCATACAAGGAGCTAGATTTGACACATTAGGGGTGGAAGTGGTTGGAAAATTGAAGAAAGAGTGATCTGCCAGAGGAAGGAGTTAAATGCGGGAGATATTCGATGAGGTCTACCTCCTTAAGCACCTATGGAATTTTTGGAGATATGATTCTTAGAATCACAATTGTGATCATGGAAAGCACTAGTAGCACTCAAGGTTTGGATTTTTGAGGGGAAAAGGGTCCTTGTTGAAAGTGTTGTAAATGGCATGAATATTTCATGCAAATGGTTGGAGTGTTAGGGGTCGGGACTGAATTTTCTAATAGAAAAAATCTTGACAGAGCCCATCATTTTTTGAGAATCCATTTGAGGAGCTTATATATCTATTTTTTGTTAAATATGATCATGTCAAGGTGGATGCAAGTGTACAACCATTGACAAGATCTGAGACTGTTCTAGAAACTTTATCCTGTTGATAGATTTAATCAAAATTGAGTTATTTTGTGTTGTCTTAAGCAAAATGTGTTTGTTTTATTTCTAAATGTATGCCAGTAGTTTTTGTTGTTTCTATTGCAATCTTGTATTAAAATATGATTCAATCACATAGGCCTCAATCCCTGTGATAGTTTGGTGGCATTAGAAATTTCATTTCTCATAAGAGCTTTCAACTAGGATTGGAATAAATGATTTAAAATCACTTTTCTTTCATCTGTTAATAGAGATTATTTGTAAGCCTCTGGTGTACCTTGGGTGTGATTTAACTTAGATCTTGATGCTATGTTGGGGTCTCTAATTCGAGCCTTCATGTTAGATTCTCACAGATTGTATAAAAAAGTACTAATCTGGGCCTCCATTGAAGCACTTATTCTTGTTAAAGAAACATTTTAGCTATTATGTGGCATTCTGTTGGTTTAACCTTCCATTTTTTAAGATTTCTCAAGGATCTGGTAAATCAAGTTCATCCTGCCACACCTCCCACCAAACATTTATTCAAAAACAACCAATCCTACCCATATTACCCTTGTTTATCCTATGTGTGTACAAATGCATAATTTCCATTACCAAAGTATGCATAAGCAATCAGGGTCCCAAATTTCTTTAGTAACATTTGCCTTGTTGTGAAAATATCTCCATGATCTGGAAGTGATAACTCGTGAGAGTTAGATTTGGTGTGTTGATTATATTTTTCCAAGGTCTTCTGTATAAAATTTATGCAAAATAAGGATTTATCATTGTTCTTCAATAATAGAGGTCGTAAAATAGGTTCTCTTACCTTTCTTGAAAGGAACAACCTAAAATAGTTGGGATCAAATCACATCCTTTTAAGGTTCTACCCACTCCTTTTGAAAATTGAGTGCTAGTAAGTCAGATGTATTGATTCCCCAACTACAAAATGACATACATGATTATCTGTCTACCTTTGAGTGTCCTGTCAAAATCCATGATGCTTCTCGGTCTTTGAAGGAGATTAAATTTGGGTATCAACATGCTTCTGGTGCCAGTTTGGGGAGTGTTTTGAATTCCTAGGAAATAATTTGCATTGCTAAAACTAATTTGCTGATTCACTGCCAGTCTATATCTATTTGGCCCGTCAACACACCTTTGGCGCTGTGGCTGGGGACTGTTTAAGTTGTTGAGATCAATTTGTTGATTTGTTACTATTTCATATCCATCTATCCTGTCAACAACATGTTAGTGGTGCCATTGTCGGGGATTTCAGTTCAAAATCAAGACCTTGGTAAAACACTTCTTATATGCTCCACGTGTTGTGTGTAGTTATTTCAGTTTCCACACCTAGTGCACTAGCTTTCATTTGATAAATTTGTATAAAGAAATTTTAGAATCTTTCCATTTCCATTTTCTAGCATTGACAAACATTTGACAGATCATAATTAGTGCATTTGCAAAACTAGGGTTAAAATCCTTAGTGGGGACTCCCTGTTGATCTGAATTTTAATGAGTACCAATATCTTAAAACTTTGTCAAAGTAAAACTTGTTACTAATATTTGCAAAGCTGGAAGGAATAAAATATTTCTTTGCTAGGCATCCTGCTAGGACATTATTTCCAGAGCTAGGAAAAGAAAAATTAGAAGGAAGAAAATCCTGGAGAGTTGTGGGAGATTAGCAGATAAGAAGAGGGATCTCCATTGATGAAAGTGATCGGCCTATTATTGAACAATGCAATTCAAGTGACTCTGAATCTGGTAGCCTCTTTGTGGAATTAAATTCTCCAACTGGAGAAGGGACTTCATTTTATTTTGAATGGTTTGCTTCACATTCTGCACCTCTCTTTTCTAAGGTTGATAGGGATTTCAAAGAGATAAGGCCTTTAGGGGGTACCCATTTTGAAAATTATACTCCTGTGTTCCAAATAACTTCTGTCCCTTATGAATTTGTCACCCCTCTAGGGTCACCTTCTCGAATCAACATGACCCAACCCCAACCAAGACCCCCTTTTGTTGTAAACACCTTTGGACCTATAAATTTTATGGGAATGGGTGGTTATCCAAATGCAGTGCCTCAAGATGTAAGGAATAGAATGCCAAAGTTCTAAGGAAACAACGCTAAAACTGTTGATCAACATCTAAAGATTTTTATCAATATGATGGAAGATTTTGAGATTGAACATGAAGATGTATATATCCATCTGTTTATCCATACCTTGGAAGAGGATGCCAAGGATTAGTATAAAGCATTTGTAGATAACTCTATTGATTCTTGGAATGAGATGAGTAATGCATTTTGATTGTAGTATGGTGATAGAACTGACCCTAGGTTTCTTTTGACAGAATTTGAAAATATTAAGAAAAATCCTATTGAGTCAGTACATGATTTCAATAAAAATGTTTGATTAGAAATTTAGGAGATTGATTGTTAGGATAAGGACTTGTGATGAGTCATGTTTGATCAAATATTCTGATGCATTTGATAAAAAAGGTTGTATATTACTTAAGAGACAAGAACCCAAAAAATTTGAGGCTGGCCTTAACCATGGCTCTGCAAATAGAGAACAACATCAAGGAAATTGGAAAGCCTCCAAAAAAGGAGGGTGTAAAGCTGGTTAACCCATAAAATCCTCAAACAAGCAAGGCTGATGATTTGGAGGAGGTTGTGGAAACTTTGGTTGTGGCTGTCAATGAAATTTCATAAAAAATATTTTGGGCTGAGAAGGGAATTGGGCAGAGCTCACAAGGTCAACACAAGAAAAAAGGCCAAGATAGGTTCAAAAATCACCAAAAATCTGATGACAAAGGCAAGGGACCTGTTGGATTTGGAAATATATAGTCTCAAGCTAGGGATAACAGAATTTTGCCTGATCCTTTGGTTGCCAGATTTGCTATTATGGAGGAGGAAGATTTCATTGATTGGTGTGATAAATTTTTCATGCCCTCATGCTCCTTGTGAAGAATATCATGAAGAAGAAGAAGAATATGATGATAAGGATGATGATGTTTGCATGATGGGTTACTCCACAAGCTTACAACAAGGGGCTACTTCAACTGAGGTGATAAGTGCTTGGACTACTACCACCTTTTGGGATTGCATTCATAGGGTACCTACTCTTCCTCCCTCTCATACTTTAGAAGTAGATACTGTACAAGCTTTTGAATTTCCCAATAATGAATTTGAATATTTAAGGGCTTTAATGATAAAGAAATATGATGGAGGAATCCCATTTGAAGAAGATAGACAGTTACTGATGAATGTTGTTGTTGCTCAAGAGAAGGAATATAACACAAGAAGTAAGGCTATCAAAGGGACAAGGCCTCAAGCCAAGCCAAAATATCCCTTACTTTCAAACATTCCTAAAGAGGATAAGGCTATCAAAGGGACAAGGCCTCAAGCCAAGCCAAAATATCCCTTACTTTCAAACATTCCTAAAGAGGATCCTAAGAAAGAGGCATCTGCCAAAAGCCCTGTAGTTCTAAACAAACATCATATCCCTCCTCATGCCCAAGTTATCAAAATTTTTGTACCACCTAATGAGTGTGTTAGTTTTCCTTCCAATACTGCCTTGCCAAGGAATGTCCCATATGATATTTCCCAAGTTTTAAGTCTAATCAAAGTCTGTGTTCCAATGTTTGAGTTGCTTAGGATTCTTGAGTACAAAAAGAGAGCATTTGAATACTTGGGATTGAAAGAAGATAAGACAGCCCTACGTAGAAATGTAAATGTTGTGGAGACTCCTCCAATCATTCAAGAATTAGAAACACCACCAGAATTGGAGGAACTAGGTTAACCACCTGAGGTCTATTTAGGGACATCCTTGGTGGACTCTCAGATGAATGTGGATCCATTCTTCATCACTTTGATCATTAAGGACAGACTGCTGCACAACTGCATGTTTGACTCAGGGGCATCATGTAATGTCATGCCTCTAGAAGTCATGAATGAGCTGAATATCAAAGTGATAACAGCATATGGAAAGTGCACTACCATGGATTCTAGAGAAGTTCCAGTAGTGGGATGTGTGAAGGGTTTGGTGGTGTAGCTTGCAACTTACCCAAGTAAGAATTTAAAACTTGATGTTGTCATCGTTGACTGCCCAACCAAGTGGGGCATGCTACTGTCAAGAAAATGGGTGTCTAGTGTTAGTGGGAGTGTCCAAATGGATATGTCCTATGCCACCATTCCAATTGAAGGTAGCCTTGTCAGGTTGTATGGAGAAGAGAAGATGTTGCACCTTATTGAGGATCCCAAGAATGCATCCTATGAAGTATTGTACGCAAGTGTTTATGCTGACAAATTTGTAGGATTTGGTGATGGAAAGGAGGACACGATTGAGGAATGCAGGTGTCTTGAACAAAAGGGATCTCCTTGGAATATATTGTTTGATGGAACTTGCTCCAAGTTTGGGAATGCTGTTGGTGTTCTTCTACTTTCTCTTGGTTAGGAAAAAATTGTTTTTTCCTTCAAAATCAACTTTGAGTGAACCAAAAATATTGCTGAGTATGAGGAATTCTTGTTGGGTTTAATAATTTCTTGGAAATATGGTATATAGGACATTATTGTCAAAGGAGAATTAGAATTAACTGTGAAACAAGTCAGAAAATTGTATGCCACAAAGAATCAGTGAATGAAATAGTATAAACATGCAACTTGGGATCTTATTGAAATGTTTGATTCATTCAACATGGTGTATCATGATAGGAAATTCAATGACTTGGCAGACAAGCTTGCAGTGTTGGGGTCTCGGTTTGACAATTGTATAATATCCCCATATTGTGAATATGATGTTGAGGTATTGACAAGACCTTCTGTCCCTGACAACATTAAACATTGGTAGGTTTTTGATGATGATGCTCAGATCAAAAGATTTCTATAAAACAAGGGAGAGTTTTCTGATCAATGCATTGATTTAGAGCCAATGGTATGTACAACAGAAAGAAAAGAAACCTTGTTTTCCAAGGGCATCATCTAGCTAAAGACCAATACCATTCCTAGAGGGCTAGTTGCTCTTGAGTCCAATTTTGATAATGTTGATCGCATTGTTAACAGATTCATAGTAGCCTCGAGTGATGTTGAGGAACATGATCTTAGTACAAAGGAGAAGACAAGGAAAATTTGGTTAGGCAACAATCTCAGCAAGGAGGATAAGCAATCATACATCCAATTGTTGAAGAAATACAAATATTGCATGGCTCGGACCTATTCTAAACTAAAGGCATAAAGAGAGGACCTGTTTCAACATGAGATTCCCTTAGAGTCTAATGTAAAGCCATTCAGGAAGAAATAGAGGCCAATCAACCCACTCTTATCTCTCAAGATGCAAGAGGAACTGAAGAAGTTGAGAGATGGAGGGATTATTCAGCCCATAAGGTATTTTTCTTTGGTTACAAACCTAGTACCAGTAAGAAAGATGAATGGTGATATCAGGTTATGTTTGGACTTCAGGAATCTAAACAAAGCATCAGTAAAGGATAGTTATCCTTTACCAAATATGGATAGCATGATGTAGTTAGTGACTGGTTCTGACTTTCTTTCAACCTTGGATGGCTTCTCTAGTTATAACCAAGTTGTGGTGAAAGAATCAAAAAGGATCAAGACAACTTTTACTACTCCTTGGGGAACATATGTGTATGTCAGGATGCCCTTTTGTCTGATGAATGCTGAAGGCACCTTCCAAAGAGCAATGGATGTTTCTTTTTCTGGTTACATCAATGAGTTTATTATTGTCTACCAGGATGATGTGACTGTGTTTTCTAGAAAGAGAAGTGACCACTTTCTGTACTTGGAGAAGATGTTGATAAGATGTAGTAAATGTGGCATCTCACTCAATCCAAAGAAGTGCCATTTTGGACTGCGGAAGGAAAATTTTCTTGGTCACATAGTGTCATAAGAAAGGGTGATGATTGATCCAGAAAGATTAGAGGCCATCAGCAAGGTCCTAATCCTAACAACCAAGAAAGGAATTTAGTCCTTCTTTGGGAAAATAAACTTCATCAGAAGATTCATATCAAAATTTGCTGAGTTGACCATTCCAATCACTTCCATGCGGAAGAAATACCAGGTCATCAAATGGGAGGAGGTTGGAATCAAATCTTTGAATGTGATTAAAGAGGCACTAAAGCATGCACCTATTCTAGCAGCCCTAGATTATAAGAAACCCTTTCAACTATTCTCTTTTGCTTTAGAGAACACTATTTCTTATAACCTGTTGCAGAAAGATGATCAAGGGGCTGAGAGGCCAATTTCCTTTTTTAGTAAGGCCTTGTACGGGGATGAGATAAATTATACTATTATGGAGAAGCAAGTATTTGCCTTAGTAAAAGCAGCAAAGGTTTTCAGGCCTTATATTCTAAGTTCTAAAATTGTTGCTTATGTTCGCCACACCATGGTGAAGGACATCTTGTCAGAGATGGAGGTCTCAAGAAAGAGATGTGGGTGGGTGGACAAGTTGAAAGAATATGATATGGATATCTAAACCATGAAGTTGGTGAGAGGTTTGGGCCTGGTTAATCTTATGGCTGAGAGAAACTTGCAAACTATTGAGGTAAATGAGGTAGAATAAGAAAGGGCATGTGTTTTTGAAAGTTGGATGAGTTCTGAGTGGTACAAGGATGCAATTTTTTATCTCAGACACTTACACTATCCTAAGAACTTAAGTAAGAATAAGAAAAGGGCTCTTAAGTTGGCCTCCTAAAAATATTTCATTATTGATTATGGGTTGGCTTGGAAAAACCTAGAGGGAGTCCTCTTAAGGTGCATTACTGAAAATGAAGCCCCTAAGATAATTTCTGATCTCCATGGAGGAGTTTGTGGGGGGAATTTTACTACAAGAGTCATAACACACAAGATCCTGAGTGCTGGTTATTGGTGGAAAAATCTCTTCAGGTATACAACTCTTTTGGTTAGAAGATGTGAGAGTTGTCAGCGCTTCTCTAGAAGACTGAAAGCTTCAGGCTCCCTTCCTTTGTAGCCTGTATCAATTGAAGCTCCATTTAAGAAATGGGGAATGAATTTCATTTGTGAGATTTCAGACCCTTCAAGTGCTGGCCATAAGTGGATTCTTGTAGCCACTGATTATTTCACCAAGAGGGTGGAAGTAATCCCCACCAAAAGAGAAACACACCAAATTGTCATGGATTTTCTATTGAACCATATCATTTGCAGGTTTGGGGTGCAAGTCAAGATTGTTGATGACAATGCCATGAGCTTTAGAGGTAAACATTTGATGGCAATGTGCAAGGAGTATGGGATCAACTTGACATATGCCTCCAATTACAATCCCCAAGGAAATGGACAAGCTGAGTCCAGTAAAAAAAACTTGCTAAAGATTATCAGAAGAAACTTGGAGCTAAACAAGAGAAAGTGGGTTGAACAGTTGAAGATTTTTGTTTGGGAAGATAAGATCACTGTCAAGAGGGTCACTAGAAAGAGTCCATTTGAGTTGGTATATGAGACTCAGGCCCTACTGCCTCTTCATATGTAACTGTCTTCATATCAGTTTATGCAACAATTGGAAGATCAAGAGGTAGGTCCTTATGATGCTCGCATTAACCAGATTGTTGAGTTTGATGAAGAGAGGAGGGCATCCCACCAGAGGCATGTAAAATTCAGAGAGAAAATGAAGAATTTATTTGACAAGAAGGTCACTCCTAGGGCCTTCAATGTTGGAGATCTTATGCTATTATGGGATAGTAGACATGAGGACAAGGGAAATTATAACAATTTTTACTCATTATGGATGGGCCCTTACTCCATTGATATCAGGATTAGTGAGCATACCTTCTTCCTTAAGGACTTAAACGGTGAATTGCTTGAGCTTTCTTTTAATGGCATGCATTTGAAGCATTTTTTGGATTGATTCTCCTGAAATCAAGGCAAAAATATTGTGTACAGTGTATAGTTTTTTTTTGTCTCTTATATTTTGTGTTTTTTATGGTTCTGGACCTTGGTGACCTCTTTTTGCTGGTTTATTTGTTTTGTTTTTGGAGATGGCTCTATTTCTCTGCTCTGTAAAGCTGACTCTATTGCCCAATGGATATTATTGGCACTTCATCTACCTTTGTTCTTGTGGAACACACAGGGAGTGTCCATCCTAGAGTCGGAGCTGATTATGGTGCTGAAAATAGTCTCACCCTAGTTTTCCTTTGAAAATCTATCAATTTGCAGCCTCTGTCACTTTCTTTTTCTCGTTTTCTACTTGGTTAATATTTTTTGCAATTTTTAATATGTTCATGGGTCATAGATCACTTATGGGTCCATGGTTTTCTTCTTGTTTCTTTGTTCCTCTGGAAAAGGTCTATAATTCAGGTCTCCCATTCTTTGTTTGTCTAAAAACTTGGGTTCTCCCATATTTTCCATTCTTCACGATCTAGATTTGTTTTCCTTGTCATTTCTACCCTAAATACTTGAAGAAAAAAGAATGGATGTATCTTTGAGGAATGTATTGGAGCCTTGTAACATTTCTAAATTCTCTGTCCTTGTAGAAATTTTCATTATCAGGCTTGAATGATCATTTTTCTGTATTTTATGGTTTGATGGGCATTTCTCCCAGTCAAATTTGCATCCTTACATTGATAGGGAGCGTGGCCTATTTTGGTTGGATGCGGCTCAGCTAGGTATTTCAAAATTTATATGAATTAACTCAATTTAAAATGTGTTTACGTGGAGGAATGATGCTCATTTTAGGATCTACTTTTTGGTTTGGCTTTGGAGTAGCGTCGGGAGGACATGTGGAGGTTTCTGCTGCTTTTCCTAGACTTAGAAAATTTTTATGTAGCTAAAATAGTGTGGCAGAAAATGGGGACACATGGCAAGTATGCCATTCAGGGTCTCCGCTTTGGGCACCATTTTGAAATTGCACCATGGAGACATGTGGAGGAAACACGCATGTTTGGGGACCAACCCTTGAGTTTCATTTTAAAGAAGTGCTAGGAGGACATGTGGAGGCCTCCACTCACTTTGCATTTTTCTTATAATTTTCAATGGCCAAACAAAACTGCCTCAGACCATGACACATGGCGCCTTCCGGTGAGCTTTAAGCATTCAAGATATCAAATTTTTGGGACCTGTTGGTACCCAAATTTAATCTCTTTCAAAGACCGAGAAACATCATGTATTTTCTACATGACACTCTGAGGTAGATAGATAATCATATATGTCATTTTGTAGCTGGGGAAGCAACCTATCTAACTTATTAGCACTCAGGTTTCGAAAGGAGTGGGTAGCACCTTAAAAGGATGTGACCTGATCCTAACTATTTTAGGTTTTGCCTTTTAACCAGGGTAAGAGAACCTATTTTGTAACCTCTGTTATTGAAGAATGATGATAAATCCTTCTTTTGCATAGATTTTATAGATAAGACCTTAGGAAAATATGATCAACACACCAAATCTAACTCTCACGAGTTGTCACTTCCAAATCATGGAGATATTTTCACAAGGCAAAGGTTACTAAATACATTTGGGACCCTGATTGCTTTGCATGTTTTGGTGATAGATATTATTCATTTGTGCACACACAAGACAAACAGGGGTAATAAGGGTAGGATTGGTTGTTTTAAATGAATTTTTTATTGGGAGGTGGGGCTGGATAAACATGACTCACCAGATCCTTGAGGAATCTTAAAAAATGGAAGGTTGAACCAACAAAATGCCATCAAACAACTATAATGTTTATTTAACCATAATATGTGCTTCAATGGAGGCCCACATTAGCACTTTTTCACATAATATTTGAGATTCTATCATGAAGGCTCGAGTTAGGAAACCGAACAAAGTATCAAGATTTAAGCCAAATCACGCCTAAGGTACACCCAAAGGTTTACAGACATTATCTTTCAATAGATGAAAGAAAAGTTATTTTCAATCATTTATTCCAATCCCAGATGAAATCTCTTCTGAGGAATGAAATTGTAGATGCCACTAAACTGTAACAAGCATTGAGGCCTATGTGATTGAATCAGATTTTAATATAAGATTGCAAAAGAAACAAGAAAAACTACTCACATACATTTAGAAATAAAACAAACACATTTTTCTCAAGACAACACACAATAACTCGAATTTGATTAAATCTATCAGCAGGGGAAAGTTTCTAGAACAGTTTCAAAGCTTGTCAATGGCTATACACTTGGAACCACCTTGACATGGTTATATTTAACTCAAAAGAGATATACAAGATTCTCAAACGCTTCTAAAAAAATATGGGCTTTATAAAGCTTTCTATTAGAAAAATTAGTCCCGACCACTAACACTCCAACCATTTTCATGAAAAATTTGTGCCATTTATAACCTTTACAATAGGGACCCCTTTTCCCCAAAAAATCTAGAACTCGAGTGCTACCAGTGATTTCCATGATCACGATTGCAATTCTCTGAATCAGATCTGCAAAAAGTCACCAGGTGCTCGAGGGGGATGATCTCATCTAATATCTCTTGCATTCAACTCCTTCCTTTGGTAGATCAATATTTCTTCAATTTTCCAACCACTTCTACCCCTAATCTATCATATCTTGCTCCTTGCATGCTCGGGAGAAGAAAAATGGATAATCCAATTGAGTATGATAGTCAGACCATTTTAATGGTGAAAGATGTCTTCCAAATCTTCCCACAAAACTTAGATATGTACATTAAGTCCCCTCTCTGCTTGACGTGTAGGAAATACTAAGAAATCATAAAAACTCACACTTCCAAGCATGTTTCAGTAAAATGGGGGGGAAATCATATTCAAAATCTTGGTTTCCGTTGATCTTTACTTTGAATTTGGGCCTTCCACATGGAAGATTCAAACTTAAAAATAGACCTGGGGGCTTCCTCTAACCTTTTACAACTTTTGGAAAAATGGAAAAATTTACCATTTTTCTCCACACCTCCACCCTTGGGAAATGAGCCTGACACATTTCTTGAGGTGGGTCCCAAAGGAACCGCAAATAAATTCTGCCATTTGGCCCTCTTTTTGGAAAAAGGAAAATTTTCCAAGTTTCCCTTATAGCTCCACCTTTGAAAAATGGGCCCGACAAGTGTCCCAATGTGGTTGCAGCGGAGCTGTGCTTCCCCTTTTATTTTTAACTCTGTTCTCCCAAAAGGAAATTTTTTCCTAATTTCCTCTAAGCATCCGCACCTCCGCCGTTGACCGGAGCAAGCTTTGACATTTTCTTTATCGGGCTTGTGGGCCATTTTTATTATTTTAATCATTTGCATGTCAAGGGGCAAAAAATCCAAATTTCCCTCAATGGTCCACCTCCCCGCCCCTTTGACTTTTCAAAATGCCATGTGTCACCATGGCGCACCTTGAGATGGTCCCAAAAATTTGATACCTTGAACAAGCGCGAGCTTGCCCTGTGTCCTGGCCCATCAAAGTTTGCTTGAATTCTTGAATCTCAATGGAAGGCACCATGTGTCATGCTCCGAGGTAGTTTCCTTTGGCCATTGAAAAGTATAAGCAAAATGTAAAGTTAGCAGATGCCACCATGTGTCCTCCTGGCACTTATTTAAAATGAATCTCAAGGGCGGGTCCCAAAACATTTGTAGTTCCTCCACATTTACCAAACCTCCCAAAACCCTTTGAAAAAGACTAAGTATCGGAAGACCTAGCGGAAGCCTCCACATGTCTCATTTGCGCAATTTTAAAATGGTCCCCAAAGTGGAGACCCTTAATGAATGTGGGCTCACCACGTGTCCCCATTTTTTGCCACACTGTTTTAGCTACATAAAATTTTTCAAAGTCCAGAAAAAGTAGCAGAAACCTCCACGTGTCCTCCCGGGGCTACTCTAAGGCCAAAGCAAAAAGTAGATCCTCAAACGAGCGTCATTCCTTCACGTGGAAATTTTTTGAGTTGAGGCCTTTCATATAAATTTTGAAGTACCTAGTTGAGCCGCATCCAACCAAAAGGTGCCACGTCCCCTATTGATGCAAGGATGTAAATTTGACCACTAGAAACACCCGTCAAACCGTAAAATATAGAAAAATGATCATTTGAGTCTGAAAATGAAAATTTCTCCATAGACAGAGAACTTAGAAGTGTTACAAGGATCAAATAAGTTCCTCAGAGATACATCCATTCATTTTTCTTCAAGTATTTAGGGTAGAAATGATAAGGAAGTAAAATCTTGATCGTGGAGAATGGAAAACATGGGAGAACCTGAGTTTTTATATGAACAGAGAACACGAGACCCAAATTACAGACCTTATCCGGAGGAACAAAGACACAAGGAGAAAACCATGGACCCATAAATGATCTATGACCCGGGAACACATTAAAAATTGTAACAAAGATTAACTAGGCACAACAAAGGGAAAAATAAAGTGACAGAAGCCACAAATCTATATATTTTTAAAGGAAAACTAGGGTGAGACTATTTTGAGCACTAACATTGACTCTGACTTGGGGATGGGCACTCCCCATGAGTGCCACAAGAACAAAGGTAGACAAAGTGCTAAAAATATCCATTAGGTAATTGAGTCATCTTACATAGTAAAGAAACAGAGCCATCTTCAAAAATGAAATAGAGAAACTAGCAAAAATAGGTCATCGAGGACCAATACGAAGAAAACACAAAAGACAAGAGACAAACAAAAAACTATACACTGTACACAAGATTTTTGACTTGATTTTAGGGAATCAATCCAAGAAATGCTTCAAATACCTACCATTAATAGGAAGCTTAAGAAATTCATTGTCTAAGTCCTGAAGGAAGAAGGTATGCTCACTAATCCTGATATCAATGGAGTAAGGACCCATCCATAATGAGTCAAACTTGCCATGCTTGCCCTTACCCTCATGTTTTCTATCTGATAGCAACACAAGATCTCCAACATTGAAAGCCTTGGGAGTGACCTTCTTATCGAATAACTTCTTTATCTTATCTCTGAACTTTACATGCCTCTTGTGGGATGCCCTCCTCTCTTCATCAAGCTCAACAATTTGGTTAATGTGAGCATCATAAGGACCTACCTCTTGATCTTGCAGTTGTTGCATAAACTGATATGAAGATAGTTGCATATGAAGAGGCAGTAGGGCCTGAGTCCTATATACTAACTCAAATGGACTCTTTCCAGTGACCCTCTTGACAGTGATCCTATCTTTCCAAATAGCAAACTTCAACTGTTCACCCCACTTTCTCTTGTTTTGTTCTAGTGTTCTTCTGATAATCTTCAGCAAATTTTTATTACTGGACTCAACTTGTCCATTTCCTTGGGGATTGTAATTAGAGGAAAATTTCAAGTTTATCCCATACTCCTTACACATTTCCATCAAAGGTTTAGCTCTAAAGCTCATAGCATTGTCAGCAACAATCTTGAATTGCACCCCAATCCTACAAATGATATGGTTCAATAGAAAATCCATGACAATTTGGTGGGTTTCTCTTTTGGTGGGGATTGCTTCCACCCACTTGGTTAAGTAATCAGTGGCTATAAGAATCCACTTGTGGCCAACACTTGAAGGGTCTGAAATCTCACCAATGAAATCCATTCTCTATTGCCTGAATGGGGATTCAATTGATACAGGTTGCAAAGGAAGGGAGCATGAAGATTTCGATCTTCTAGAGAAGTGCTGGAAACTCTCACATCTTCTAGCCAAAAGATTTGTATCCTCGAAGAGAGTTGGCCACCAATAACCAGCCCTCAAAATCTTGTGTTCTATGACTCTTGCAGCAAAATTTCCCCCACAAAATCCTCCACGGAGATCAGCAATTATCTTGGGGGCTTCTTTTTCAGTAATGCACCTTAAGAGGACTCCATCTAGGTTTTTCCAAGCTAACCCATAATCATTGATGACATATCTCTGGGAAGCCAACTAAAGGGATCTTTTTTGGTTCTTACTTAAATGCTCAGGGTAGTAAAAGTGTCTGAGATAGAAAATCACATCCTTGTACCACTCAAAACTCATAAGCTTTCAAAAACACCTCCCCTTTCTTCTTCTACCTAATTTACCTCAATAGTTTACAAGTTTCTCTTAGCCATAAGCTTAGACAAGCCCAAACCTCTCACCAACTTTGTGGTTTGGATATCCATATCATATTCTTGCAACTTGTTCAACCACCTACATCTTTTGCTTCATACCTCCATCTCTAACAATATGTCCATCACCATGGTGTGGGGAACACAAGCAACCACTTTAGAACTTAGAATGTAAGGTCTAAAAACCTTTGTTGCTTTTACCAAGGAAAATGACTACTTTTCCATGATAGTGTACTTCAGCTCAGCCCCCTGTAGGGCATTACTGAAAAAAGGCAATTGGCCTCTCAGCCCCTTCATCATCCTTCTGTAGTAGGACAAAAGCAATAGTGTTCTCTGAAGCAAAGGAAAATAGTTGAAAAGGATTCTTATAATCTAGAGCTACCAAAATAGGGGCATGTTTTAGTGCCTCCTTAATTCCACTGAAATCTTGGATGACAACCTCCTCCCATTTGATGACCTGGTCTTTCTTCAGCATGGAAGTGATTGGAATGGTCAACTCAACAAAGTTTGATATGAATCTTCTGATGAAGTTTATTTTCACAAAGAAGGATTGAATTCCCTTCTTGGTTCTTGGGATTGGGACGTTGCTGATGGCCTCTACTCTTTCTGGATCAATGATCACTCCTTATGACACAATGTGACCAAGTAACTTTACCTTCTGCACTCCAAAATGGAATTTCTTTGGATTGAGTGAGATGCCATATTCTCTACATCTTATCAGTATCTTCTCCAAGTGCAGCAAGTGGTCACTTCTCTCTCTAGAAAACCCAGTCACATCATCCTAGTAGACAGTAATAAACTCATGATGTAACCGGCAAAAGCAGCATCCATTTCTCTTTGGAAGGTGGTTCCAACATTCATCAAACCAAAGGGCATCTTGACATACACATATGTTCCCTAAGGAGTAGTAAAGGATGTCTTGATCACTTTTCATTCCTTCACCACAACTTGGTTATAACTAGAGAAACCATCCAAGGTAGAGAGCAATTCAGACCCAGTCACTAACTGCAGCATGTTCTCCATATTTGGTAAATGATAATTATAATTCATTGATGTTATGTTTAGATTCCTAAAGTCCACACATAACCTCATATCACCATTCTTCTTTCTTACTGGTACTAGGTTTGCAACCCAAAAATAATACCTAATAGGCTAAATAATCCCTCCATCTCTCAGCTTCTTAAGTTCCTCTTGCATATTGAGAGATAAGAGTGGGTTGATTGACCTTTGTTTCTTCTTGAATGGCTTTGCATTAGACTCCAAGGGAATCTCATCCTGAAACAGGTCCTTTCTGTATGCTTTTAGTTCAAAATATTCAACAATTGGATGTATGACTGCTTATCCTCCTTGCTGAGATTTTTGCCTAAACAACTTTTCCTTGGCTTCTATTTTGTGCTAAGGTTGTGCTCCTCAATATCCCTTGAGGCTGTCATGCATCTGTTAACAATGTGATCAACATTATCAAAATTGGACTCAAGAGAAACCAAACCTCTAAGAATGGTATTGGGTTTTAGTTGGATGATGCCCTTTACAAACAAGGTTTCTTTTCCTTATATTATACATACCATTGGCTCCAAATCAATGGATTGATCAGAAAACTCTCCCCTGTCCTACAGAAATCTTCTGATTTGAGCATCATCATCAAAAACCTGCCAATGTTTAATGTTGTTAGGGACAGAAGGTCTTGTCAATATCTCAACATCATATTCAAAATATGGGGACATTGTACAATTTTCAAACCGATACCCCAATAATGCAAGCTTGTCTGCCAAGTCATTGAATTTTCTATCATGATGCACTATGTTGAATGAATTAAACATCTCAATAAGATCCCTAACTACGTGTTTATACTATTTCATTTGTTGATTCTTTGTGGCATAGAGTTTCTTCACTTGTTTTACAATTAATTCTAAGTCTCCTTTGACAATGATGTCCTTGATACCATATTTCCAAGTAATTCTTAAACCCAACAACAATGCTTCATACTCAGCAAAATTATTGGTGCACTCAAAATTGAGTTTGAAGGAAAAAAAAAGATTTCCTGACCAGCAGAGAGTAGAACAACACCAACACCATTTCACAACTTGGAGCAAGCTCCATCAAACAATAGAGTCCAAGGAGAGCCCACTTGTTCAAAACACTTACATTCCTCAATCTTGTACTCCTTTCCATCAGAAAATCCTACAAAGTTGTTAGCATCAACATTTGTTTACAATACTTCATAGGATGCATTGTTGGGATCCTCAATAAGATGCAATATTTTCTTTTCTCCATACAACCTAAGAAGGCTGCCTTTAATTGGAATGGTGGCATAGGACTTATCCATTTGGACACTCCCACCAACACTAGCAACCCATTTTCTTGATAGTAGCATGCCCCACTTGGCTGGGCAGTCAACGATGACAACCTCAAGTTTTATATTGTTACCTAGGTAAGATGCAAGCTACACAACCAAACCCTTCACACATCCCACTACTGGAACTTCTCTGGAATCCATGGTAGTGCACTTCTCATATGTCATTGTTACTTTGATATTTTTCTCATTAATGACTTCCAGAGGCATGATAGTACATGATGCCCTTGAGTCAAACATGTAGTTGGTCAACAGTCTATCCTTAATGATAAAAGTGGTGAAGAATGGATGCAAATTCATCTTAGAGTCCACCAAGGATGTCACCAAATAGACCTCAGGTGGTTCACCTAGTTCCTCTAATGCTGGTGGTGTTTCTAATTCTTGAATGATTAGAGGAGTCTCCACAATATTTACATTTATTCCTAGGGTTGTCTTTTCTTCTTTCAATCTCAAGTATTCAAATGCTCTCTTTTTGTGCTCAGGAATCCTAAGAAACTCAACAATTGGAACAAAGACTTTGATTTGACTTAAAACTTGGGAAATATAATATTAGACATTCCTTCACAAGGTAGTATTGGAAGGAAAGCCAACACACTCGTTAGGTGGTACAGGATTTTTGATAACTTGGGCATGAGGAGGGATATGATTTTTGTTTAGAAATGCAGGGCTTTTGGCAGATGCTTCTTTCTTAGGAGCCTCTTTTGTTGGTGTGTGTGACTGTCCAGTTATTGTTCACATCACCTAGGCGAGTCATCTCACCTTGCAAGAGTCATGGGTCTTAGGAAGTCAAATGACAAGTGTCATATTCTGTCATAGAATCTGACATTTTCATTTGCGTCAATGCGTCATAGGAGTTACATTCCTTATTTGGAATTGTAACTCCTCTTCTAGTGGCATCATATGTGTCAGTCAACATCATATGCATCAGTGGCTTCATTGAGTTTCTTTCCATGTTTAGGCATGGGGGTTACACAACACCCTTATTTGTACTTCCTATTTTTTGATCTATGAGTATGAGCAGACCCATTCTTCTTACTTGTAATCTTCTTTCCATTATTTTGAATCTTGCGTATTGCTTTAGCTTGACGTTACCATCGAAGTGCAACTTTGTTATGGTGTATCACTTTTCGACATCGGTTCTCGTGAATCCTCTTTCATGGAATCAGAGCTGGTTTCGGTAAACGTGCACTCTTCGTTTCTCAGTTGTTTATTACTTCTGGTTTCTTCTCATTTCCTCGTGTGCAAGTTTTTTTTCGATTATCATTTTGGAATTATTTCTCACCTCGTATTGAGGTTTCAACAGTTGCAAGTTAAGGTATTTGGTTGGTTTTCTTATCAACTAAGTTCGTATTTGGATATTTCTAGATCTTTGTGGCTGTTGTTTCTGGGTTGTTTGTGATTTTCTTCCTAGTTGTGTTCAGATTCAATGCCTACAGGGTAAAAGAAGATCTCATTTTTTGGTGTGGACCTATGATTACTAGTTGGAATCATTGTTTTTTCTTCACTGGTGTATACTCAGACTATTCTGAGCTTTTTCCTCATCGCTATGGTTCTTTGCTATCTCAAAGTTACCTCTGCCTGGTCTCAAAACGTTTTGGCTAGCCTGCTGAAAACCTCTCATGTTTTTGCCTAGTCTCTCATGTTTTTTGCAAAACTACTCACGTTTTTGCACTGTTCCCCATGTTCAAACCTGTTCCAGGAATTTTTTTGGCTGTTTTGAGTGTTTTCTCCCTGTCCAAGCATTTTTTGTGTAACACCCTGAACTGTTGTTACTCTCTCCTGGACATACAAGTGTTGATATGTGATTTCTTGTATAAGGATGTGTTCCTCGATTTAAAAATCATGCTTGATATGTATTGTAATTTCCTTGCAGATTGCAGATCTTGGCTGAGTCAGAATATGATTAGACTCTTTTATTTATTTCATTTTGTATCTGAGTATTAATCTGATCTCGGAATGAATTATAGAATTATTCATCTATAATATCTAGTCTTGGATCAGTGGAATTGATCCAAGTAATGCTTTAAGTTTGTTGTGATGAATTAGATCACAGACCTTGAACAGGTTGTAAGGTATGGAAGCATTGATTAAGCTGGTCAGGAGTATGACTCGGGTTGATCTTGTGAAATAAAATTGGGTCCCGATATGGAAGTATATCTGGAAGGTCTCGATTGTGGACCGGGTAATATTTCGTTACATACAATTCTGCAGCAGAACTGGAGCTAACTCTGTTCGAGAAGGTATGATACAGGTCTTTCTGAGTTTACAGGACAAAGACCTAACTGGGATTATTAATGGTTAGTAACCTAAAACTAAAACCTAACCTAGGGGTTAGATTATTGTTAATCTAACCTAGACCTAGGCTATGTGTTAATATCCTAAGTTAGTAACTACGTGTAAATTGGTTAGTATGGGTATTACCCTAAATTCTAACCTAAGTTACTAACCTAACTATTGAGAAGGATGTAAAGGGGCCTATGGAGGGGTGCGAACCATGGGCGGCGTTTTCTATGGAAATTAATGCTGGGGATAAGGATGAGGGACAGGTCATGTCGGAGGCTTAAGCGATGGCTAACCTGTGTAGACGTGGCAATTTGCTAAGTTTGGAAATGAACTTGAGTTTTAGTTGGACTGTCGCCAATTCTGGCGGTCGGTGGAAGTTGAGTTTAAGCGGGAAAGTTGGTTTAATGGCATTCAATATTCTCAGAAGTCGAGCTCAGAACTCGCGAGAAGGCATGCAAACGGGAAATTTGTGGGTTTGTTTGGCTTGTCGCGATTTTCGGTCTTCTCTCTCTCTCTCTGCTTGTTTACTGGTTCTTCGCACCAGTTCTCTTTGAGTTGCATGGCAAGTATGAACTGCCATATCTCTTTTCTCTATCATGGAGGATATATATGTGATGGAGACAGCAAAATTTTGTTGGTCGCTTTATCGTGGAAAAAGAAAAGGAAGTTTGAGCTCTTCCTGTGGTCTGCTTCGGAAATTTGATCAAAAATACAGGCATGTTAGGCCCTAACCTTTAAATAGCTTGCTGTCTTTCAAGTGATTTCATTAGAACAACTCTGTTCAAATGTTTTGAGAAAATGGATGATTTTCTATGGAGATCTTGTTTGATTTTGGTACTGTATCTCTTCTGGTTTGATTTTTCAATTTCCTCTAGATGGGTATTTGTTAAATTCGAATTTCGGCTCTATTCCCCTGTGTATTCTTTCTGGTTTAAATATGTGAGATATTTATATATTTAAAGGTATGAATGCTTGGCCTGTTCGGCGTGAGCCCGTCGAATATACTTGTGTAGGGTATAGACCACTGTTTTGTTGTCGATTTTTGATCGTCAATGCTGTTGTGAAATAGTAGGGAAGGATACTGGTGTACCTGTTTGATTGTTCAGTGTTTTAGAAAATTTTGGAAACTCTGTCGTGGTTTTGTTGACAGTGACTAATGATACTTTTGGGTTTCATTTGTTTTCTAATTTTTGGCTTGGGAACAGGCAACTGTTGTGTTACCGTAGTCTAACGACCCAGTGGAAGTTGTTCTTCCTTGTTATTGTGGTAACGGGATTATTTGTTGACTGTGTACAATATTGATACATCTATACTTTATTTTTTTTCGACTCAGTGGAGTCCATGATTAAATCGTATATTGCTATCTACTGCTGAGAATGTAGATTCATCTTAGAGTTTTATTATTTGATTTTCGTGGAAGCCTTGTAGAGAAAACAGGTCTTGAGGCCGCGGTTATTTGTAATAAATAATGGGTATAGATTTCCTGAGTATGCATTTGCATCCCTTTTTTGTGTAAGCTGTTCGAAAGCTTCGAAGCAGCTCAGTTGATTTCCTTGCTTTGAAATGGGTATTCGATGGTTTACACTTGTTTAAATATGAATGATTACGATGGATGGCATTGAAGGTTCTCTTCTTTTGCTTATTAGATGATATTTGTCTAACAGTGGGAATTTGTTTGTAACATATTGGTGGAATTCCGAATTGTTATGTTATTTCCCTTTTGGAAGCATGAAACAATCTGACCAATGTTGTGATTTTGGATTCAATGATTGTTTGTGTACATTCGTTCCTTGTTTCTTAATATTTGATGAAATATTAGAAAGTGATTAAGACTATTTTGTAACAATGACAGAGTTACATATTTGTAATCATTTTGTATTACAAGGGGATAGTCTGAATATGTTTACTAATGTGAATATCTGATCTCATTTAAATAGGGTGTTTAATGAAAACAATTGATGGATTGCAATTGTTTTAAAAGTTAGTGCTTATCATGCTCAGTTCATTGAACTGACTCATGTTGACTATTTTTGCAGATGGTTACCGTAAGAGGTAAAAGCAATGCAGATCTGACAAGCTGATCAGATTGTTTATTTGATTTATAATGAATTACAGCTTGATTTTACAGATGTACTATATGAGAAAAGATGTCTCTTTTCAGTTGAGCATTGTATCAAGTATGCTGTTTGCATAAAATGTAATTGTATAGTTTGGAAAGGAATGGAAATAAGTGTTTGATACTTATGTGTTGTATTCTATTTCTGATAGTTGACCTTCTTCGGTTTATGTAATGAAGGGGCATTGTTATCATTGTATAATATGGATGCTTTTGTGATTGACAATGAAAGCTTGCATGAAAATGAGATTGAATTCTTATGAGTGTTTAGTAGTTCTAATTTGTTCTAGCAAAAGCAATATTGGATTTAAATAATTGTCTTTCTAGAAGATAGGTTAAAAATGAGCCTAAAAGAGAATGCTAAACAAGCTGGATTAAATTACTAATCCCTAGTCCTAAGTATAACAGGACAATATTAAATTGGATTCTTAATCATTTATATCTTTATACTAAAAGTATGATATAATTTCAGTTAAGAGAACTGATATACAATCAAATGGAGTTCAGTTGGCAATCTCAAGCAAAGGTTATGAGATATTGTCCGATTCTGTTGCTTTAGAATCAGGTGTATTCTAATGACTCCTTGATGAAGAACTTGACCTTAATATCTCTACCAAGTAATGGGTTTTATAGAGGAGGGTCGTCCTAAGATGAAGAATCCAGGGATCGGAAAGGCTAAACCTTAGGGAAAAGTCTTTAAAGTAATTTAAACTCAAGTGTGTAACGCTTGTTACTGAGTAGATCTTTTCGAGGCGGATTTAAAGGTTGACGACATAAGTCAACTGCAGAGTTGTACCTCCGAGAAGACTAGGATCTTCTCGGAGTTACAATAATGCAGATGACTTATGGCGACACCCTTTGCATTGATCGCTAAGATTTACACTTGATTTCGCACGAGTTACCCTAGGACCGATTAAGAACGTGGTCATGTTATAAGGCTGCCTAGGAGATTCGGGGTATCATGACACACTGGTTGAACTGCAAGGTTGAACCCGTATGTCATCATATCCCTAATCCTCGTAGGCATCCATATAACATTATCACCTTGTTAATCTGCCTCCGAGTGATTCAGTTGTGAAAGGAAGGACTGACAGTAGTCAGTATAAGACATTCTATATAACATATGAATGGGGTGAAGGACGTATTCCAGATTGACGAGTATGCCATTAAGGAATACGAGACATGAACAGTATGTTTCAAATCTTTGGCCAAAGTATCACAAGCTGCTGATTGCGTTGTCCTAATTCACCTAGTCTAAGGGATGAGATGCCGATGAATAATGGTAACAATTGTTCAGTTAGATTCCTTGGACAGAGCATTCTGAATTCCCAGATTAGGGAAGAGAACCGCAAGAGTAATGTGTTAAATAAAAACACCGACTCTTATTACTCATGAATAGATCAGTAGGTTACCGAGTCATGGAATGAATAGATCGGAGGTACTCCGAGTCATTACAGCTGCATATGGTTGTCCGTTATATGAATGGTTATTTGATTTGTGAGTTCTAAATTATGTATTTAGAACCAGGATGCATTTATCAAAAAAAAAAAAAAATTGACTTGTTCTATTGTCTAAAATGAGGATGTTACATTTTGCACTGTCCTCAAGCATTTTTCTCTCCACTACTGCGTTTCCTCCTCTATTCGAGGCGTTTTTGTGGACTGTTTAGGCATTTTCTCCTTCAGCTGGCATTTTTTGCACTGTTAAGGCGTTTCTTTCAGCTGGTGTATTCTTGCAGTGGACAGTAACATTTTTTTTGCAGTGGATAGTTACTTTTTTACCTTCCTTTCATCCCCACGTGGCTTTCTCAGTCCACTTCCAGGTAATATCTCTCTAAAAATACGTTTTTTATTCACTTTTCTTAAAAAAACGTGTTTGCATTCTTTTTGACTTATCACTCTTCTAAAAAATGTGTTGTTTCATTACTTTTAAAATTTATAAGGTAAAAAAATTACATTTATTTGGCATTATAAAATTTGGTCTTTTGGCTTGTTGTATTTTTAACCTTCCATCGAGTGCCGAAGACGAAGGGTGAGGTCTAGGATTGGCAGGTGGCTAATCCCCCCTCGCAATACAAACAAACCCTATCTCAAATTCCATGCCGTTTCTAATGGGCATACATAAGACACCTTTTGCATGCATTTAGGGCACTTTTTTAATCTGTTTGCAGGCTTATTGGCTTTTTCTCATCAGTTGCGGGAATTGGTTTTTGCTATAACTTTTGACTCGTTGCTCGGTTTTGAGCACTTCTTTAGTCAAAGTGGCATGTTTTTTTACACTCTAGATGATGGGATCATTAGTTTTGTAAATGCACTAATTTTATAAAGTGCCGCATTCTGGGGGGTGTCTTTGTATTGCTTAATTCAGCGCATTTTTTCTTGAGCTTTGTTCTATTCCTATTTTTTTTTGGACTTGTGAGCACGTCTGCCACAGTCTTACGATAAAGGGATTATTTCGTGTGACGTGAGATGCTATTTCTCACAAGGCTTTCTCTTCCCCATCTTGCTTCTCTCTATCTGTGCTTTCTTGCAGTGTCGATCTGTTATGCCCTATGAACCTTGATTGTTGTCTCCACCATTGCACGTTATTATGCTAATTGCAAGATGAGTGACAAACTGATTCTTGGAACACAGTCACATCTAGTTGTAATCAATGCAATGATTTATAAAGTGCCACAAAAGGGGGGGTTAATCTTGTGTTCCTTAGAGGCTCCTCTCATCATGGACATTGAATTTCTTCACTCCGTTGTTCAAGTAGGACCAAGAAACTACCTACAATGGAAAAGTTGGATACTCGATCATTGTATTATCTAAAATTTGTTACCACATCTTCTTAGGTTGGCACCTAAACCTATTGACTGCATTCATCACCAAAATTGGTTGAATGAGAATGATATGGCATACGGGTTTCTTTGTCTTACTATACCAGAGGACCTTCAATGTCAATTAGAATTCACTAAGTTTGCACATAGAGCTTGGATCTTCATTCAAAATTTTCATGGAGAATTTGATCCTCCTTCATCTGGTTATGGATCTTCTGATGATCTTGCATCCATGGAGAAAAGTGAGTTCACTGATACTTTTTCTTATGAAGGGTAGCCCACACATATTTCTGTGCATGCTCCTTCATAAATTAGTATTTCTCCTATCATAGTTTCTAGTGACTCTCCTCCACAATACTCTTCGATTGAATTCTCACCTGCACACCATGCTACCTTGGATCTCAGGTTTTCCCCATCACGAGCATCTACTGATTCCGTTGATTCTAGCCTGGAGATTCTTCCATCCCCTGTTGCTTCTAGAGACTTCGAGATTGCTTCTTCAAAGGGTTCTTATAATCCTCCACAAAAGGACATTGATTTCCTTGACTCAGACTTGGATGATATGCTCGAGGATACTGACATCACATTGCAGCATCTTCTTCAACCTATTGCCTCTTCCGAGATCAGACTTGCCATCCCACTAACTTCCACTGACTCTCCACCGCAGCAGGTTCATTTGCCCCTTCAGGGCTCTCTTGATGATATATCTATATTTTTGGACTCTCACCTTATGGAGATTGATAGGATTGTCACCGCTTCTCTTGATATATTATCTCCTTCTCATATTGGGCCACCTTTCGGCACTCTCCATGTTCCTCCTCCTTCTGATCATAGACCTTTGGTCCATTCAAATTCATTAGGATTCCATCATAAATCATCTTCTGGGGGAGCTGGATAGCGCTTCCTTTCTCCTCTTCTCCTCTTCTTCTTTCTAGAAAGATGTTGTTTGTACATGGGCACCTTATCAGGTCTTTAGTTGCTAGGGCCCATTGACACATCTTTCTTAGTTGTCTAGGGTGTCTTCCTTTTCTATTCTATCTTACCTTGACCTCTTCCTCATCTTCGATGAAGGGGGGATGTTGGTGTGTGTGACTGTTCAGTCATCGTCCACATCACCTAGGTGAGTCATCTCGCCTTGCGAGAGTCATAGGTCTTAGGAATTCAAATAATAAGTGTCAGATTCTGACATAGAATCTGACATTGTCATTTGCGTCAATGTTTCATAGGAGTTACATTCCTTATTTGGAATTATAACTCCTCTTCTAGTGGCATCATATGTGTTAGTAAAATTCATATGCGTCAGTAGTGTCATTGAGTTTCTTCCCATGTTTAGGCATGGGGGTTACATAACACCCCTATTTGTACTTCCTATTTTTTGATCTATGAGTATGAACAGACCCATTCTTCTTACTTGCAATCTTCTTTCCATTGTTTCAAATCTTGCGTATTGCGTTTAATTGACGTTACCATTGGAGTGCAACTTCGTTGTGGTGCATCACTTTTCAACATCGGTTCTCACAAATCCCTCTTTCATTTTTAGGAATGTTTGAAAGGAAGGGAGCTTTTGGCTTGGCTTGACGCACTATCCCTTTGACAACCTTACTTCTTGTGTTATATTCCTTCTCTTGAGCAACAATAACATTCATCAATAATTGTCTATCCTCCTCAGATGGAATTCCTCCATCATACTTCTTTATCATTAAAGCCCTTAAATATTAAAAGTCATTATTGGGCAATTCAAAATCCTGTATAGTATCTACTTCTAAAATATGAGAGGGAGGAAGAATAGATACCCTACGAATGCAGTTTGAAAAAGTGGCAGCAGTCCAGTCACTTATCACCTTAGTTAAAGTTTCCCCTTATTGTAAGCTTGTGGAAATAACGCACCATGCATACATCATCTTCATTATCATCAGATTCTTCTTCTTCTTCTTGATCTTCTTCAGAAGGATCATGAGGCATGAAACATTTGTCACACCAATAAATGACATTTGTCTCCTCCATAATAGTAACTATGGTAGCTAAAGGATCAGGTACCATTCTATTATCCCTAGCTTGGGACTGTCTATTTCCAAATATAACAGGTCCCTTTCCTTTGTCATCAGATCTTTGGTGATTTATGAACCTTTCTTTGCCTTGTTGCTTGTGTTGACCTTGTGAGTTCTACCCAATTCCCTTCTCAGCCTGGGCTAGTTTGTAGGAAATTTCCTTGACAACCCTTGCCAAAGTTTTCACAACCAGCTTCAAATTAGTATCCTTGCTTGTTTGAGGCTTTTCTAGGTTAACCAACTTCACACCCTCCCTTTTTCGAGGCTTTACAATTTCCTTGATGTTGTTCTCTATTTGCAGAGCCATGGTTAAGGCCTACCTCAAATTTTTGGGATTCTTGTCTCTTAAGTAATATACAAATTTTTTTATCAAATGCATCAGAATATTTGATCAAACATGACTCATCACAAGGCCTTATCCTAACAGGAAATTTCCTCAAGGTCTTATTAAGCCTTTTGTTGAAATCATGTACTGAATCGTTAGGATTATTTTTGATGTTTTCAAATTCTATCAAAAGAAACCTAGGCTCAGTTCTATCACCATACTACAATCTAAATGCATTACTCATCTCAGTCCAAGAATAAATAGAGTTATCTGGAAATTTTTTATACCAATCCCTAGCATCTTCTTCCAAGGTATGGATAAACAATTTGATATATAAATCTTCATGTTCAATCTCAAAGTATTCCATCATATTGATAAAAATCTTTAGATGCTAATCAACAGTTATAGCATTGTTTCCTTGGAACTTTGGCATTCTTTTCCTTACATCTTCAGGCACTGCATTTGGATAACCAAATATTCGCACAAAATTTATAGGCCCAAAGGTGTTTACAACAAAAGGGGTTCTGGATGGGGGCTGGGCCATGTTGATTCAAAAAGGTGACCCTGGAGGGGTGAAAAATTGGTAAGGGACTAAGGGCCCTTGGAAAACAGGAGTATAATTTTCAAAATGGATACCCCCCAAAGGCCTTGTCTCTTGGAAATCCCTATTAACCTCAGAAAAGGAAGGTGCAGAATGTGAAGCAAACCTTTCAAAATAAAATGAAGGCCCTTCTCCATCTAGAGAAGTCAACTCCACAAAGAGGCTACCTGATTCAGAGTCACTTGAATGACAGTCTTCAATGATAGGCCGATCACTTTCATCAATGGAGATCCCTCTTATCCTATGTTGTTCTCCCACAACTCTACATGTTTTTCTTCCTTCTGATTTTACTTTTCCTAGCTTTGGAAACAATGTCCTAGTAGGATCCCTGACAAAGAAATATCTTCTTCCTTCCAGATTTGTAAATATTAGTAGCAAATATGACTTTGACAGAGTTTTAAGACACTTGTACACATTAAAAATTATATCAACAGAGAGTCACCAATAAGGATTTCCTCCTTAGTTGTGCAAATACACTAAACATGATTTGTCAAATGTCTTTCACTGCTAGAAACTAGAAATGGAAAGATTCTAAACTTTCTTTACCCATATTCATCACATGAAAGCTAGTGCACTAGGTGTGAAAACTAAAAGAACTATACATAACACTTGGAGCATTTAAGAATTGTTTTACCAAGGTCTTGATTTTGAAGTGAACCCCCCGGTAATAGTTCCAAAAGTGTGTTGACGGGCCAAATAGATATGGACTGGCACTGAATTAGAAAATTAGTCTCAGGAATGGAAATTATTTCCTAGGAATTCAAAACACTCACCGACAACGGTGCCAGAAGCATGTTGGTACCCAAATTTAATCTCCTTCAAAGACCGAGAAGCATTAAGGATTTTTAATAGGACACTCAAAGGCAGAGAGATAATCATGTATGTCATTTTTTAGTCGGGGAAGCAATCTATCTGACTTGCTAGCACTCATGTTTTGAAAGGATTGGGTTGCACCTTAAAAGGATGTGATATGATCCTAACTATTTTATGTTGTGCCTTTCAACCAGGGTAAGAGAACCTATTTTGTAACCTTTTTTATTGAATAAAAATGATAAATCCTTCTTTTGCATAAATTTTATAGAGAAGACCTTGGGAAAATATGATCAACACACCAAATCCGATTCTCACGAGTTGTAACTTCAAGACAATGGAGATATTTTCACAACAAGGAAAAGGTTGCTAAAGACATTTGGGACCCTGATTTCTTCTACATGTTTTGGTGACAAAGATTATGCATTTGTGCACACACAGAACAAACATGGGTAGTATGGGTAGGATTGGTTGTTTTAAATGATTTTTTTTTTGAAGGTGGGGCAGGATGAAGTTGAATCGCCAGATCCTTGAGGAATCTTACAAAATGGAATGTTGAACCAACATAATGCCATATAACAACTATAATGTTTATTTAACCATAATATGTGCTTCAGTGGAGGCCCACATTAGCACTTTTTCACATAATATTTGAGATTATATCATGAAGGCTCGAGTTAGGAAACCCAAAAAAGTATCAAGATCTAAGACAAATCATGCCTAAGGTACACCCAAAGGATTATAGACAATCTCTATCAACAGATGAAAGAAAAGTGATTTTAAATCATTTATTCCAATCCCAGATGAAAGCTCTTCTGAGGAATGAAATTGTAAATGCCACTAAACTGTAACAAGCATTGAGGCCTGTGTGATTGAATCATATTTTAATATAAGATTGCAAAAGAAACAAGAAAAAATACTCACATACAATCAAAAATAAAACAAACACATTTTTCTCAAGACAACACATAATAACTTGAATTTGATTAAATCTATCAGCAGGGAAAGTTTATAGAACAATTTCAAAGCTTGTTAATGACTGTACACTTGCAACCACCTTGACATGATTATATTTAACACAAAAGATATATACAAGCTTCTCAAATGCTTCTCAAAAAAGATGGGCTTTATCAAGCTTTTTATTAGAAAAATCAGTTCCGACCCCTAACACTCCAACCATTTGCACGAAAAATTCATGCCATTTATAAAATTTACAACAGGGACCCTTTTACCCTAGATAATCCAGACCTCGAGTGCTATCAGTGATTTCCATCATCACGATTTTGATTCTCAGAATCAGATCTATAAAAAAGTCACAAAGTGCTCGAGGGGATACATCTCATCGAATATCTCCTGCATTCAACTCCTTCCTTTGGTAGATCACTCTTTCTTCAAAATTTCAACCACTTCTGCCCCTAATCTATCAAATCTGGCTCCTTGCATGCTCGAGAAAAGAAAAATGGAAAATTCTATCTAGCATGATAGTTAGACCATTTTAATGGTGAAAGATGTCTTCCAGATCTTTCCACCAAACTCAGATATCAACATTAACTCCCGTCTCTACTTGGCATGTAGGAAATACCAAGAAATCATGAAGAATCACACTTCCAGGTGTGTTTCAGTAAAATGGGGGAAAAATTAGATTCATAATCTTAGCTACCATTGATCTTTACTTTGAATTTGGGCCATCCACGTGGAAGATTCAAACTTAAAAACAGACCCGAGGGCTTCTTTTGAATTTTTACAAATTTTGGAAAAATGGAAAACTTTTCCATTTTTCTCCACACCTCTGCCCTTGGGAAATGAGCCTAAAACGTATCCTAAGGTGGATCCCAAAGGAACCGTGGATAAATTCTACCATTTCACCCTCTTTTTGGAAAAAAGGATTTTTTTCCAAGTTTTCCCCGTGGCTCTATCCTTGAAAAATAGGCCTGACACGTGTCCCAATGTGGTTCCAGCGGAGCCACACTTCCCCTTTTACCTTTAACTCTTTTCTCCCAAAAGGAAATCTTTCAAAATTTCCCCCGAGAGTCCACACCTCTGCCATTGACCGGAGTAAGCTTTAACCTTTCCTTTATCAGGCCAATGGGCCATTTTGATGCTTTTAGTCATTTGCACGTCAAGGGGCAAAAAATCCAAATTTTCCCTGATGGTCCGTCTCCCCGTCCCTTTGAATTTTCAAACCACCATGTGTCACCATGGTGCACTTTGAGATGGTCCCAAAAATTTGATACCTTGAATGAGCACGGGCTCACCACGTGTCTTGGCCCTGAAAAATTTGTCTAAATGCTTGAAGCTTAGAGGAAGGCACCATGTGTCATGCTCCGAGGTAGTTTCCTTTGGCCTTAGAAAATTCTAAGCAAAATGCAAAGTGAGCGGAGGCCTCCACGTGTCCTCTTGGTGTTTATTTAATATGAAACTCAAGGGCCGGTCCCCAAACATGCGCAGTTCCACCACGTGTCCCAGACCTCCAAAAACCTTTGAAAAATACTAAGTATGGGAAGACCCAATGGAAGCCTCCACGTGTCTCCATGGTGCAATTTCAAAATGGTGCCTAATGTGGAGTCCTTGAATGTGCGTGGGCTAACCATGTGTCCCTATTTTCTACCACACTATTTTAGCTGCATAAAAATTTTATAAGTCCGGGAAAAGAAGTGGAAACCTACACTTGTCCTCCCATCGTTACTCCAAGGCCAAAATAAAAAGTAGATCCTCAAACGAGCGTCATTCCTCCACATGGACAAATTTTGAGTTGAGGTATTTTATAGAAATTTTGAAGTACCCAGCCAAGTCGCATCCAACCAAAATGTGCCACGTCCCCTGTCGATGTAAGGATGTAAAATTGACCAGGAGAAACATCCGTCAAACCGTAAAATACAGAAAAATGATCATTTGAGCCTGAAAATGAAAATTTCTTCAAGGATAGAGAACTTAGAAGTGTTATAAGGCTCAAATAAGTTCCTCATATATACATCCATTGATTTTTCTTCAAGTATTTAGGGTATAAATGATAAGGAAGACAAATCCTAATCGTGGAGAATGGAAAATATGGGAGAACTTGAGTTTTTAGATGAATAAAGAATGGGAGACCCAAATTACAAACCTTTTCCATAGGAACAAAGAAACAAGGAGAAAACCATAGACGCATAAATAATCTATGACCCAGGAATAGATTAAAAATGGCAACAAAGATTAACTAGGCACAACATGGGGAAAAAGAAAGTGATTGAGGCTACAAATCGATAGATTTTCAAAGGAAAACTAGGGCGAAACTATTTTGAGCACTAACAGGACCATCTCAAGTTGCATCATGGTGACACGTGGTGATTTGAAAATTCAAAGGGTAGGGAGGTGGACCAGCGAAGGAAATTTGGTTTTTTGCCCCTTGACATGCAAATGACTAAAAACATCAACATGGCCCACAAGCCCGATGGAAGAAAGGTCAAAGATAGCTCCAGTCAACAGTGGAGGTGCAGGATTTTAGAGGAAATTTGGAAAAATTTCCTTTTGGGAGAAAAGAATTAAAAGTAAAGAGGGAAGCACGGTTCCACTGGAACCACATTGGGTCCTGTGTCAGGATCATTTCATGAGAGTGGAGGTGTGGAACAAAATATGAAATTTTTCCATTTTTTCAAAAGTTGTAAAAAGTCAGAGGAAGCCCCCTGGGTCTATTTTTAAGTTTGAATCTTCCACGTGGATGGTCCAAATTCAAAGTACAGATCAACGAAAGTTGAGAGTCTGAATCTGATTTTCCACCCATTTTAATGAAACATGCCTAGAAGTGTGAGTCTTCATGATTTCTTAGTATTTCCTACATGCCAATCAGAGAGGGGAGTTAATGTTGATATCTGAGTTTGGTGGGAATATCTGGAAGACATCTTTCACCATTAAAATGGTCCAACTATCATGCTCGATCATATTTTCCATTTTTCTTCTCCCGAGCACGCAAGGTGCTAAATTTGATAGATTAGGGGTGGAAGTGGCTGGAAAATTGAAGAAAGAGTGATCTACCAAAGGAGTTGAATACAAGAGATATTCGATGAGATCTGCCCCCTCGAACACCTGAAATTTTTTTATAGATCTGATTCTTAGAATCACAACCATGATCATGGTAAGCACTGGTAGCACTCAAGGTCTTGATTTTAGAGGGGAAAAGGGTCCCTATTGAAAGTGTTATAAATGGCACAAATGTTTTGTGCAAATGGTTGGAGTGTTAGGGGTTGGGACCGAATTTTCTAATAGAAAAACACTCGATAGAGCCCATCATTTTTTGATAAACCATTTAAGGAGCTTGCATAACTCTTTTGTGTTAAATCTGATAATGTCAAGGTGGTTGCAAGTGTACAGCAATTGACAAGATCTGAGACTATTCTAGAAACTTTCTCCTGCTAATAGAGTTAGTCAAATTCGAGTTATTTTGTGTTGTCTTGAGCAAAATGTGTTTGTTTTATTTCTGATGGTATGCGAGTAGTTTTTCTTGTTTCTATTGCAATCTTGTATTAAAATCTGATTCAATCACATAGGCCCCAATCCTTGTGACATTATAGTGGCGTCTACAATTTCATTTCTTAGAAGAGATTTCATCTGGGATTGGAAGAAATGATTTAAAATCACTTTTCTTTCACAGGGATTGTTTGTAATCCTCTGGGTGTACCTTAGGCATGATTTGACTCAGATCTTGATGCTTTTTAGGGTTCTCTAATTTGATCCTTTGTGGTAGATTCTCATAGATTGTATGAAAAAGTGCTAATCTGGGCCTCCATTGAAGCATGTATTCTAGTTAAAGAAACATTCTAGCTATTTTTTGGCATTATGTTGGTTTAACCTTCCATTTTGTAATATTCCTCAAGGATCTGGTGAATCAAGTTCATCTTGACCCACCTCCTACCAAAAATTTATTCAAAAACGACCAATCCTACCCATACCACCCCTGTTTCTCTTGTGTGTGCACAAATACATAATTTCCATTACCAAAGCATGCAGAAACAATCAGGGTCCCAAATGTCTTTAGTAACCTTTGCCTTGTTGTGAAAATATCTCCATGATCTGGAAGTGACAACTCGTGAGAGTCAGATTTGGTGTGTTGATTATATTTTCCTAAGGTCTTCTCTATAAAATTTATATAAAAGAAGGATTTATATTTGTTCTTCAATAACAAATTTTACAAAATGGGTTCTCTTACCTTGGTTGAAAGGCACAACCTAAAATATTTAGGATCAGATCACATCCTTTTAAGGTGCTACCCACTCCTTTCAAAACCTGAGTGCTACCAAGTCAGATAGATTGATTCCCCAGCTACAAAACGTCATATACGATTATCTGTCTACCTCTGAGTGTCCTGTAAAAATCCATGATGCTTCTTGTTCTTTGAAGGTGATTAAATTTGGGTACCAACACATTTGATGACATTATATTTTTTTAATTTTTTTATCCGGTTAACTACGTATGCGAGATGTAGAATAAATGTTTGTATGGCCCCTAGTTTCTAAAGGGATGATCAGATTCCTAATTTTGAAGTTGGAAAGAAAATATACACTAAGATAAATATCTTGGTAGGATCAATATTGATAACCCACTAGATATGATATATCCTATTAACTTTCCACCCATTACGATAAACATGCACATTCATGTGTTCTCATTAACACTGTATACAATTAGATACATGAGAATGATTCTAAAAACCCCTACATGATCATCACTCAAACATCAACATTAGACTTGATGATTATGTGAATTATGACATGGAATATGTGGGTTATTTCTAATTGGTAGGCTAATACTATGTTCTTGAGTATGAAAGGCATGCTTGTGTAATTGAAGGTTCCATAGGGGATGGCGAATGAAGTCTTATCATGATCTTCTTCTAAAATTTTGTATCTAATTATAAAGCCGAAGAAACCCATCCATGAGTGATAGGATCTCAAATCTACCAATATAATTAACCCAACTTTGAATAGTTTAATAATTTCCTCCTTCACCATAGTTACACATTGGGTTTCATTGGTCTTAACTTTTTAAACAATATTTTCCTCAAGAATCATAACTAGGATATGTAGAATGGTATCTGTATGGATACAAGACATATAAGAGTAAGATAAATTTAAATCCTTCGATAATTTGATTACTAGGGACTTAAAGTAGTGTTGGCATGTATAACGTCTAGGAATTTTACTTGAAAACCCCATGAAACTTTTGGTTACCTCCCGAAAACGTTGGTCAAATTTTCTCTTTGCAAGTATTAAATTGTGTGAAGTGTTTTAGAATATTTGGGGGATTTCAAATGATTATATTGCAGTCATTAGAGAGGTCTACTTCATTTCATTATGGTTTAGGGAATGTCCTCAAATATTTGGACACGTATTGCAAGAATTTTCACTTATGGCTCTTTTTTAGGAGAATTTGTTTTTGGTCATCATAAAAGGGTCATCTTGTGTAGATGGTTTCAGGATTCTCATGGGTTTTTTATAACCCTTACCATATACAACATAAAAAATTTAGAGTCTATTGCATGATCATATATATAGAGTAATATAATTGAAGTATTAAGACATAAACCTTTCAAACATTAATGAACATTAGCCTTTATGAAGAGAAAAAATACATGTTAAGGTTTCAAGAACTATGGTTGGAATCAAAAGACAATTTTATTTTCCTCTTCATGGTCCAAGTGCTGGTTTTGTTCCTACTCATCTAAAGATATTTTAAAATATCAACTTACCTTTCCTCCTCCTACCCAAAAAATTTAAGTTGGATCAAAACAAAAGCAAACTGCATTTTCATGTTTTCTAAGTTGTTTCATTCATTTTTTTGGGCCATTTCAGTCAAGACCATATATCATATCTCCTGGAAACTTAATGTTTTGGTCTTAGACCAAATGATGCAATTTATGTTCTAATTATTTGTTGAGATGTTGATGTCAAAAACTTAATTGACTTGTGTGCTTTTATGGAGAATGAAAACCTTAAGTGAAGTACAAAAAAACACATTGAGTTTTATGTTTCCCCACCATCATAAGTGCACCTCAACCTGATTGGTAATTCCTACTTACCAAAAAGTAACTTGAAAATAGAATTTTGGCTTGTATTGTTTTTTTCTCTCAATCCCCAAGGCATTGGGAAAATTTTTCCCTTCTCCATGCACTAGCACACATTTTCAATACTCAATAAATTAAAACCTCTTCCCATTGGAGCACATATTGAAGGTTTATTTTGTATTCTGGTCACATTTTGGTGTTTACACTTGTAAAGTCAAAACCCCTACACAATTTAAGTGGCTTTTTTGAATTCCATGTATTATATAAAAACCCTCAAAAAAAATATAAATTTCAAATTAGAAACATAATGAAAACTTCATTTCTCCTGCCGTTTGGACATGAAAACCAGTTGTGTTATCTAGTTGTGCTCAAACAATATTTTCTCATATCTCGAGTTTCCATGGTCAAAAATCATTCATAATTTAGCACACATCTTCCTCTCAAGAATGCATTTGTTTTCACATATCACTTGGGGGATATAATACTTTATTTTATTTTTTATTAAAGAAATAATTTTCTTGCCAAAATCTTAATTTCTACACGAAAAAAAATGGAATTGTTTTTATTTTTTCTTGGTGACTCTGCAATCTAAATTGCCTAAATCGTAGAGTTAATGTTCCTCTTAAAATAAAATTTCATTTGATCCATATATTTCATGGTGGTGTGGAGTATTTTTGATAACAAAAAATTTTAAGACACGCTCCCACCAAAAAGGTTTTATAGAAATGTGTTAGCGAATGTGGAAAATTGAATTTTGCACTAATGGTAAATATGAAGAAAATACAAATATGATGTCAGTCGGTAGCATTTTTTGTTCTACCGACCGACATCATATATTATGTTATCGACAGATAGTATATGATGTCGACAAAAAATATTTGTAATTTTTTGAAAATCATATTTTTATAGTTAAAATGACCGACTCGATGAGAAATTTGTCCTCACAAAATATGGCAAAAAAATATAAAAAAGTGATTTGTTGGGGAAAAAATAAAGATTTCGTTAATTTTGTATGGGAATTTTTGTTTTGAATTTTTTTGATGTTAGCAATTAAAATGAGCGTCTTAATGAGAAATTGGTCCTCCCAAAATATAGCGCAAGCACAAAAAAAATCCCATACACTTTTTATGCTACCAGATGGTAGCTTTTTGTATGCTATCGAAAAGTAGTATAAATATACTACTGGTTGGTAGCATTTTTTGATGTTATCGGCCAAAAGAATATATTATGCTATCAATCGGTAGCATAAAAAAATGTTACTCACTAATAGTATATTTTATGCTACCATCTGACAACAGATTATTAATGTTGTTCGTCTGTAGTATATATTATGTTGTTGGCCAATAGCATAAAAAAAGCTATCAGCTGGTTGTATTTTTTATGCTAGTGTCCGACAAAATATTTTATGTTGTTTGTTGGTAGCATTAAAAATTCTACCAGCGGACAACCTTAAGGTGGATATTGTGAATTTCTATTTCACATGATTAACAAGTTGACACTAAAAGTTACTTGTACCTAAAACATTTTGACGACACACTCCTAATTCCTACCCTAAAAAATTGTCAATTTCAAAGTTCAAAAACTAGAATATTTGTGAATTAAAAAAGATTCACCACTAAATTTTTCCTTCTTTTAGATATATTGATGATTCTATTTTCATAGTATTCTACCCTCTTCATTAGATTTTACATTTTCTTATCAATTCAGATAAAAGAATTGTCTCAAAATTAGAGCATCGTATATTCTCTCAAGAACCTTACAAATGAATCCATCCATGATCTATTTAGATGATTCCTTCACCCATGGGGACCACATCCAAATTTCATCAAAAAAATCATCAAAGAGTAACGAAAACACCTGGATATGATGAAAATCTCATTTACTAACTCAAGCCAGAGAGAAAAAGATTATTGTTGATAATCAAACATCTAATTGAACCAATTAAATGATTATATTATGGGATCCATATTTATCATTTATTATTGATCTCCTTACCATCCTCTAATTAGGAGACACAGAAATAAATGATCTTATCATTTAAGAATAAATTTTCAATTTAGTTAGTGCTTTTACTATATCTCTCAAAGAGGAAGTGTTTCAATTCAATAGGATTGCTACGTTGGTATTCAAAATTCTATGTAATCTTTGAAAATGTCAAATCTAAGAGGGCTCATGGTGTAGTTTATCTTATTGATTATGGGACATGGATGATGTGAGTGCATACATCTTGATGATTCAAAGATAAGTGTTTACTCATGTGCAAGACAAGATTTCATGTTTGTGAGAAAGATTTGAATTGTGTAGTCTATCATTGCTCAAAGAGATGGAGAGTTAAGAAAGAAATTTCTATGAATGACCAATTATGATCATTCCAATTAATATGAGGAACATCATTTCTATGTCCATGAAAATACGTTCTCTTATTAGAGAATAGGAAAATGAATATGTTATTTAGGTTTAAAATTCATCTCTAGAATGAGGGAAGATTAAAACCTCATCCTAGACCATCTTCTTTTTATAAGACTTTTTCAAATTCTTCTCTCTATAACTTTATATTTATCCATTGAAAAGTAACTTTTGTAAAATTGACTTAGGTTACTTAGAGTTTCTATTTCTATATTAGGATTGTAGTATAAGTTGAAAATTCACCCAAAATATGAAGAGTAAGTTGTAAATGCTTAGAAGTAGATTGGGTTCAATTATAAACAAGATTATCTTAATTTTTCTCTTAGCTATGACTAGATTATCCTCAAATTTTTGTGTACAATGTATTTTCATACTTCATGAATAATTGACATGAGTAAATTTGAGAAATAAATATCCACATTTCCATTCATTTTTATCACAAGTGATGCTAGGATTTTCAAATCTTATATTACATATATTTTTAGGTGTACTTTGTGACATACACTAGTAATCCATGAATGGTAAATATTTTTTTATTTTTGGTGTTTCTTGTCCTCTTTGTAGCTACTTCTCATGTTATTTTACTCATGTGCGAAAGACGATTTACCCAATTTTATTATTATTCTTGAGTTATCCAAATATCGCTATGTGTTTAGCTTGTTGTGTAATACTCCCTTCCATCTCTTATTTTCTTCTCCCACCCTTTCAACTGCTTCCTATTTCAAAGTATCCAAATACCCAAAAAATACTTACTTCATATGAGGAATATTCCCCTCTTAAATGCAGAGGAAGATCAACCAGTCAATAGGTGATAGGCAATCCCACCATGGTTAGGGAATTTTAAGCCATTTTCATGAGCCAGGTCATTGAAATTGATAAAATAATCAAAGAGACATAAAATATTGCTAACATATCTTCAAATTTTTGTGACAATAGTGAAGAAACACATTTTAGGATCATTGATTCTTCCTCCATTCCTATATTTATAATGATATTATCTTAAATGAGAGAATAATTGACTTCTTTCAACTCAAGTGGAATTAGAGGAAGATTTAAAGTTTCCTCATTAGCTTCACAAACATCAAGGTCTTCCAAGACCAAATCGTAGTGTTTAATATTACAATACGAATCACAGTATTCACTTCTTGCATAGTTTAAGGGTCCACAGTCATGGAAAAATCCTTGTTATGATGTGAGGGAGGAAGGTGGTTTGTAAACATGTGCATAGTATAGAATATATTTGTCATTCTCTTTTATGTCGATATTTAATAAAATAATGTCATCTATCTCAATGAAACCTTCCTTGAGTTAGTATTCTTCCTTCACGAGAGGATTGCCCCTTAGTGATAAAACAAAATCTGCTTGAGGAATCTTGTGCATAGGATAATACCATGATAAAGTATTAGCAATGGCATCATATATCTAATTTTTACTCCTAGGGATGTATTCAAAAGATATGAAATTGATGTCTTGAAACAACATATGGACAACATTATTATATAGTTGTAAGTGTTTGAATTTTTTCTGATAGATTTATTCTACCTAGTTGGTAATTAGAAGTGAATTTCCAAGGATATGAAGACTCTGAATACCAAATTTTTGAGTTAAAGGAGGTAATTCAAAAAGTATACACACTCATATGTGTTATTAGTGAATTTGATTTCTAAAAGAAAACTAAATGGTGAAATCCTTATCCCAAGATAAATCAGGATGACATATATCCCTACCCTTTTAAGACATTTGGTTCCATCATAGTACATGGTCAATAAGCTACTCTGAGGGAGCGAATTATAGCATAATATGGATGGACAGTCTTGAATATCACTAATTTTGATGATATTCACATCTTCTACTATGGTAAGAGAAATTTGGTGTTAATTTCTTTTAAGAAAGTTGACATGGTACATAGAAGGCCCTTTTGGGTCAAACCGAAGCACAAGAAGGGAAGCCTTTTCTAGGATGTTGATAATTTACATCGTGGTATACAAAGACATAGTATCTATTTTTTATTTAGGACCATTAGCTGATGAAGAGATTTCATTTCAAACTTTGGGATTTTCTTTTGTATTTTCCTCACAAGGACTAGGGTTGAGATCTAAAATATTGGATATACATTTCGCATCATCCTTCATAATATAGTTCTTATCTTTTGTAGAGGTTTCAGTGTTTATATGCCATTCATAGGTGATTCATGATGAACATGTATGTGGAATAGTTATTTAGTATTAGCTTGGACTATATAAAACGTATTTGGATCTCCTTTTACAATGTAAACCTTTCCCAAATGTAAAACTTCTTGAAAGAGATTTGAAGAAAGGAACTTAACTCAATGGAATCATGGTCTTCTTAAGATCATTTTTAATATTAGTTTCCCACTATATGATATAAAATTAATTATGGGCCATCTTCAAAATTAGATGAGTGAGGAGAATGATTGTTCTGACTGATATGGATATAAGATTATCATAATCATGAAGAGTGCTTAATGTATATGAGCAGTTATTCTTACCATAAAATTACTTTTGCAAAAGGAAAAATAATATATGATGTTTACAACTTCCCTAGCATCCATGATGGCTCATTTCACAAAATTATCATATATCCAAATATGAAAATGGAGATTAGGGTATCCTCCTCTATCTATTTAGGTGTCTGTGGGTAGTTGAATCAAGTCAAATAAATAACCAACATCTCTTATCATGAAATCTGATGGTAACATATCCATGTTAATGTGGTTGACCTATGGATCTATTGGGGGTACTACATAAAATAAATACCCAATTCCAATAGCATTTTCAAGTACAAGTTAATGAGAATGAGAATTATTCAAAAGATCTAGAAATGAAATGTTAGAAAATTTCTTAGCGCTCGATCAAAAACAATATCATAATTCCCTATTTTTAGGGATTCTATTTTTTTCACATCCAAAGGGCTTCTAGATGGGAACCAGGAAATTGATATTTTTTCTAGTAATTATATTGGATTCTTTGTAAGTTTCGAGTTCAATGACCTCTATCTTGCATGGTTATCCTTGTCTATCGAGACAAAGGGATACATTAGGATTAACAATGTTAGAAGGTGAGTCCTCAATTCCATGGTTTCATTTCAAGTTATTATTTGTTGTTTTTGTTATTTGGTTGAGGTAGTTTTATTTATTGTTACACATTTTTAGTTATACATTACTTAGAAGAGCATTGTGCTGATGGTTTGGTAGAAGGATTTTGATAATTTCCTAAGTGGGTATTTTTGAAGTGTAACATGACCTAAATTTTTCTACAAATGATTCATAATGTTCATTGCCCATAGAAATTTCTCATTAAAAGTGTGTATTTGGTTTTTAGGGATATATTGAATAAGCTAGTTATATTCCTGCAAGTGGTGGTATCATGACTTCTAAACCCTATGGAATATATAGAGAAAGTCAGGATCATAAGTTTATGGTTTATGATTCTTCTAGTCTACAACTTGTATCAAGTTACCAAATTTATTGGGATAGTCATGATTGAGACCAAAGTTTTTTATATTGACCATCTCAATTTCTATTATGAATTGATGGTTGTTTTTTATTCTAGTTGTAATATAGATTAGTATTTGGATCCCAATTAAAGGACCAACCACATTCAATGTATGTTAATTTCTATTTGTGTAGATATTTCCATTATGATTGTCAATTTTGCTTTTGTTGGTATAGTTGACCATATTTTTAGGTAAGTTTGAATTTTTTGGTTTATTCATAATACCTTTTGTAGTGTTGTTATGGATTTTCATTGAGAACCTTTGGACCCTAAGTAGTTTTCAAAGCTTGAGTGTGTTTTTCAATTATTTTTTTAGTATCCCCTAAGTTTTTGTTAGTGAAAAAAAGTATTCGATTTAATTTTAAGGCCATACAACCACTATTTATTATTATTTGTTCAATTTTTAATGTGATCTCTAAATATTATTTTAAATACTAATATAGTAACTTATTTACATCTTCCTTGGTTTCCCTATTGAGGGCATGGAGGAAAATGTCACTTATCTCTCTTTGATCTATGTTTGGGGCATAAGAAAATGGTAAAATAAATTTATTCCATGTCAAAATGAAATGTGTGGAAGATTCATTAGGTTCTTGTTTAATGTACAAAAATTCTCTAATGAAAGTATTTAAAATCTTGTTCATATAAAAAGTCTCTATGAATTCAACTATAAGGTGCATGAATGAGTGTATGAATGATTTAGGTAAATGGTAATACAATCAAGTGTTATGCCTTAGAAATTCCTAGGGAATATTATTTTTGTAAATCCATCAAATTCCCAAAATACTCATGAATTGCAATAGTGCATGCCATTACGTATGAATCAACGAAGGAAGGTCATATAGATGTTGAAATTTATAGGTTATATTAGATATTTTGCATAGGTTCCTAATGCAATACAGTTATCTCCTAATGTTGTCATTATAGCTAGTTTTAAAACTCTAAAATTACAAATGAAAGGGGTATTTCTAATGGAAGGATAGGTACACACATTTTATGTATGGAAAGTGGGGAAGAAGTCATCAAGTTAGATTGATTTGGCATGTAAGGCGGTGTACGACCCATGAGAGATTAATTGAAAAAATATTAAGTGGTTTACAGAAAGGTCTATAATGGCTAAGGAAAAATCTATTGTGGATAAGCATAGGATTTTGGTTGTTTAACATAGGGTTTTGGTTTAACATATAACTATGATATGAATGTAGATTAATTTCAACATAGGGTTGTGTGTGGTTTCCTATACTCAATGACAAGGAGTATGAAGTAGTGTTTTTCATAGAGTGTGTATGTTAGGAAAGAACATGATGAGGGTCCACTCATGCTTAATGTGTCAACACTATTATAGAGGTATCCCAGGTTTGATTATGTCATTTATTTTCGAGGAAGGGTTTGTTGTGAATTTTTTTTACATTTTTTGGACATACCTTTATTTGTTTAGGCTTTACATTATATCATGGAATGTTTTTTTTGTTAGAAATTAATGTTTTCATTAATGTTACCAATAAGTTTCATTGATGTCAAAAGGATAAAGGAACAACATGTGTGAAGGTCTATTGATAGTTTCATTCAGTGATTTCATCAAGTGATCAGCGTAAAAGGTCCAAACATGATAAAAAAATCCTAGTTAGGAGGCCTAGTCAACATACATGAAGGCATATGGTATGTCATAGTGGTTCATAGGTATGAAGTAGATGGTTAAGAACTTTAAGATAATTGAGATCATAAGGATGAGGTGTTAAGACACTCAAAAGTGTCTCAGAGTGGGTGTACAGGGTTTGGACATATTTTCTAGGTCTTTACCTAGACCTATCTTAAGTCGTAGGTGGCCTATTGAAGTAGGATGATTTTATTCTAAGCTAAGTGTGAATAGTTAAGAATAGGGAAGGGTGTATTAGGTTTTTATATAGGCATGGAAAATTTTTAGGCCCTAATTTGAAGGAACGAGCCAGAAAATGTGTTTTTTCCTCTACCAAGCAAATAGAAAGTGAGAATCATAGATCGAGAAGAAATTTTTTATTCTCATTGGAATTTGAAACCTCTACATAGGATGTTGAGATCTTAAAGAGATGAAAAAATGGTCCAAATAAGGATCTCTAAGAACTATTTTAGAGAATAAGGCCCCAAGATTTATGAACAATCATTAAGAAGGTAAGGTAGTCTAAAACCCTGCTAAATCCCTACTAAGGTAGTGATGGAGAAGATATCGATTAATATGGACCAAAATTAATTGGTTTTCCAATTTTTATGATTATACACTCTAGTATAATCCTCCGTATTTCTTCAGGTGGTAATGAAGTATCATGAAAGTGAGTAGTCCCAACAGAATAAGGTAAGTTTTTAAAGGTGTTAGGTTTGCTATAGATTCTAGCATTAGAAATGGTGCACAAATAGATGATAGAGGAAGTATGGAAGCCATAATACATTTCCATGGTTTTTATGGACACGGTATGTCCCTTAGGGGGTATGTGGAAGTCAATATAGGAAAATTGGTTTTTAGGGGTAGTATAAAATTTTTGGTTGTCATGATGAACAATTCTTCTCAGGAACTTAAGCTCTAATTTTTGGTGTCCAATGGACATGGTGGTTTTTTTCAGGTCTCATATGATAGGATTAAATCCTTTAAGGATACCTGACGGTCAAATGCTAAGATAGGAAAAATGTAACATGTTGACCTATTTGGTTTGGTTTAGGACAAAGAAAGTTAGATCTAGAGATTGGTTTGTAAGACCAATAATTGTCTCTTAACCATATTGTTTGGTGTTCGAAGAGTGATTAAGGGTTCATTGTGATCATGTTAAATATTTATATTATTTTTAATGGTTCACCACAGGTGCTATATGATCAACATTACATGATTGGTTTTTGAGGAGTTTGGACAATTCTCGGAGTGTAAGTTGGTAAGTGCTTCTTGGGCACTTACAGTACAAGAGAGGATGTTTGTCAAAGTTAGTGATAACCCTGAGATCATGAGGTTTATATTCATGTAAGATTAATTCATGGTTGAGGTGATATGATTATGTCTTTTAATATGTGAACAATGGTTTAAAAGGTGACCGACCTAATGGACTAATTGGTCGTAATGGGTGGTTTCATGACATGATACGGTAATACAGAGTTGGTAAATCTCATAAGAGGAATGAAGTGGAATTATAAAATATATCTATGTAGTTATGAATTAATGAATAAGGCTATGTAGGTTAATAATACTCAAGTTTGGTGAAGGATTTGTTTTAGGCATTTAGGCCTAATAGAGTCCTAATGAAGAAATGTGGGCATGCGGTGCTATTGAAGACCTAAAGAGACTTCTAAATTATTTTATTATGATGTATCCACATTGATAAATTATTATTTGACCGATGATGGCCGACATAGATGTGTATGATTCTTAATTCAAACACACACACACACACACACACACACACACACACACACACACACACACACACACACACACACACACACACACACATCTAATAGAGTCCTAATGAAGAAATGTGGGCATGAGGTGCTATTGAAGACCTAAAGAGACTTCTAAATTATTTTATTATGATGTATCCACATTGATAAATTGTTATTTGACTGATGATGGTTGACATATATGTGTATGATTCTTAATTCATATATATATATATATATATAAGCAAGTGAAGAAGACCTATTTTGTGTGGTGAGAGAAAGAGGTTGAGTGAGCAAGAAGAAAGATGAGGAAGGTATTTCTGACCATAAAGGAAGAGAAAAGGACATTTCATGATTTTCTGTAGAGTGTTATACTATCAGATAGGTAATTCATTTGACCTAATCATCTTGGTGAATAAGTTCTTGAGGGAAGAATCCTAGAAGACATATTTGAATAAGATAAAAGATATGAAAGTTGTATAGGTGTCATCATCAATTTTTGTGGGAACATTCTATAGGTGAAAAATAATTAGGTGGCTTAGTTTGTGTTGAGTCATCTAGGGGTTGGTGCTCCTTGTAGGGTTAGTTCTCTAGAAAATTATTAGGGGTTCATGCTCCTTGTTGGATTGGCGCTAAACTAAATTTGATTCCTTACTATATAATATGTAAGTTTTCCAATCTTTTTTTCAATGATTCTTATTCACTTCAAGTGTTTCCCACTTACATATTCTACTCATGTGTTCTTGTGTTATTATAGTGCATTCTCATGTGTTTTTTTATTCATTAATTAATCTATATGTTTATGAATGATTAATGAATGGTTAAAATATAAGTGAAAAATATGTACGAAAATTGATTCAACCCCATCTCAGTGGTTGTGCTTCAAAAAATTAGTATCATATAAGTTCCAATAAATCAAGCTTCATAATATTTAGGTGATCCTTGAAGCACATATATGTCTAGTCAACAAAATGGTTCGTCAGCTGGTAAATCTCCTTTGTTCAATGGGACAAATTAAGATTTTTGAAGCATCAGGATGAAGACTCATATAACGTCATTGGGATGTAATATTTAGAAATCATTTATAGATGGGTACATTATTCCTCAAAATCTTCCAAATCATGCAACATGAAATAATTAATGATAAATCTAAACAATTGAATGCCATTTTGTGTGGATTGGCAGTGTCAGAATTGTTCAAGGTAATGCATTGTGCTATAACTAAGGCTATGTGGGATAAGAAACATGTCATTTATGAAGGTGACACTAAGGTGAAGTTGGATAGGAATTATACCTATAGGAGAAATTTTTAAAGTGTGAAGATGAAGGAAAAATAAAATATTGCAACATATTACCTTAGGGTAGATGAAGTGGTTAATACTATTAGAGGATTAGGAGAAGAAGTGAAAGATTATTTGGTGGTAAAGAAGGTGCTGAGGTCTCTATCTCCTAATTTTGAACCTAAAGTTTCAACTATAGAGGAATTCAAGTATATAAGTACACTTCTGATGGATGAACTCTATGGTATATTGATATCATATTAAATTAGAACATGCGAGGAAATACCTCCCAAGAAGGAAACAACCTTCAAAGATAAAAGGAAGTAAAAGGGTAAAAATAAAAAAAAATTGATGATGTTTCTTGGATATAGATGACGATGAATTTATTTCTATGTTATCTAGGAAATTGAATAAAGGTTCAAAAAAATATAAGGGTAAGTTTCCCTTCAAGTGCTTCAACTATGGTGAGATTGGACCTTTTGCAAACAAGTGTCCTCACAATCATAAGCATGAAGAATATGATGAAAATCATGATGATGATAAGAGGTCACATAGGTCTACTGAAAGAAGGAATAATTTTATAAAGTTTGAGGGAAATAAGAAGCTCAAGAGATGGCTATATTTCAAATATGATTACAACTCATCTAAGGTAAGTAGTGAATCTGATGATGATGCTAGCAATGAAAACCTGTTTATGGCCAAAGGATCTAGGAACTATAAAAGAGAAGATTTCATATTTGGATTTTCATGCATGTATTCATATGAATAATAAATTGAAGCTTAGTTGATGAGTTTCCTCAAAGAGTTATGCAAAGAATAAGAACAAGAAATTGAAGACACATGCCAAGGACTATAAAGAAAAGATTAATTTCCTCAATGAGAGACATAAAATTGACACCCATGAGTATGATGAGATCATAAAATATTTAAAAACGGAAATTAATATTATATATGCAAGCCTAAAAAATAAAGAGGAAGAGTGTATCATGTAGAAATAAAATAAATGGAGTCCTTAAAATCGGAAGTGACTGAAGCAACAAGAAAGGTAAGAACCTTTCAAAAGTTTGATAATAGTTCCAAGGATCTAGATGATCTCTTGGATAGTCAGAAGTGTTCTCATGATAGGACATGTCTTTGATTAATTAGAGATATCAAGAAGATAAAAATAAATGATAATGTTTGTCCTAGTATTCATGAAGATCATCAAAACATGAAGGATGATGACATAACACAAGAAAATGTTGTTTAAAGAAAGGAGGATGATAACATGAAAAAAAAATCTAATGTTATTAGAAAAGCTAATGCAATGAGGTATGAAAAAATCCTTCAATGGTTATTATTATACATGTAATGATTTTGGTCATAGGGAAAAAGAGTTTAGAAGGTTATCCAAGAATGAGGATTCATGGAACCATGGAAGAAGTATTAGTTCATACCAACCAAGAGGAAGGAATGGATTTTTTTTCTATAACTATCATAATGTTGGTCATATTGCAAATTTATGTTATCATAGGACCTCAAGGAAAATCAAGAAGTTTGAGGCTCCTAGAGTACAAGAGAGAGAAAGATAAGGCATGGGAACCAAGAGTAAATCAAGGCAATCTAAGTAAGAATAAATTAGAGGTTGGAGAAATTCAAGAATTCACATAGTTTTTTTATCAGAAGAAGGTTTAAGAGGTCATGCCACATGTGCCCAGGAGGTCTTGGAATCTCCTAAAAATATTGATTTATATTCCTATTATTAGATATGTCTCCACAAAAATTCTTAGATGATATCATCAATCAAAAGAATCACAGAGTAAGGGGGAGATTGAATAAAATAATTTAAAACTAAATCTTTGTTAAGATGGTGTGTATATTTGAAAGTGGAACTTGGTAATGTGAAGATGTTTTGTTGGTATGGAGACTTCAAGAACACAACTATGAATGATAAGTGAATGTATGTCTTTTAATCATTTGTATGATGAATTGATCAGACCATTCAAACTCTTGAAGATATGATGCATAGTAAAGGGCTTTAAGAAGAATTTTCTAGGATTGAAAGTAGTTAGATATATTGAACAAGTGCAAAGTGTATTGTTGAGGCATATTTTTTTGTTTTGAGACCTAATATAGGTCAGTGACTATTGAGCTGGAGATTGGTCTATTGGACCAATATGACCTTGTCTTATAAGCATGTATAAGTAACATGAATAGCTAAACATGACTAGAGATATGATGGTTAGATTGTGATCAAGAATGATATCTTAAGGTTATGTTACGATATAGGTATATGAAACTTGATAATAGGTATGACAAATATTTGTTATAGTATACCATGAAGTGATGACCTACTTGATAGAAGGTTGAGTCATGATAACTCATAAAGGGAGTAAAGTAAGATTAAAAAAACAAGAGTATGGTCTCATGGAGATTTTGATATCCATGAAAAAAGTATGCAAATATTTCTTGTATCATTCTTTCATATATATAGGTCTGTGTGTAAAATTGATGAAGTGCTTGAAGTTAAAGGAAGATTTCTCTAGAACTATTTTAAGAATGTTCTTAACAATTGCATCAAGGTCAAGTTAAGAAGACTTGCATTAGTATCTAGCAGGCACGTTAATGGTGTCAATGAATCAGGGGGGTCATTTAGTTATGTTCTCAAGTTCCATAAGAAAGAGTGAAGTGTTAAAAGTTGTTAAGCCCATGAAGAAAAGGATGGAAGTTGAATAAAGTGATGTTTGTTTATAAGATAAGTAGATATGTTCACTGTTTTTAGAAATTAATATCAATTGAAGAAGATATTGTTAGGTTAAACTCATTTTACTGTAGTAATTTATGCATTATATTGTTACATTTAGTAATTAGTTGATTATTGTTTTATGGTTTTATAAACCATATTTTTCATTTTATTCTTGTAGGACTATTTATTACATAGTTGTGACAAATAATTCTATTTGTATTAATTATTTGTGCTTCCCATATGTAGTTTTGGAAGCTTATGTAATTATGATTATTGTTACACCTGTGCAACATCCTTTTATGTTTGTATCTGGTTGTTCAATATCTATAAATATTGCAGCCTCCACTACTGTACTTTGATTTGATTGATTATTAATAAAAGTGTGAAGCTTTCATCCCTCTTCTACACTTTTATTTGCTACTAGAGATGGTTGATTTGAACCTGTAAGTAGAGAAGTTTGGAGAGATGTCGCGAAAGAAAGAATTTTTTTTGGAGAAGAATCTACACTCCAGGAGAACCTGTGTTTCCTCAAGCATCTTCCAAGAATTCCTTGCATCCCCACAACATCCTGCCATACTCCAAGTAAAAGAAATTGTTTTTTTGGCCTTGGTGCTCCATACACTAGGTAAATTTGCTTCCTAGAAATTAATCAGATTCACAAAATTAAAAAAAAAATTCTCCCCAATCAAGGTTTTTACCTCTAAATCTAGAGGACTACAGATAATATTATCTGTATCATCAAATTTGGAGGTCTATTGAGCTGTTCATCTAGCCTCCACTGTGTTCCTCTACCCCTGAGCTATTCCTATAGTAAAGGATTGAGTTTTTTTCAATTGATATTGATGTGTTTTGCAAAGTGTTGCACTGGGTTACAAAAGACTCAACCGAGACATTATTCATTAAATATAGCTCGTACCGAGGCAAGAGTTGTCTTGAACATTGTGGTAAGTGTGATGTTCACAATAGCCACCCTTGACTGAGTTGTAGACCCTTCCACAAAGACTGAGCCATGAGCTCCTATTGAACCAACCAACGTTTTCTACATTGAAGAATTGAGTTGTTTTTGCAAGCAGGTCGAGCTCTCTTATCTTAGGCCATGACACCTCTATTTGACCAAATAAGTTGAGCACATGGCTTGTGAATTGAGTTTTTCATGCAACCTACATTGACTGAGCCATGTATTTGGATTTGTACACAAAATCCAAGCCGTTTCTTAGAATTCACCAAGCACAAAGCTCCCTGTCTCGATTGGCAACCTTGCACAAAACAAACAACGTTGATCCAAATGGAAGCCAATACCCCATAACCAAAAATAAAACAACGAAAAAGATAAGAGGAGGAGATATTAAGGAGGTTCATATCCATATTTTCTATGACCTAAACGACCCTCTATCCCAAGATAAGCCACGTGGACCCCTGCTCTGTCAGCATCACGTTGGATTTCCAAATGTTACTTAAGTTTGTTTCAATTTATATACAATTTGCTTCCTATTATAGTCAAAGTCCATAGCGAGCCATGTTGGATAACAGGAAAGTCTTAGAAGAGTGGAATCTTGGTATCAAACCCCTTACTAGTCATTTATTTTATTAAAAGTATTGGTGTTTCTGATTGGCGGGTAAATTGGAAAAACTGATATAGTGGTAGAAAACCTCAACTAACCCCTGGTTATCACTAAACCTTCTTCTAAATTTAGCAAGAAAAACCCTAATTAGGGCCAAAAGACTGTTTTCTCCTAATTAGCCTAATTTTTAATTCTGAGCAACATTTTCTAAAGGAGTGGTGATAAAAACTGCATTTTAATCTTGTTTTGCATTTTTTTCCTCGGAGATCCGTACTGAGCACTAAAGGGCACCAAGGCCCCGCAAAACATTTTTTGTTTCCTATCATTCAATTTTTTCAGAATTTTGGATGTAATTGTATATTTCAATGTATTGTACTAATTTGTAGGTTGCCATATTCAACCGAAAAATATTGTAATTTCTCTAAAACTAGTAGAGATTTGTAATAAAAAATAATAAAATTTTTGTTCTGTATCACTCACAAGATCTTTGGATCTCATTTGCAGCGTTAGGTATAAACAATGCCTCTGGGAAGTGCTTACTAGTAAAGCCTTCAAAACTACTACTGCACTTAACACCTAATATATCTGCAACAACGTCATTTGGGCATTGACCCTTTAAATACACAGGGAGTAATAAGGACACAGTGCACACACTTTGAGCCCTCCCATCCATCTGTTAATGATTGCTAGATGTAAATCCAAACACTAAAATTATCTGAGTATATAATGAAGTTACATGCCCGTATGAGGATATTTCTTCTAGCTAGTGTTAATAATCACAAAGACCTCTTTTAGTATTGTCTTGGTTACCATGTATAGATTATTTCACGTACATTAACACCTTTTCACGTTACTTACTGAGTATATAGAAAGGGAAAGACTTATTCCATGTAACAAACGAGTATATTGAAGGGCCACGTATTATAGAAAGATTGGATATCAAAATGGAACTGTATATAGATTGGGAGACGTATAACTGATAGTGATAAGAGCCTTTACCCTTTGTCGGGTGATTCGAGATGGGTACTAATGCCCCTAAATTTTTCTACAGATTAGCAAATTCTAAGAGGAATAAAAAAAAACATGCACCATGAAAGGAAAAAAATAAGACCATTAACTGGACTTTGGAGAGATTTGGAATTTTGTAGATGGTTTTGTAACCAGATTAGCCAACGATACACACAAAAGAGATATGTGATGGATGATAGGAAGGAAAAGATGAAAAATCTTGTTGGTAGTGTCTGATGATGTGCAAACCCCACATGAGATGCAAAATATTCCATAGAAGTGTGGGATTAAGTTGACACATGTACGATGTCAAGAAAAAGAATGCCATATGGTTGAGAGTCAGTTACACCCCTGAAGTTTAAACAAATGAGACATAAAGATATTTCTTAAGAAGAGTTGCAGAATTAAGTGATTCACTTCTAGCCCTAGTGAGAGAAGGATCACTATACCAACTCTTGTTCCATTGAAACAGAGAAATCACTCCTTCATACACAATTTTTGTATGACATAACTCAACGTTTTGGATCATAAAACAACAACGTTGATCCAAAAAAAAGAATACAAATAACCCATAACCAAAAATAAACAGACGTGGAAAGATAAGACTGTAGGAGATAGTTATGGAAAGTAGTGATCCATAAAAGTGTCCATGATGTTGTTCTATGACCGTATTAACACGACACCTTCTATGCGCCGGCAAGTTAGCCACGTGGAGGAAAACACCCGTTACTGCTGGAGTAGTTGTGGCGCATCACGTTTGGATTTCCCAATGTTACTTAAGTTTGTTTCCAATTTATATACAATTTGCTTCCTATTATAGTCAAAGTCCATAGCGAGCCATGTTGGATAACAGGAAAGTCTTAGAAGAGTGGAATCTTGGTATCAAACCCCTTACTAGTCATTTATTTTATTAAAAGTATTGGTGTTTCCTGATTGGCGGGTAAATTGGAAAAACTGATATAGTGGTAGAAAACCTCAACTAACCCCTGGTTATCACTAAACCTTCTTCTAAATTTAGCAAGAAAAACCCTAATTAGGGCCAAAAGACTGTTTTCTCCTAATTAGCCTAATTTTTAATTATGAGCAACATTTTCTAAAGGAGTGGTGATAAAAACTGCATTTTAATCTTGTTTTGCATTTTTTTCCTCAGAGATCCATACTGAGCACTAAAGGGCACCAAGGCCCCGCAAAACATTTTTTGTTTCCTATCATTCAATTTTTTCAGAATTTTGGATGTAATTGTATATTTCAATGTATTGTACTAATTTGTAGGTTGCCATATTCAACCGAAAAATATTGTAATTTCTCTAAAACTAGTAGAGATTTGTAATAAAAAATAATAAAATTTTTGTTCTGTATCACTCACAAGATCTTTGGATCTCATTTGCAGCGTTAGGTATAAACAATGCTCTGGGAAGTGCTTACTAGTAAAGCCTTCAAAACTACTACTGCACTTAACACCTAATATATCTGCAACAACGTCATTTGGGCATTGACCCTTTAAATACACAGGGAGTAATAAGGACACAGTGCACACACTTTGAGCCCTCCCATCCATCTGTTAATGATTGCTAGATGTAAATCCAAACACTAAAATTATCTGAGTATATAATGAAGTTACACGCCCGTATGAGGATATTTCTTCTAGCTAGTGTTAATAATCACAAAGACCTCTTTTAGTATTGTCTTGGTACCATGTAATAGATTATTTCACGTACATTAACACCTTTTTCACGTACTACTGAGTATATAGAAAGGGAAAGCTTCTTCCATGTACCAACGAGTATATTGGAAGGGCACGTATATAGAAAGATTTGGTATATCAAAATGACTGTATATAGATTGGGAGACCGTATACCTGAAGTGATAAGAGCCTTACCCTTTGTCGGTTGATTCTGAAGATGGGTACTAATGCCCCTAAATTATTTCTTCCAGATTCTCAAATTCTAAGAGGAAATAACTATGCACCATGAAAGGAAAAAATCAAGACATAACTTGACTTTGAAGAGATTTGGAATTTTGTAGATGGTTTTGTAACCAGATTAGCAACTGATACAACACAAAAGAGATAGTTTGATGGATTTGATCGGAAGGAAAAGATGAAAATCTTGTTTGTAGTGTCTGATGATGTGCAACCCCACATTTGAGATGCAAAATATTCCATAGAAGTGTGGGATAAGTTGAGCACAGTGTACGATGTCAAGAAAAAGAATGCCATACTGGATTTGAAGAGTCAGTTACACACACTGAAGTTTAAACAAAATGAGAACATAAAATATTTCTTAAGAAGAGTTGCAGAATTAAGTGATTCACTTCTAGCCCTAGGAGAGAAGGTCACTAATACAACTCTTGTTCCCATTGAACTAAGATAAATCCCTCCTTCATACCACATTTTTGTGACATAACTCAACTTTTTGGATCATAAAATTTATTTTGACAAGTTAGTGAACCTACTCCAACAAGAGGAATCAATGTACATTAAAGATGATGAAGAGGAGAAAGCACTATATTATCATCAAAAATGGAAAGGAAAAGGAAAAGGAAAACTTTATTCCTATCAAAATTTCCAACATCAGAATCAACATCAACAAGGGGACAAGCAACAAATGAAAAAATGTCCTATCTGCAAAAGACAACATGAGTTAAAACATATTTGGTCCAGTACCTATGAGAAAGGTTCATTAAGAAACTCTAGACCTCAAAATCAACAATCTCATCATGGATATTCTAACTATAATCAATGACATAAAAAGGGGAACTGAAAAATAAAACCCCATCAGTAAGGAAATATACCTGAGCAAGAAGAACATTCGGATAATGAAGACTTATTGTACATTTCTTGATTAAGTGAACCCTCTACATCATCTAGTGGTGTCTGGTATGTTGATTCAGGAGCCACTCGACACATGATTGTACACAGAGATTGGTTTACCATAATGAGGGACACACCTTCAAAAAACCATTTTTCGTTAGGTGATGATTCTTCATACACTGTTCAAGGGATTTGGAACATTTCTCTACACCTTGGCTCATGAAACTATAGATTATCCGATGTATTATATTTCCCTGGGTTAACAAATAATCTAATATTAGTTAGTCAACTCCTAGATCACAACTTGAAAATTGACTTTGATAGTGATTTCAACAAGAAAATGTTCCATCTTGATTTTATCCACAGAACTGATAAAACAATTGTGGCTAAGAATTCTACCTCTACACAATTATGGCATCGGATACTTAGTCATATTAGTTTCAAGTATCTCTAAACACTTCACCGGTACAACATGGTAAAAGGATTGCCATGTATCCAGAAGGATATAGATAAGTTTCCTCATTTCCTAGCAAGAAAAAAACACATATCTTCATTCCAAAAGAGTACCTATCAAGCTCATGGTAAGATTGATCTAGTTCATACCGAGCTTTTTGGGTCTGATGCAACCGAGTAATTCTAGATTTCAGTACTTCATTCTTTGTATTAATGACTATTCTAGAAAAATGTGGATATATTTTCTTCATAAGAAAAGTGAAGCTTTTGAAAACTTGAATAAGTTCAAAGTGGGTGTTGAAAATGAAACTAGTCGTCACATCAAAACTCTACACTCAGATCGAGGGGGGGAATTCACTAGTGATGAGTTCAAATCATACCTACAAGCTCATGGTATTCATTGAAAAATGCCTCCTCCGCACACCCTACAACATAATGGTGTTGCTAAGAGAAGAAATTGTACTATCATGGAAATGGTGTGTTGCATGATCAATGATTTTGGTTTAGTGAGGAAATTTTGGGATAAAGAAATAAAGAAAATAGTTTATTTGTGTAACAGAGTTCCCACAGTTTCTCTTGATGGAGTAACACCATATGAAGTATGGTTAAAGAGGAAGCCATCTATTGCACACCTCAGAGTATTCAGGTGTAAAGAAAACATGCACATACCCAAGTAGAATGGAAAGAAGTTAGATATGAAATCACAAAAATTCATCTTGAATGGCTACAGTGAATAGAATCTTGGGTATATATTAATGTATACGAAGACCAGGAAAGTATACACCACCAGAGATGTTGAGTTTTTTTAGAAGAAGGAAGCTTAGGCTCCTCCTCTGGACTCACCTGATGTATTATTTTCACTTGTTGTAAAACATGAAGCTGATTATCTCACAAATGATGAAATTGATGATGGGGATGATGGTTATGATCAGATAGAGTAATGACCCACGAAATTTGTTAAACGTATGCCCAAATGGTATACTAACATGATATGAGATGTAAAATTGGATGCTCCACTAGATACATCCACCACTGAGCCACAGAATTGTAGTAAAGCATGAGAAGAAGTAAACTTTTCTTTGATGAGTAGAATTAGTGAATCTAAAGAGCCATCTATAGTCAAGGAATCCCTAAATTCAAAAGCTTGGAAAGATGCCATGGATGCTAAATATCAATCAGTGATGAAAAATAATACTTGGCAAATTGTCGATCTTCCATCAGGGAAGAACTCATTGGTTGAAGATGGATATTAAAAAAAAAATACAAAGTAGATGTGACTATAGACAAGTATAAATCAATAGACTATGAGGAGACATTTACTCCCATAGCTAAGATCAAAATGATCACGATGATATTTTTTCTATCTACACATTTTGGTTGGAAATTCCATCAAATGAATGTTAAAAATTCCTTTCTAAATGGATATCTAAAAGAATAAGTTTGCATGAATCAACATGAGGGATATGTTGTACCTGGTTAATAAGTAAAGCTATGTAGACTCGGGAAATGTCTGTATGGACTTAAACAGGTGACCCAAGCTTGGTACATCAAAATTGATGAGCATCTCATACAACATGGATTTGTTAGAAATCCATACGATCCCAATCACTATCTCACCAAGAAATGGGGAGGGGAGATTGTGATTTTTGTTGTCTATGTCGATGATCTAGTCATCATTGGTAGTTTAGTGAGGATGATTGATGTAACGAAGAAAGATATTAACTGATTGTTCGACATGATAGATCTCAAGATGATGCACTACTATCTTGGATTGGAAGTATGGAAAATGGAGAATCACATATTTATTTCTCAGTTGAAATATATCAAGACAATGCTTGAGAAATTTAGGATTATGGATTTCACACCTATTGCTACACCTATGGAGACAAGATTGCATTTATCTCATTCAGATCCATCTCTTGTGGAAAATTCCACTCTCTATCGGTAGTTGATTTCAATTCTCATTTACTTGACCTACACTAGACCAGATATCAACTTTGTATGGAGCTACCTATCCAGATTCATGTAGGAACCCAAAGTTTTTCATTTGAAGGAAACAAGGTGAATCTTGAGATATCTAAAGGGAATAATGGATCTTGGTCTAGAATATAAGAAGAATGAAAATTTCTTACTGAATGGATATTTCGATTCAGATCATGTAGGAAACATTGATGATGGAAAATCCACTTTAGAGTTTGTGTTATTTATGGGATTTGGACCAATATCATGGGGAAGAAATAAAAAACACTTTTTTTTTCACTCTTCTAGAAGTCAAGTATCGTGTTGCAGGTCAAGTTTTCTATGAAGCGATATGACTACGTCACATACTTAAAGGAATTGGAATACCATAGGAAAATTTGACCACCCTGTATGTTGATAATGAATGTGTTCTCAAACTTGTTTATAATCAAATTTTTCATGAAAGAACAAAGCACATTGAGGTACATGTACATTTCATACACGAGGACGTCTGGAAACAAAATATACAACTTTAATTTTTCCCAATAGATGAAAAATGAGTAGATATCTTCACAAAGTCACTTACATGTGAAAAGTTCAAGTTGTTCAGAGAGTTCCTCTCTTCATCTCTTAAAAAAATGCAAAATTAAGGGGGGGAATGTTAGGGTAAACTTATTTTACTGTAGTAATTTATGCGTTATATTATTACGTTTGGTAATTATTTTATTATTGTTATATGGTTTTATAAACTATATTTATCATTTTATTCACGTAGGATTATCTGTTACATAGTTGTAACAAATAGATTTGTTTGTATTAATTATTTTTGCTTCTCGTATGTAGTTTTAGAAGCCTATGTAATTATGATTATTGTTGCACCTGTGCAACATCCTTCTCTATTTGTATCTGGCTGTTCAATATCTATAAATATTGTAACTTGCACTACTATACTTTAATTTGATTTATTATTAATTAAAGTTTGAGGCTTCCATCCCCCTTCTACACTTTCAGATATGCACGAGTTAGGGGGGCATGTTCTTGAAATGCTTCCATATGTAGCTTCCCAAGGGGAGATTTGATTCTCTAATGATTCAAAACATAAATGAAGAGATGAAATGGTCCTTTTTATGTTTGGTGGATGTTTCAAACCAAATGGTGAGCCCTAATGTGATGAAAAAATAAAGATAGCTAAGATGTTGTAGGTACGACCCTTTGTAATTGATGTCAAAAGGGGGAGAATGAGTGGATGACTTGAGAGAATGAGCTATATGTTTTCCATCAATGAAAAAGGGGAATATTGTTGGTAAGTGGTGTTTTTATTCATTTCAATACATTTCATTGATGTCAAAATGAGAAAGTAACAACATGTGTGAAGGTTGATTAGTAGTCTAATTCAATGATGTTATCAGGTGGTCAACATGGAAGGTGCAAACATGATCAAAAATCCTAGTTAGGAGGCCTAATCAACATACATGAAGGAGGATGGTATGTCATGGTGATTCAAACGTATGAATCATTTTGTTAATCACTATGAAATAATGGAGAGAATGAAGATGAGGTGTTAAGACACTCATTAGTGTCTTAGAGTGGGCGTACAGGGTTTGGACCTACTTTGTAGGTCTATATCCTGACATATCTTAAGCCCTAAGTGGCATATTAAAGTAGGATGATCTTATTATGAGAAAATTGTGTAAAGGAGATTATTAGGAAAGGTGTATTAGGTTTTCCTAAAGGTGTGAGAAAATTTTTAGGCCCTAGTTTGAAGGGAGAAGTAAGAAAATTTGTTTTTAACTCTACCAAGCTCATAGACAGCTATAATCATAACTCGAGAAGGATTTTTTTATGCTCAATGACATGTGTGATATCTGCATGGAAGAATTATCTCTTTGAGAGAGATGAGGAAGGGTCCTAGGAAGGATCTCTTAGAATTAGTATATATAATAAGGCCCCAAGCTTTATGATCAATCATTAAGATGGTAAGGTGGTCTAAAACCCTACTAAGGTAGCGATGAAGAAGATATTTCTCAATATGGCCCATAATGATTTGGGTGACATTTTTTGATGATTTTAGGATTTATAATACTCCATATTTATTCAGGTGGAAGTGAGGTGTCACTACATTGAGTAGTCCCTACAAAAAATGTAAGTTTCTAAAGATGTTTTATTTTCTCTCGAGTTTTACACTAGACATGATGTGTATATGGATGGTAAAGGAAGCATGGAATCCATTATACATTTCCATGGTGGTTTTTGGACATGGTCTAACGCTGGGGGGGTCTGTGAAATTCAATATAGGAAGATTTGTTTTTGGGGGCAATATGACAATTTTGGTTGCCGTGTTGAAAAATTGTTCTCAGGAACTTAGGCTATGATTTTTGGTGTCTAATGGAAATGACGGTGTTTTTTTAGGTCTCATGTTATAGTATTCAATCCTTGAAGGATCCCTAGAGGTTAGTTAATGAGGTAATAATAAAGTCACATGTTGACCTATTTGGTCTAGTTTAGGACATAGAAAGTGAGATCTATAGATTGGTCTATAAGACTAAAAGTTATCTCTTGACCATGGGTTCATTGTGGTCATGTATGAACATAATAAAATTTCAAAGATAATTGGAATAAAGTAACACCTAGTAGTCTAAAATCTAAGCCAACTATACTATAGAACCATCAAGATAATAGCTTAAGGGAAAACAACTTCTACAATTTATAAACATGATAAATACATTAAATACCAAGTCATTCCTACTCTTTGAGAATGTTTCCTAATGATTCAACCTATTTAGATCACCTAGCAATCAAATTGGCATTGTTTCCTCAAGAATTGAAGATGAGATCTCACCAAGAAATGGCTACAAGGCCATTTTTAGATCTTCCCATGCTCTTCAATTTGAGATAATGGATGCAAGACGGAGAATCTATTTCAAACAATGGTTAATGGATGAAGATAAAAATTCCTATAGTTTTCACTACTGTAAATAAGGTGTAAGAAGAAAGGGAAGGAGGAGGGTTCCTTATATAGTTTTCCATTTTGGGCAAGGCTAGCAATTTGGTGAATGTGGGATAAAGCCCAAAGAGGAAATGTAAAGGATATGCATGTTTAATAAAGGATGTGCAATTTATGGGAGTTGAGAGGGTTCTAATTAATCAAATGTGATTAATTAGTATGTAGAGATAAGCTTGTATAAGCTATTTAAGGGGTATTTAGAGGAAAAATAGCCTGATACGAGGGATGTAAGAGAAGAATTTAATCTAATAAAATGTGATTTATTGATTTAGAGTAGCAAGTGTAATTAATTAATAATAATTAATTAATCGAAGTGGAAGAAGGAATCAACTAACGAAATGTCATTAATCAACATCCTGAGTGACAGGAAGGCTAATTAATTAATGGAATGCAATTAATTAATAAGAATACATGGAAAATGGTTGTTTATTGACGAAATATCATAAATTGATCAAAACATAGTGAAGATTGTGTGTAATTAGAGAAGCATAATTAATTGACCCATTTAGATGAGAGGAGGTGTTTATTTGACGAAGTATCATAAATTTACGGGAAAGAGGATAATTAGTGAAATTTAATTTTTAAAATTGTGTAAGAAGATTTTAGGTGTCTACATTTTCCCCTCTTTGGGGTGGCGTAACTGTCACCATTTTAAAGATAGCAGACTAGTATATACAAGTAAATTTTGAAGGTATAGAAGAAAAATTAATAGAATAAAGGATGCCCCCTCGAGTGCCGATGGGGTGATTGAAGTGGTTGCTCGATGTTTGAAAAAGATGAAGGAAATGGATAGAAGAAATGTTAGGGAGGAGGGGGAATAAACGGTAATCTCTATTACCCTAAGTGATTTGGAAGAATATTATTGATAGAAGAAAATGATAGGGAAGAAAAATGAAGATAAAGAGAATGGAAATATCTTTCATCCAGCTGATGTAAAAACAACTTTATTTCATCATATTAATCAGATGATTTATATCATCAGCCCTTAATAAATTATACTCATACAAAAAAAGTGTATAATAACATGAAAAATTATAGTACGAATTTTTTTTTTCCAAAACATTAACTCAATGCAACATACATAACATAATATAACACAAGAAAGTACAAAATATAACCTAACATGGAAACAAGTACAAACACACATACTTAAACAAGATATATTCAAGACAGTTGCACAATGTTTTTTGTCATCAAAATTCTATTTTGACCTATGTGAATTAACAGAAAGGGTTATGAATGACACCCCTAGCAAGGATACATGTGAGGTGAATAAATGAAGGATGTAGAAGTCCCATGAAAATACAATCATGTACTATGAAACTTCCCCAAGTAACGCATTCGTGCAAGGGAAGACAGATATAGCAAGAAAACCAATTTTTTTTTTATGGAGGGTAGATCCAAATGATCCCTAAGTCATGCATAACAATAGGTGAGAATTAAAGAAATATGTTTTATAGGACATTTTTTTATGTTTGAGAAGAATATATTTGACACAGGCTTCAGTTGTGTGCATGTTTGTTACCAATTTTTGAAATGTTTTGAATTTTTACAAATTTTTGTGGATTTTTAACCTATTTTGATTTTTTTAAATTTTACCAATGTTTTGGATTTTTATCAATTTTAGAATTTTTAAAATTTAACGATGTTTAGGATTTTTTTAAAATTTAGAAATAAAATTAGTTAGAAGAATGAAATTATATGTGGTTATTGTCAAAAATAATGTTGGGGAAAAAAAATATTCCCTAGGTAGCAGAAAGGGTCATTAGGAAGCAAAAACATACCCCAACATAGCAAAAATAGGTGAAAAATGACTATTTATTAAAAATAATAGTCACGATGAGTGTTAGAAGATTGCAGAAGAATCACGCTAGTCCTATACTGCTTTAGGGGTAAGAGACACGAGGAATTAGGTTAAAATGACTACAAATATTAGGGTGGGAGGGAAAAACTTCATCGCAACGAGTTATTGTTACCCTGCCATTTGTGATTTTTTAGAGTATTTTACCCTAACGAGTGAGAGAAATGGCTCAAGTTCATGACCCTACACAATGTGCAAAAATAGATCAAGACTAGATGAGGCTTCGTAGGGATGGTCCGTAGGTACGAAAAGTAAAATTTTCAATTTTTGAGCTCATTTAATATCATTTATTTGTCAAAGATAAACACAGAGAAATGTCAGCAGGACCCTTTGGGTTCATGATCGTGGTTGGGGGTGTGTGCCTATGCAGGGGGCAATGCTAGCTTCAAAATAGAGATGTATTCATTGAATTAGGGCCAAAAATTACTAGGGGCGCGTAAGTGTGAAAACACAAGCGCTGATGTGAAAATGGAGGTGTTAGCGCTATGGCGTGCTAATGCTAAAATGGACATGATAGCGCTAAAAGGAAAGCACTAACATGAATAGTTAGTTTTGTACAACCTTTATAGGAATTGAAGAGATTTGTGGAAGCAGTTAGTGATGAATAAAGTAAATTAGATGATGTGTTCTAGAATAAATAATCTTAATAAGTTTTTTTCTTGATCTTGTAGCTAAAGTTACCCAGATTGGAGACATTTGAGTAGCACAGTTGGTTGCGAGCCTATGAGGCTACTTTTACACGTTGTGAGCATATCTACTTGGATATTACTTGAGATGTCATAGGTATTGTGTATGTGGCTCACAAACCACATATTACTCGATATGACAACCTTCTCACAACCTTAGTAGATAAATGATAGAGAAAGATCCAAACATTTAGATTTGTGACTTGAAAGATGAGTGTCACATTGGAGGATGTTTGGTGTATACTGAGAGTACCTATCGAAGGCCAATTGATTAATATGATGGTGACCATAGTCATTTGTGGAGATGTTTGAGTTACTTAAGATACTTCGTCAGGGTATGACGGTTGACTTGTATAGATGTTTAGCTTATCATCAACTCTCATGGATACTGGTGTACCTAATGGCTCTTGTCAACAACATCTTACTACCTAACACGAGTGACATGTTATTTTTGTTTGGTCTGCTTGGGATGGTACATGGTCTTATGAGTGGAGAGGTCTTCTTCTGGGGCTTATTCTTATTAGCCATAGGGCACCCACTTGATAGCATACCATGGTCAGAAGACTGTTAGCCCAACTATATTGGTACATATATGGGAATGGGATCATATTGCCATAGGTTTCCTACTAGGAGTGATGTGAGTCATGACTCCCGACAAGCCATTTATTATGGGTTGGGTATCACTTGGTGATGACATTCATGGACATACTGGGGACACATCATATTATAGGAAAGTATTGGTTAATATACAACTCTGCATGGTTACATGGCACCTGTACTGATTATATCAGTGGCCATAAGATGCCATAGAGCTTAGTACTATAGAGGTATATAATTTCATTATCGGTAGTGGTGACTATATTATTGAGTGGTACCAATTCGACAGAGTCTAGAGATAGTTAGGACACATCTAAGGGATTCCTCGATATGAGATGTGGTATGAGCACATGTCCAAGGAGACTTTAAAAATTAGCCCACAAATTAGACCATAATGAACTTGAGACAACTTCTGACAAGTGGTCCCACAACCTTGGGTTCTGTAGGCACATATAGTGGATCTCGGTGAGACTAGAGATTATGGAGAAAGGTATGCATCAATGTTACCATGGTGGATCCCTATACCATAGACATCCATACAGGTTGGGGTTATAATAACAACACAGGGATTACATGGCAGGGTTCTTAGAGCATAAGCACATATAGAGGCACATGCATATCCTCAACCATGAGGCTAGGGTAGACTAGGTGCACATATACATGTGCCATAACAGGATATTTTATAGGCACAAGTACCATTGTAGGGTCATTTCCTACTGGATCACATAGAACCACCACATCCACAATAGATGATACAGTAGCAGGTAGCTCAACAGATGGTGATACGACCACCATCATCATCACCTCATGTAGTGAGTCTGCCACACAATGGAGAATATGGATGGGATGAGGGAGAATAAAGAGATTGATGGGGAGGAGGAGAATGATTGGGGTACCCACCACAAATTCGAGTTGGGGGGATGGAGAGTAGATTACAGGTTTCCATAGAGATCCCCACCGAGAAATGTTACACAGAGTTCATAGGATCTAGCTACCTTGATGCAATAGTTATAGCAGGTGACATCCCAGAGAGATCATATGACTATTGAGAGGGACCAAGTGCTTCTAGAGGAGGTCACAATTATAGGTTGAGTTAGTGAGTGTGAGAGTGGAGTGCGATGCACTCAAGAAGGGAGGGGGCAGTACCTAGAGTCCAATATTTAGTTTTTGATTATCCTTCCATCACTTGCGACACCACTTATCACATGATGATATACTATGGGACCATTCTAGTGAGTTAGATGGTTAGGGATTATAGTTATCTAACTGGTAGTCACTCAAGATCAAGGTCACACAGGACATCTCGGTCGATGAGATTGGTACAACAACCATTAGCTCACTATGGATACTTGGTATAGTATATACCACCACCACAGGCCCCACAATAGATGCCATCACTTGGACCTAGGCCAGGAAGTCCAAGGGTAGGTGAGAACCACATTTGACTCTCTTTATTATGATTACATATTTAGAGATGTAGTTATTTTTGATATATGCCTCGATACAAAGGTATATTTTTGAGATGATGTATTTGTATTGTTTCTGGTTGTGCCTCAATATGAAGGCACATTTTGACCAATGCCCATGATGGCATACGTTGTATCTGATGATTATGTACTTAGACACATTCTATATGGACATTGAAAATTTTCACACAAATTTATATATATGATGATCAACTTTATTATAATCTATGATTATAGTACATGTGCTTGATCTACGAGATAACATTTGATGATATCACATTGTTTATTATGAGAAAAGTATGGTTGTACATGTTTTTAATTCTTGATATTTGTGAGACAGGTGATAGAAGGTGACCCCTATTACCCCATTGATTATATGGTAGGATAATAGTATCTTAGCATACATGTTGGACTTTTATCTTCATGACTATGTAGCTTATCCATTATTGATGATATATGATATATGTGATGTTATATGTGATGATCTAGATGATGATGTGATAATAAACAATGTACAAGTAACAAACAAGCACAAGCAAAAGTTAACATATCTAAAAAATATACACACAACTTGACAAAATAACTATGTACAAATATAAACAAGCATGTAAAACACATTGAATATAAACAAGTGAGAATGAATCTAATCAAGGCAAGAATAGAGCAACCTATGAAGTATGCTAAGTAACACACTATACAAGATATACAAGAAAGCAAAAAAAATAAGAAAAAAACATACAAACAAGGAAGAAAAATACTACTATGCTTTTGTGGGATAGTATTCAGACATTTTGCATTATTTTTGGAATTTTTTGGAAATAATATTCTATTGTTTTTGCTTTTTTTATGGAATGGTTTTTCAAATGTTTTGGGATTTTCTAACCATATTTGAATGTTTTTGGAATTTTTAACATATTTGAATGCTTTTTTGATTTTCTAACATGTTCGAATGTTTTTGTCATGCTCTAACATATTTGAATGTTTTTGTAATTTTCTGAAAAGTTTTCCAAAGCTATGTATAGGAAAACATAGAAACATGGATGCCCTCAACGTTAGATATGAATGTACAAGGGAAAATGCCATGCATATGTGCAGGATAGAAAATAAGTGAAGATGCTCCCTACATTAGATGGGAATGTAAAAAGGAAAACCCTTCACATATTTACAAGAGGAGGATCGGCCAGATCAAGGCTTCGAAAGGATAGACTCAAAAGCAATCTCAGATGCAGGAAAAAACTAGCGTTCGATAAAAAAACATGTACCCATCAGATGTGAGATTCTTGTGAAAAGTGAATCCTCCCAAGGCATTGGAAATCAGTTTTCACCAAAGGACCTATCCAAAGTGCCACAATTGTGTGGTTTTCACACTTGGACAAACTTAATTCTCTTTACTTTTTCTTAACTTTTTTGATTTTTTTGTATTTTTTTAGTTTGTATGTTTTAAATTTATTTTCTAATTTTTTATATTGGCACCATGCTTAAGCATAGAACTACTTAAGATAAATGGAATTTATAGGTTCACATAGATCATATCCAGTAGCACGGGAAATTTTGTAAGCTCCTGATCCATATTTTGATACCACAATATAGGGTCCCAACCAGTTTGGTTTGAACATACCTTTCATTGCTCTTTCTTTGATGGTATTGAACTGGTTTTATTTAAGGATGAGATTTCCTACCTAAAATTTGATAGATATGAAACACTCAGTTTTGATACACTTTTAGGTGGCTGAGTTCACGAATGCATCTTTCAGATAATAGCTCTAACTCTACCATTTTGGCCACACAATAGTCTTCATCTCTGTCTAGATAATCTTTGAGCGATATTCTCAAGGAAGGAAGCTCAATTTCCAATGGGATGATGGACCTAGTTACAAAGACTATGGAATATGATGTAACACCAGTAGGGTTGCGAATGGAGGTCATGTAAGCCTAGAGGGTAGGATGGATTTGTAGATGCTAGTTATGACCATTTTTTCCATGATGCGAACAAAGGTTTTATTGGAGGCCTCTTCTTGTCCATTAACTTTGGGGTAATAGCGAGTAGAATAATTTAGGGGAATCTGAAAGTGTTGGCACAATGATTTCATGGTATAATTCTTGAAGTACTTACAATTTTCAGCTATAATGGTGGAAAGGATGTTATAATGACAGATGAGACAATTCATGATGAACTTGGAGATTTGGGCACCGGTAACATATGTAAGAGGCACAACCTATACTCATTTTTTAAAGTACTCGGTGGCCATAATGATATGGGTGTCGCTATCTGAGGAAGTTGGAGTGGCTTCCCTATGATAAATAATCCCCAATTGGAGAATGACCATGATGTTTTGATCGACTATAAGGATTGTGTTAGTGCATGAATGAGATTTCCATATTTATGACACAAGGAAAATTTCTTAATATATTTACAGTAGTTTGATTCCATGGTAGGCCAATAGTAACATCCTCTTAAAAAATTCCTTACAAGCACCATTACACTTGTATGAGCTCTACAGAAACCTTCATGCACCTCTTTTATTGCTTGGATGAAATTAATTCAATTAAGACAATAAAACAAGTTCCTTTCATAGCCATGGCGATAGAGGGTACCTCCAAAGATGGTGTAACAAGCTATTCTTTTGATTAGGTTACTTTTATCAAGATGGAAAATATTAGTAGTGAAGGTATCGTCTTAAAGGTAATTTAAAATGGGCTCATACCAAGGGGAAAAAGGAACAACAACTTCACACAACATACATAACTCCGACATGTCATATACAGGCATCCTAATATTTTCAATGAAGAATAGAATATCATTATTCCCTAATATAATACGAAGAAAGGATCCTATTCTTGGACCTTTTTCATTTTCATATGAATTTTCATTGATGTCAAGTTGCATTGATGGAAAAAGGGTTAACAGGTAAAGTGAGAAAGTGAGAAAGATGAAGGTTAATTGGTAGTGTCATCTCACATAGGATTCTGGATGGATAAGGATAAGTTCTAAGGGACTTAATCCATTTTTGTGCATGACACGCCAATGACTCGGAAAATCTGCAAAGCTCTAGAAGAAGCTACATAAGTCTATTGAAAGGTGTGGGTAAAGGGATGAAGCCACAGATGTGAGGGAAGAGCCGCAAGAGTAAGAAAAGTCTGAAAAAAATACATAGATAAAGAAGAAAAGTCACTAAAGGCTAGAGGAAGTCACAGAGAACTACAAAAGTCACAATTAAAAGGAAAAGAGCCACATATAAGGAACATGCCGTGAAGTGCATGAAAAAGTAGTGGGAAGGCACGTGATATCATAACAATTGTGAGAAGTATGAGAAAAGATGTGGATGACTAAAAAGTTTCAAAGAAAGAAGACATGCCGCAAATCAAAGAAAGGTTCTATGATACAAAAGAAAATTCAAAGAATCTAAAGGAATCCACGAAATGAAATAATATGAACTTGATAAAGTTTGAGGAAAATCGAAGTGATTTGAAAATGGAAAAGTGTGATTTTCTCCTCCAAAATTGATGGTGATTTTATTTTCAGGTGATTGCGGCTAGGTACACAGCTCAATATCTACCAAGAATGAAGAAATCTACTCATTCAGTTGTCTATGTTTAATGCTCATTGAATTTGTGGAAATATAATTACATTCTCTAAGTGATACCTGATTTCAAGGAGAAATAAAATATTGGAGAAGGATATAGCTTGCATATCCTTGTCATGTTGAAAATTATAAAAAAATGGAAATTCTATTTTAGGCAACAACTAATAAATTTATCATGCACATACATGGAAAATGGCGTAATCAAGTTGTATATAGAAGGAAACAAATATGGAGTTAGTTGCATACATTTAATAGTCCAGATTGTCATGTGAAAGAGAAAGAAAGATGCACAACACACAAATCGAAGAGATGAATGGGTGGAAGGTCAATATAGAGATAAATTGAAGAAAATTGTTTGAGTTTCTCAAGTAATAAAAGGATACATTTGAGTAATTAGAAAGTGGCTTAATGGAGAAGACAATGTAATAAAGATGAGAAAGAGTGACATAAAGAAAAGAGAGAGAGAAAAAGAGAAGAGAAAAGACTGATGATGTATTGAAGAATAAGATGGGAGAAGCATCAGTGCGGAAGATTTTTTGAATAAGAGGGATTAAATCATATTAGCAAAAGAGAGTGATATATAGAACACAAATAGATATATAAATGTGATCATAAGTCATTGTATAAGCAATTTTGAATCTAGATGATAAAAAAATATTATATGTAGATCAAGTTTAAGTTGTATCTTAGAATTTTCAGGGGGTTATAGCCTCCTTGTAAGTTGGTTCCTGCAAAAGATCAGATGTAGATGATTAAATTAGGGGTTGGTGCTCATTGCATGTCAGTGCTTGCTAACTTTACTGAGTTGGTTCTCAGAAAATCTTTGATTGGATACTTGAAGTTGTAAAGTGGGAGATTCACAGGTTGTGTGGGTGCTCAACTGAAACCATTGTATGGTATGGAATTGGTGTTCCTAAATAAATCCATGGTTTCAAGTAATTTTTTCTCTTGAAAAGGTTTCCCACTATAATTTGTGTTCTGTGTTATAGTGCATGGAATTTTTTTGATTAAATGATCATGGTTTAATGTTGCACATCATTGAAGGATTTAAAATTGGCATCAAGACAAAAAATAATAATCTGCATTGATTCATCCCCCCTCTTAGTGCTTGTGATGTCTCACAATTTGTATCAGAGTGACATTATTCTAACATAATCTTAATATCTTCAAGGATATCCTCACTTCACAAGCATGGTAGAAAATTAGGCATAAGTGGGTTTATCACTATCAAGATTACCTCTCTTCCCTGGAACTAATTATGCATTCTAGAGAATAAGGATAAAGACATATTTGATGTTACTTGGTATTGACATCTAGGAATGTGTTAACAAAGGATACAATCTTCCAGCCATGCCAATCATCTCTTCAACAGATAAAGAAAAATATGATTGTAACTCAAGAGACATGAATGCCATTCTATGTAGACTAACTAAAAAATAATCTGTAAAATTTATGCATTACACAACAACAAAGAAGATATGGAAAAAGCTTCATAATATTTATGAAGGAGATGAAAAAATCAAGCTATCAAAGTTGCTGACCTACAAAGCTCAGTTTGAGAATCTAAAGATGAAAGATGATGAAAGTATAATAGTCTACATGTACAAAATAGATGAAGTTATTGCTATCCATTTTTTCCCCTCAGGAGAAATTAGACAAACATGACCTTGCACAAATAAAATACGAGGATTGATTCGACCATGGGAGTTCACATTTTGGGCTCAAAATAAGCAAGTTGAAGTGGCAAGATGTTGAGAATTGGTGGGATGCATGTTTAAAGAGACACTCCAGAGTTTGAAGATTTCAAATTATAGACATGGAAGAATTTGGGCTAGGTAGATCGAAATTCCAAATCAGAGATTTAAAAAGGTTCGAAGGACATTATAGTCAAAATTTTGAATTTTGGACTTCAAACATTCAGGAGTTGGGATTTGGTAGTAGGGTCAAGTGATGAAAAATGCCACATAGGAACAAAAAAGGTCTGAAACTTGAAGTTTGAAATTCAAACTTTTGGCTTCTTAGATTTTGGAGAAATGGTCCACCCAGATGGGTGAGCAGTATCCGAAACCTTGAAACCCAAACCTCTGAAATCTCGAAACTTGAAACCCTTGAAAACACAAAGATCTAAAACCTGAAGTATAGATTTTGGACTTTAGGGTTTAGGTATTGTGAAACATTTTGGCTTGAGTGATGAATAGTGCCACACAATATGATTTCAAAGTCTGAACTATGAAGTCTGAAATTTATACTTTAGAGGCTTGGCATTTCAGAACTCTTGAGCCAACCCACCAGATGAATAGTAATGAAGACCTTCAAAGCATAAATGCCTAAAGCTTGAAATCCTGAAAGTCTGAAATTTGGATTTCAGAGGGTGCGATGCAGGGTTGAAGTTCCGAAAAGGTGGTAAACCACTCGCATTTATTGCAGTATGACACCCTCATCTTCAGATGGCCATAACTTTTGACTGAGAGCTCAGATTTGCACAAAATATGACTTTTTGGAAAGCTTTAGAGGAAATTTTCTATATTTATTACCTACCAAAATGATAAAGGTATGGGATTCCTTTCTTTCCTAATAAGGAAAATTACATGGAGGAATAGGTTTTGCAGTGGCACCCATAATTGTTGCAAGTGATTCTAATACATTTTAGGGTTATTGAAGCAAGATTTAAATTTCCTCACTCTCCCTTCTCTCATTCTTCCTATCAATTGTAAGGAAGGGCTCATTTAAAATTTTGGACAAATTATATATCCCTATACCTTATTTCTTATTTGTAAGAGAATTGTGGATATTCCAAACCTCACTATTTAAATATTGTAATGCAAAATTTGTTCCTTTGGCCCTAAATGTGATGTATTTTATCAACTTTGAGAGAAATAAAATCATATATGTGGATGTTTCAAACCCTCTTCTATGTTATATTGTATCTTTCTAATCTTTCATTTTATGCAAGGTTATTGTGCATTGTTTTTGTTTTCATTGCAATGTTCTAGGAGAGTTATGTTTATTGTGTAAGTTATTCAACATCATTTTTGGTGCATCACCTTACCTTAGAGTAGGTTTTAATCTTCACATATTTTCTCTATCTTTGTCTTATTGGAAATATTATATTAGGGTTAGATTTGCAACTCTCTACACTTTAGAGTAGTTGGTACTAGGATAGGATAGGAAGATAACCTTCTCCAGAGGGTTATCTTGATTTCAAAGTCCCACAGCTTGGGATAAATCTATGTTTGAAAAATCATACTGACTTCCTCAATCATTCACTTGCGAGAAATCAAGGGTTATGTAATTTCTCCATAACATTTATATATGTGATCAGAGGTCTAGGTGAGAAGTTAGAATAATCTGTTATTGTCCAAAATATTCTTAGATATTTGACTGCCAAATTTGATGCAAATGTTTCAACAGTGGAGGAAGAAAAAGACATGAATACATTCACAATGGATAATTTGTAGATAATTATTTCAGCATATAAGATGAGGAAAATTAAAACCAAGAATACTAATAAAGAGGTAGCATTTAAGGTCAAGAAAGAAACTCTGTTCAAGTAAGAAGAAGAAGAATTGGATTCCGAGGATGTGTTGGATGATGAAAATATTGAAGCAATGTTCATAAGAATACTAAAGATAGGTTCAGGAAAGTATAAAGGAAAAATCCCTTTCAAATTCTTTATATGTGTACAAGTAGGTCATTTTTTAAAAAAAATTTCCAAACAAAAATAAATAAGCTCAGTTTGAACATGAGGAGGAAAATCATAAAAACAAAAAGAGAGAAACTAGATATAAAAAAAATAGCAAGAAGTTATTTAAGAGAAAAAGTAACTTCTACTGAAAGGAAGAATCAAGTGAATCTAATTCAAATAACTTAGGAGGCTCTAAAAATGAAAAATATGAAGACCAGTTTGAATGTTTGTTATGGCCATGGATGCATCTAAAGAATGTAGCTCCAAAGGAAAGAAAATAGTTGGCTTTGAAGACTTTGATGGAAAAGAAGCTAAAGTAAATCTTGAGGCTTAATTAGTGTGTTCTCTTGAAGAATTGAGATTGTGTAGGAAAAATAATCAGAAGCTGAGATGCACATTAAACTATTATGAATAAAAAATCCACATCTTTGAGGAAAGACAAACTCTAAGAGAATAAGAAAAGGATAATGAAATCAAATAGCTTTAGACTCAGCTAGAAAATATTTTTAAATATTACAAATCAAAGGAAGATGAGTTCACAAAACTAAACTCAGAACCAGAGGGAATGAAATCTGATATGGAACAAATGAGAAGAAAAATTATGGTGTCTGTAAATTTGGAAAAGAGATCAAATATTTTCACTGACATACTAAGTAGCCAACATGATACAAATGATAAGTCTATAATTGGTTTTGAAGAAGAAAGCAAGGAAGAGGAACCTGTAAAAATTGAAGAAAAAAATACTATATCAACCTCTAATACTTCACCCACTACAAAAAAGATAGTTATCAATTCCATGAAGAGAAGAACAAATGCTTCCAAAATCACCTCTACTATGAGGTCCACACATTCTTTCTATGGTTATTATTTTTCATGTAATTAGTTTTGACATAAGGTTGCTAAATGTAAAAAATTCTCTAGAGGCTATAGAAGAAATGTTGACCCATCTTACACAAGATTTAATTATAATGATTCCTATCAAAATCATCATAAGAAGAGTCATATAGCTTCAATAAACAAAAAAAACAACCGCACAAAACAAAGAAGTGGGTGTATGTTGTTAAGAAAGATGAGAACAAGAGAAAAAATTCATGCTTAATAGTGGAAACTACAATTCATGTGCAAGATGGAGATAAAATATGGTATCTAGATAGTGGATGCTCCAGCCTTATGACATGTTTCAAAATTAAGTTCATTAGTCTATCAAAAAATTCATCAGATGCTATGATATTTGGTGACAATAATTCTGAAAACATATTTAGTAAGGGTTACTTTGAGTCTAGGTAATGGAAAGAGTATCCCTGAAAAATGTTCTATATATTGAAGGACTCAAGAAAAATATATTAAATGTGAGTCAAATGTTCAAGAAAGGATATAATGTGATATTCCATGACCAAGGTTGTGACATTATAAACTGAAAAATAGGAAAGAAAGTTGCAAAAACCAAAAGGACAAAGAATAACATTTATATTCTAAACGAAATAAACAAGGAAAAATTCTTCACAAGTAAGATTGATTATAACTAGCTATGGTACAAGAGATTGAGGCATATGAGTTTTGAAAATCCTATAAAATTAAGTACAAAAGGTTATGTCAGACATATGTCAAGGATTGTAAACTCAATGGACACATTATGTAAGGCATGTTTATATGGAAAACAAAATTGGAGATCATTCAAATCAAAAGAATACTCTACAATCAGACCTATGGAGTTGATTTGTACATATCTCTGTGGTCCAACCAGAACTGAATGTATATAAGCTGAGGTGTATTTCATTTTGATAATAGATGATTACACCGGAATGACATGGGAAGCTTGTTTAAAGAAATAGTCTGAAGCCTTTTACAGATTCAATAAAATTCAAAGAGCTAGTGGAGAATGAGAAGAACAAAAAGATAAAATTTCTAAGATCAGACAGGGGCAGATAATTATGTTCTAATGAATTAGATGATTTTTTTGAAGAACATGGAATTAGAAGACAATTCTCAATAGCTAGAACACCTCAGCGAATGTATTCGTTGAGAGATAAAAAACCTATTCAAGAAATGGATAGAACTATGTTAAATGATTCTATAATTCTTGATAGATATTGGAGTGAAGCATTTTATACCATGGTCTAAATTTTAAACAGATCCCAACTAAGAGTAAATAGTGACAATACACCTTATGAATTATGGAAGAAAATTCTTGCAAATGTTAAACACATAATAGTTTTTAGAAGAAAGTGCCACATAAAATATATGAATAAAAATTGGGAAACTTTGACTCCAGGTGTTATTAAGGCATATTCCTAGGTTATTCAATGTTTGGCATGACTTACAAGTGTTATAAAAAAGGTTACAGAAAGTCATTGAAAGAAAAAATGTTAAGGTAGATGATTATTTTAATTCCAGCACTCAACAAAGAGACAATCATGAAGAACAAGAAGATGATAAAGATACGAAAAATCCACGAGAAGAAGTAGATGAAGAGGAAGAAAAAATAGAAACTAAGGCACCCTTGAGGAGAGAAAAAAGGGATCTTCCAACAAATTAGATCATTGGAAATAGAGAAGGCGACATTATAATAAGAAGAAGGATAAGAGAGTAGTAGAACCATGAAGACATAATAGTCTTGTCAATGATAGGACCAAAAAATGTTACAGAAGCAAATAAGGATCAACATTGGATAGAGACAATGAATGAAAAACTTGATCAAATTGAGAAGAATGAGACATGGGAGTTAGTACCCATACTACAAGACAAGAATATAATTGGAACTCAATGGTGTTTTAGAAATAAGTTGTATGAAAAAGGAGAAGTAACAAGAAACAAGGAAAGACTTGTGTGCAAAGGATATGTGCAAATGGAAGGAATTGAATTTGATGAAACATTTGCATCTGTGGTAAGAATCGATGCATTAATATTGTTCCTGTCATACGTGGATTACAAGAATATCAGAGTGTTCCATATGGGTGTTAAATCAGCCTTCCTAAATGGTTTTCTAAATGAAGAGGTATAAATTGAACAACTTGATAAGTGAAGATAAATATTATGTTTGAATATTCAAAAAGGAATTATATGGACTCAAACAAGCTCCTAGAGCTTAGTACAACATATTAGATTCGTACCTCATAAATCAATGTTTCAAAAAAAAGTATTGCTAATAGAAATCTCTATATCAAGGAAGAAAATGACCATCTTCTCATTGCTATTGTATATGTGGATGACATCATTTTTTAGGAGATTACAATAAAATGACATATGAATTTACTAATATGATGAAATAGGAATTTGAAATTTCTATGTTTAGAGACCTCTCATTCTTTTTGGGATTACAAATTAGTTAATCAAACCAAGGTATCTTCATATCCCAAACTAAGTATATCAAAGAGATGGTGAAAAAGGTTTAAGATGGAATAATTCAGACCTATTGGGACACTAATGGAAGTAGGATGCAAGCCGAGTAGAAAGGATAGCTCACCAAAAGTAGACAAAACATTATATAGATCCATGATTGGCAGTCTACTTTATTCCACTGCATCAAGACAATATATCATGCATGCAGTAGGCCTAGTTGGAAGATTTAAAGAATATCCAAGGGAAACACACTTCAAGGAGGTCAAGATAATTGTAATATATCTCATGGGAATAATTGAATATGGACTCTAGTACCCCAAAATTAACGAATTCAACATAAAATAATATACAGATGCTAATTGGGTGGGCAATGTTGATGATAGGAAGAGTACAAGTGGCAGAGCATTATTTATTGGAAACTGTCTAGTCTCCTGGATGAAAAAAGAAGTAAGCATCAGTGGCACTCTCAACATGTGAAGCTAATTATATGGTAGCTGCAATGTGTTGTACTCAAGTTCTCTGGATGAAGCAAACATTGGAAGATTACAAGGTAAAATATCAAAATCTAATTCCTTTGTTTTATGATAGAAAAAGTGCAATAAGTGTCTCTAAGAATCATGTTTTCCACTCAAATACCAAGCATATCCCAATTAGATATCATTTCTTAAGGGAACAAGTGAATGAAAATAAAATCAGTCTAAAATATGTGAGCACAAAAGAAGGGATTGGAAACATCACATCTAAGCCACTACCAAAAGCAACATTTGAGCATTTAAGGAAAAAATTAGGGGTCATTCCTGATCCCACCAATAACTAGAAGATGTGCAAAAAATGAAAGGGATTATTCTCATGAATTATCAGCTCTTAAGCAATGACAACTGATATTTTCGCAAGTGGGACATAGTCTACTAGTTCAATTTGATCAAATTATGCATAAGCCCAAAGGGAGTATTGTCACAAACACACCAGAATATATTGATTAGAAGGATAATCCTAGGGGGAGAAACTTGAGGTAAGAACATGATGTATCTAGCTTACCAACATATTTAGCTCCATGCAACATAGTTGGTCCATTTTCATTGTTGTCAAAGGGGGAGAGAACCTGAGGTTAGAAACCAACTAAGAAATATCAAAGGGGGAGAGACACTGAAGACAAAAGAATAGGTTGATCAAAAAATTAAAGGGGAGAGAAGTGGATATTTAAAAATAGAGATGTGTTTAAAGCAACCAAGACATATCCATAGAAGATTGAATCTGAAAAAATAACTATGCCATGGTAGAGTTAAAGAGTGTCTTCAAAAACCAGGTATACAAGCATTTTTGCATCAAATAATTTTAGGTTTTTGCAGAATATTGAGGTGTTGCATCAATGAAAAATGGGGAGATTGTTGGACCTTTGTCATTTTCAGATGTGTTGTCATTGATGTCAAGTTTCATTGATGGAAAAAGGGTTAATAGGTAGAGTGAGAAAGTGAGAAATACGAAAGTTGATTGGTAGTGTCAACTCACAAAGGCTTTAGGATAGACAAGGATAAGTTTTAAGGGACTTAATCAATTTTTGTGCATGCCCCAAAAATGACCTTGAAAATTTGTGGAGCTCTAGAAGAAGCCACGTAAGTCTAGTGAAAATCATGGGTAAAGGGATGAAGCCACGGATGTGAAAGAATGGCCACAAGAGTAAGCAAAGTCTGAAAGTAAAGCCATAGATAAAGAATAAAAGTCCCTAAGGACTACATGAAGTTGTGAAGAACTAAAAAAGTCACAATTGAAAGGAAAAGAGCCGCGTAAAATGAACAAGCTGTGAAGTACTGGAAAAAGGAGTGGAAATTCACGTGACATTATTAAAGAGACGAGAAGTAGAGAAAAGTTATAGATGACTAAAAATCCGCAAAGAAAGAAAACATGCCGCAAATAAAAAAAACTACTGTGATACAAAATAAAAGTCATAGAAGCTAAAGAAAGCCACAAAATGAAAGAATATGAACTAGATAAAGCTTGAGGACAACTAAACTAATTTAAAAAAGGATAAGTGAGATTTTTTTCTCTAAAATCGATGGTGATTTGATTTTTAGGTGATTACGGCTAGGTACACAGCTCGAACTCCACCAAGAATGAAGAAATCTATTGTTCCAACTGTCATCATTTAATGCGCATTGAATTTGTGGAAATATAGTTACATTATCTAAGTGATACCTGATTTCAAGGTGAAATAAAATATTAGAGAAGGATACAGCTCTCACATCTTTGTCACGTTGCAAATTCTAAAAAGAAAGAAATTCTATTTTAGGTAAAAAGTAAGAAATTGCTATTGCACATGCATGGAAAATGGTGTAATCAAGCTGAATATAGAAGGAACAAAATATGTAGTCAGCTATATGAATTTAATAGTTTGGATTCTTAGGCGACAAAGCAGCAAAGATGCACAACACACAAATTGAAGACATGAATGGATCGAAGGTCAATATAGAGATAACTTGAAGAAAATTTTGTGAGTTGATCATGTAAGAAAATGATACATTCGAGCAATGAGAAATTGGCTCAATGGAGAAGATGATACAATCAAGCTGAGAAAGAGTGATAGAAAGAAAAGAGAGAGAAAAAGAGGTGTTATCACCGAATCACAGCACCCCTGGAGATATACTTGAACTCATAGTGTGATTGGATAACATGGGTACTATCTCCAAGTTGTGGGACTTGCTACTTGAGATAGACCTCCAGAGAAAGCTGGTTCTTGCTCCTAAACTACCTGCCACAATCTACTCTAATGCAGGATAAGCTAACTGTTCTAATCTAAATTTCTAAGGGACCAGGGAAAGAGAATGCATAAAATGAAAGCCTACACTAAAGCGGTGATACACCAGAAAAGGAGGATGTGAGAGTAGTCTCCAAATGTGTGAAATACAGAGGCAAAGTGCACACTAGAAGAGGTGATGACAGTTCTCCATAATCTAGCAAAATGCATTCACAGCAATATTCCAAGCACACACAACATGATAATGAATTCCTACAAGAACATAATAATAGACACAATATTATTGTAGAAAGATAAAAGGGGCAAGAAGAATGCAAGAAAACTCAGCAGGGGAAGATACATCCAAAAACTTGTATTTTATTGCTTCCTGGTATGCACAGTTCAGTCTATTACAAGATAAGGGCCTGGATCACCATGCAAGGAGTCCACTACAAGGGCCTACAACACACTGGCTTCACAAAGCAATTTTGGTAGAGATTTTCTACCCAAAAACTCTCTCTCTTGCAATGAGCCCAACACTCCAATTTATAGAAAAAATGAGAAGGAGAAGAGAAGGGAAAATGGAAATCCCGAAATTTGTCCTTCAACCACCTGTAAGAGGCATTAAATTGAGTGAAATGGTTATACATTACTTGCAAAAGGCTCCCCATACTGTCCCATGTGCTGCAGTAGAGAAAGAATGATGACCATGCGTCTTAATTGCACTCCCAGCTACCAAATAAAACATTGTTCTAAACCCGGTCACGTTTTCTTAAAAAACTCAATCAATTTCTTATCAAATCTGGAATTTCTTGATTGATGTGCATCGGGCTCGGAACCATGATTCCAATGGCACCAATTTTGTGTGATTTCTTGATTACTGTGCGTAGAAGACGTCGTGCTCATTCCAGAAAGTCCAATTTTGTGAAAATCAAAGCTCGGAGTCAAAAGTTATGGCCGTTTGAAGTTTCTAAGGTCAAATGTTGACTTTTCTTCTCTGCCTTCGGCCGCTTCGGCTTTTCACATCCCTCGCATCCCTTTGTCCCATATGTCCCAGTGCTGCATGGGAAAAATTCTTCCGAACCGCCCGAAATGGGCTTCCATGTCCCTCTTTTGCCGGTGACACGTGGCGTGATCTGATTGACTTTCGGCTCCTTCGGCTATCTGCGTCCCTCGCGTCCCTTTGTCCCATTTGTCCCAGTGCCGAAGTTCCATGTTTCGGCTAAACCGGCCGGTTCGCGTACTCGCGGCCCAGATGTCCCATTTGTTTTCGGACCGTCTAGGACAAATTTTCCCGATTCGCCCGGTTCGGCCGGTTCACGTAATTTTGTCCCACGCGTCCCGAACTGTTTCGGGCTGCCTTGACTCATTTCGGCCGATCCGGCCGGTTCGCGTACTAATTCCCTAGATCTCCCAGATTTCCTGTTTCAACAGTTAGTCAATTTTTTCAACTTTTCGGCCAGTTCGGATTTCCGCGTCCCGCGCGTCCCTTTGGCCCGGATGTCCCAAATGCTGCACAGACCGCCTGGCGGCCTTTCGGCCGGTTTGCGCCCAGATGTCCCAACTGTCCCAGGGACCGCCTAGACTAGGACTTAGCCATTTTTCATGATTTTTCCTGGCCCGAGCTTGTTTTTTGCAATTTTTTCATTTTCTCCGAAATTTCTCTCTTCTTCTTGGATAGGGGAGTTAGAAAAAATATGAGGGGATCCTAGAAACACGACTTTTTGTTCGGACTCAATATAATTGCTTGGGACTAAAGAATTTGATGCATGTTATCAAAATTACCTTGAGGGATGAATTTTGGATAACAAGAGGATATCAGACAAATGAAGTATTGTAGAATTAGACAAGATGAGCTTCAGTGCAATAGATTGATTGAACAAGAGGGATAAAATCAGATGAGTATAAGAGAGTGATAGATAAAACACAAAAATATACAAAAAGGTGATCATAATTAATTGTATAAGCAATTTTTAATCTAGATGATCAAAAAAATTGAATGTAAATCAAATCTAAGTTGTATATTAGCATTATAAGGGGGTTATAACCTCCATGTGGGTTGGTGCCTGTAAAATATCATTCATAGCTGATTATTTTAGGGGTTGGTGCTCCTTGTAAGTGGGTTCTTGCTAAATTTATTGAGTGGGTGCTCATAAAATATTCGAGTGGGTGTTGTAAGTTATGAATTGGGTGCTTCACAGGTTTACTAGATGCTAATCCAAAACCATTATAAGGTATGGAATTGGTGTTCCTAAGTAAAGCCATGGTTTCAAGTGGGTCTTTCTCTTGAAAGTGTTTCCCACTATAATTTATGTGTTCTTTGTTATATTGCATGACATCTGTTTGCTTAAGTGCTCATGGTTTAAAGTTACACATCATTGAAGGATTTAAAATTAACATTAAGATAAAAAAAATTAATTTGTGTTAATTCACCATCTGCTCTCAATGTTTGTGATCTCTAACACCTACAATATTCATATCATCTACAAACTGATTTTGTGCTCGTGGGATCTGTTGAAAATAAATACACACAAAGTATTCTTTGAGAGTTTCCACAATTTTCTTATATGGGATGAACTTTTCAACCTTAACCTTGTATTCACCATTAACTTTTTTTTATGATTAATTATGAATATCCAATGAATTTGAGTTGTATAATAGTCCACTTGATATTGAGCTTCATCCATGTCATGAGTGCCTCATATTCTGCTATGTTATTTGCACCTGGAAAAAACAGACAAAAATCTTGAGGAATGAAGTCCCCTAAAGGGGCGACGAGCACAACATTGGCTCCTAAACCATGTAAGGTGAATGATCCCTTAAATTGTACCAGCCATATCACATATTATTTGATGTATAACATTGATGCATTTGGTAGATCAAGACTAAAAGGCTCTATTTCAGGTAGAGGGGCTTCAACAAACTGGTCTGCAAACACCCATCCTTTTATTGATTTTTGATTTACATATTTAATATCAAACTCACTGAGTAGTATGATAAAATTAGCCATCCTACCAGTAAGTGTTGTTTTATAAAAAATGTATTTCAAAGGGTCAACATTAGAAATAAGCTTGGTCGTGTTATTTATCAGGTAATGGTGAAAACTTTGGAAGGTAAAGAAAACAACTAGAAAATATTTTTTGATATATGCATAATTAAGCTCATAGGTGATCAAAGTGTGACCAAGATAATAAACAACCTTTTATTTATGATTGAGATCATAGTGAGCTAGAACGGAACTAATAGAAAATTTGGTTCTGGATATATATAACAACAATGAATTTCTTGGGGTTAGTGGTATAAGGACAGGGGGGAATAACTAGATATTTCTTGAGTAGGTCAAAGGCTTGCTAGCATTCAGGACCCCAATGAAAGTCAACATATTTTTTAAGAAAATGGGTAAATAAATGACACTTATTTGTAAGTTGTGAGATGAAACAATGGATTGCTTGAATTTTTCCCTACAAGTTGCATACCTTCTTGTGGTTCTTTGGTGGAGGAATTTCAGTGATAGTTGTAACTTTGGCTAGATCGAGTTCAATTCCTCTTCCATATACAATGAAACCAAATAACTTTCCTAATAATGCACTGAAGGCACATTTCTTTATATTTAAATTGAATTTGTAATCTAGAAGGCATTGAAAGATGCACCGTAATATTTTTTGGTGTTCTTATCTTTTTTGGGACTTTCCTAGGATGTCTTCAACATAGTCCTCCATAATGTTATTCAATATATATGGAAGATCATAGTCATAACCCTTTGATAATTTTATTTGGAATTTTTTAGACCAAAGGGCATAACTTGGTAATAAAATATGCCCCAAGGGGTTGTAAAGGAAGTCTTGTGTTGATCTTATTTTGTGATTTTTATCAAGTTGTAGCTAGAAAATCCATCCATGAGGGATAACATTTCATAACCTGTAGTTGAATCGACAATCATGTCGATATTAGGAAGAGGAAAATCATATTTTGGGCATGCCTTGTTTATGTCTTTGAAATGTGTACATATTATGATACCATTTGGATTTTTCTACATAGGTAATATGTTGGAGATCCAATATGAGTAATTTATAAGTATGATAAAATCTACTACCATTAATTTCTCTAGTTCCTCTTTGATGAGGAGGAATACACGTGGATGTATTTTTCTAAGATTCTACTTGATGGGATTTGCATCTGCGTGCATGAAAAGATTATGCACTATCAATAATGGACCAAGACCTGGAATATCTATATAGGACAAAGAAAATATGTCTAAGGATTCTCTTAGAAGCATGAAAAATGTATTTTATTCTTTTGTTGAGAGTGAAGCTCCCAACGTGACCATTTTAGGGTTGTCTTATGTTTCTATATGGACATCAATGGTCTCCTCCACAAGAATATTGGAAATATCCTCCATGTGCTTACGATCATGGGGGGAGATTGAGATATTCTTCTAAGGGCATCTCGATGAGATTTTCACCTTTGGTATGGTCACTTTGTATGTCTATTGATTTTTTTACCTGTTCATCCACTAACACCTCAAAGAGGTTTTCACTAGGTGTCTTTGAATTTCATTATTTTTGAGGATTTTTAGAAGAACTATTTCGCTCACTTTATTTTAAATAAAATTGACCACACATCTCATTTTCCTCCTTGAAATACACACATGTGTCTAAGTTTATGGAGAAACATTTCTTGTGATTGCCGATTGGAATGTTATGATGGATACCCATGAATTTTTTGATTGCTTCATCATTTTCAAAGAGATTGATTAGTACATGAAGTTTTTGTTCCCAGTCACCAAGAGTGAAATGGAATGTGAAAAGATAAGGATGGTTGTATCAAGGAAAAGTTTCATAGAGGAAAGGTTCTCATATTGGCTATTACAAGAATTTGTGTCACTATTTGAATTGTTAGAGCTATCCTAACGTTAAGAAAAAGTAGCATCAATCTTTGGTGGGTGAGATCCATAAGGTCTAATTCTGACACTGTATCTATCTATTTTGAATTGTGGGGTTGGAATAGGCTCTCTTATAAATTATTCATCATTACCACACCCATACCCATTATATCCCATGGTGTACATCATCTTGTTGGGTATGGCATATTTTTGAGTTTGGTAGCAGGAATCCTTTGTGCCTTTAGGGATGCAACTTGTGGGAGAATCCAACATTTTCTCATCTGCTAGGAGGCCACTGGGAATAAATTTCTCAATCGTTTTTTTCCCATGACCGTTTATATTGGTCACTTGAACTACCACGTGTCTTGAGTGATAGGGAGATATTGGAAACATGTAGGGCTCCTTGAAGTTTGTATTCTTTGCATCCATTATCAATTACCTTTATCTCTCATGAAACAAATGGATAAATTAATGTGAAATCATCTTTATCATAGGAACGCAATGTGTTTGGATCAACGCAAGAAGCCAAATCTTTAGACTGAAGTGGCACAATAATGTCAACAGAAGGACATTCATAGGTTATGTGAGATAAGCTATACAAGGCTCTATAATGTGCAAATGGCTTCGGATCTCCTTAAATAGTAATTGTTTATCCTTCATGGTATAACTTGATACATTGATGGATGGTTGATGATATGGCCTACATGGAATGGATCCATGGGTGGCTAAGGAGCATGTTGTAAGGAAGTTAAGTCTAGGACATGGAGCTTGCTATCATGATATGTAGGCCCCATTTCCATATGTAATATTATAGTAATATTTGACACTATGATAGTAATGATATAGTACTATAGGTCTTCCTTTGTGAATCCTAGTTGCTTAACTAGCTTCAAAGTGCAAATATTCAAACCTAACTCGTTTTCCATAAGAACTCCTTTTATCTTTTGTGAGTAACAATTACCTTGATGTATAGGGGTAAATTGTGTGTATGATCACCATTTAGAACCTCGTTCGAGCTAAACATAAGGTGTTCACTAGGAGAAAGATGCAGGAACAATTATTTGAGGTGTGAAGGATAAATATCTATTGAAACTCCTGACCCCTGAAGTGTTTTATAGAGAATGTATTTACAAAAATTTGATATCTTAATAATATCTAAGATTGAAATCTTATCAGTGGTCTTCTCAAGTTATTTTAAGAGATCATATCGACCATCTTGAGGGGTAGGAAGAGCAAGTTCTTGAATATCAAGATGAGTGCTTCATGTTTCTATGACACAATCTCAGCTCTTGATTCTTATAGTGTTTACATGCACATTATAGGAAATAACACAACCAATAAGTGAATCAAACATATTACTAGTTTTTACGTAAACATAGTTGGTAGATTTGTAGTTTTTTGAATATAGACCATGATCCAACTTCTTCTCTCTCTATTTTTCATGTTCAAGGAAAGTGTCTTTATAAATTCCTAACTTTTGATTAGGTGCTTGATATTTTTCAGGTGAATCAACTTCATTTTCTCTGTTGTTAATAAGATCCTAGATAAGGTGTTTTGACTGTAGATACTTGTCTATTTTGTTACCTTTGATGTGATGATACTCACATTATTCAATTTTTGTATACCATGATGGCTTAGTTCCATCATCTGCAATGGATGTTGTGTTAGGATACTGAACCATGTTCACTGTGTCTAACTATTGTAAGATTATGGATAAAGAGTCCATGAGAGGAGTGAAAACTCGACGTTTGATTGTGGGTTGAATAGGCCCCTTAGAAATTTTGAAAGGAGAACCAATTTAAACCGTTTGGATACATCTAGAATCAATGATACCATCTCCTACAATGTTTTTAGTTTTGTTAAATAATATTTGTTTTGCCATAGGTTTGGATGTGTTTTGGTCTTTTGAAAAGGGTTTTAATGTCCCTTTAGCTATTAAATCCTTTTTGATCTGGATAAATTTTTCTATAACTTCTTCAAATTTGTTAACATAATGCATTTGTAAACGGAAAGGAATGTCTTGATTTAGATTAGGTACAAATATGCTAACCAATTGTTTCTCTAGAATTGAATAATGGAAGTGGCTAGATAACCCTCACCATTGTTGTAAGAAACTAGAAAATGTCTCATTAGGTTGTTTAGTGTTACATAAGTCCAAAATAGTAATTCTAATTTCTACGTTGAAAAATAAATGGTATACAAATATTTCCACAAATTCATGCCATGTAAAGATAGACCCCTTAGGTATGTGAAGAAACCATTCAAAAACTTGACCCCTTAGACTACGTGGGAATAAGTGTATAAAAAAGTTATTAGTTTAAGATACTTCCTGACATGCCATGTAGAAGTCCTTTACGTGATCACGTGGGTCACCTTTTGCTTTACACTTATCAAAATTCAGGAAATCAATTTTTTTAGGGAATGGTGGACATAACATGGCTTTGTCAAATGGGTAAGTACATATCTCTTTGAATTAGTATTTTTTACTATGTCCAAAATTACTTTCCTAAAGGCTTGTGAATATTTTTTCCATGGACTGTCACTTTTATGTGAGGAATTGATCTTTGGATGGGGAAGCTGATATCTATACCTGACTATACTTTGATGTTTCACCCTCTTGGTTTACAGTATGAAGTTCACTATGTTTGGTGTCTTTTTTTCCTTGATGTTTTTTTTTTCTATTTCCTTATACACATGTTAAGCCAAGCTAGCTATTTTTTGACTAAGGACTTATCTTTGTTTTTGTATAATGAATTCATCATTTTAGAGTCCTTCTAGGTTGTCATGTGGAAGAGGTTGTTATTTTTTCTCATGCAGCACCCTAACTTTGCAATGTATTGTAAGATGTGGTAATTGATAACCACTTATTTTTTAGGTGTCTCGTTTCCAGTATTGTTGTTTTAGGGACCCGAAGTAGAAGTGTGTCCTGGGTTTATAATGTCACCAATATTAATCAGAGGAGGATGTTGTGGTTCTTCCTTTTGGACGTTAAATAAATACATTTTCATGTGGCATTTTGGAAACTAATTCTACAAATCATGCTAGTACTATATCCCTCTTGAGGTAAATGAAATCATCCAAATGAGCGATATCAAACTTAAAATCATCCTGAGGTGAGTCTTCTTCATCACCACTATGATCAACAGGTTGTTCTACTTCTTTTTCTATGGAGAAAAGGGGTCATAAATTGTGACCAATGAAAGGATTAGAACCTAATTTATTTTATGACATCCCTGTGATATGGTTCATAGTAAGGAGTGTCTACAAATGTTTTACCAAATGTGGCAAAGGAAACAACAAACATAAGTAAAAACCTATAGCATGATGACCGTAAATGTCACAAAATATTTTCCAACAATGGTCAAAGAATGTTGAATGTCAAAGAACAAGTAATCAAAGGCTTGTCCTAGGAAAACAAGTCTACAAGATGAAATATCACAAGTAAAAATCATACATGTTTAGAAAACCATTCGAATATACAAGAAATACTCCCTATGCAAATGTATCTCAATGGTAGTCTGACGTATGATGATCAAAATAATGTCAACACTTAAGTTAAGTTTAAAATAAACAAGGAATTCAAGTGACTTCCAATGAAAAGTATACTATAACCAATCTAGATACAAACAAGGCCTAAATCCCAAAACATGGAAGTAAAAAATGTGAGAAACACAACAATACCACTTAGATACATTAATTAAGCTTTACAGAAAAACAATATATTAGTATCGAAATAATATTGATATAACGTGAAATAAATAACATCAACACATTTCAATGTTGAGGTAACATTTGGAAGGAGACAAGGTAAAATTATACTAAGGATTTGTTAACTTCGAGAAACATAACGGTATAATCTAGGCACTGAAATTATGTTTATGAGAAACAAGATGTAAGTATCAAAATTGTATCGAGGCAATGTGAGAAAAGTGAAACCTCAAGGGAAGATCAATGATGAAGAAAGACTAACTAAAATGAAATGTCTTGATGTGGGTATCAAGACAAGGATAGTCAATATTTGAGGACATACAAACACACATTCAATGCTTAATATTGTAGTTACAATAAGGAAGGATGTAAGAGGGTGTGAAAGTGGTGGACACAATCTTGAGTAACACTTCATAAGTATGCTTTATTTTTTCCTAAAAGGGCAGAAAGAAAACAAAGGAGTAGACCAATTGGGGGTGAAAAATACTTTGCGTAACTTCAGTAGAGTTTCACCTTGTCTTAAGACAAGTGAAAAACTAAGACAGTAACAATTCAAAATTTTTGTGATGAATAACACTAGGCTCAAACTTCAATGGACTCTCCTCTTTTTCAACTAACAAGGTTTTTTCTCTAAAAATGTTGTTACTTTGTGAGAGCTTTTTGACACATGATTGTTTTTTTGTTAAGTTGGCTCCTGTGAAAAATGGCTTCCTAGGATTTTATCCATGACACTCACCAATTCTTACCTAAAGGAGGTATACACACATATAATTTATTCTAGAGATGTGTACCATAACCCCATGATAAAAGTAATTAATGAGGCCCCACATGGGTAACATGAATCTTATCTCACAAGGGATTCAAGTATTCAAGTAGGTAAGCGGTGTGCTTCCCATTTTGTCCATCGGTTCCCTCAAGGTGTGGACTAATTTGGGGTTCCTAGGGTAATATGCATAATGAGTTTTATGGCTTATGCCAAAACACCTCCACCATTTTAAAGCGGACGAGCCATAGCTCTTAATTTAACCTACAAATAAAGTCTTTTGAATAGTGGTGTGTTTTTCTTATGTTATTTCTTAGTTTGGTTTTGTACACCATTGGAAACTTGCATCAAATTGTATTAGTATTTGTTTAGACCATGATTCTTTGAAAAATGATTATTTGTTCTTACACGTGAGGGTTAATAGGTTTGTATAAGATCAAAACATCATGAAAGAGGATTAAATGTTTCTTTTTATTCTAAATATCATCCTAGGACGCAAGATAAGAGCATACAAAACATGTAACCCAATTATATTGAAAATGGAAAAGATTATAAATCAAATTACTAGGATAATTGTTTTAACTATTTGTTGTTTATTCTCTTAACCATGAATTTAATGAAGAATTTGTAAATAATTCATAAGATCACCTAAAAGGTGTGAAGGAATAACATACACAACTTTATCCTAAGACATGAAATCACGACATTCATTTAAATATCATCAAATAAGTTAGCCAAGAAAATGATTAGAAACACCGTGCAAACAGAATTTAGCACTAAAAACCTACAAAATATTTTATAAATAACAGAGACCAAATCATGCAAACATTGAAAACAAAGCCCAATTTTAGAAAATCACACCAACAAAGACCTTGAGACAATACCACGACCCTGACAACATCAACGTGACCTTGGTAACACATACACATCCCAAAACATAACAACACAGGTTTTACACATAAAATATATTGTTAGTAGAAAGACCTACACCAAAGCGGTCAGAGAGACATATGCACGCTCCTAGTGAAAGATATGTGGGTCTGAGACAAAAGGAAAACTAGAAACATAGAATTACAAGAGTGCAGTCAAAGAAGCAACATCACGGGGGGGTCACACCAATATGGGGGAGATAGAGGATAAACTAGCATATAAAATCCAAATAGCAACACGACCAACATAACAATAGCGCATCCCATGTAATAGTAACATGTGGCTTATGACAGTAGCACAGGGAAACATAACACCAATGAAGTTTTTTGGAATGACATAATAAACATTTGAATCTAACATAGACACATTCAAAAAGGTCAAATTTTTGTCATCTTAGCCCAAAATTAACAACCCATCTTGTTTAAACCTACAAAATAGACTCAACACATGTAAATTTAGAAAAATACATTAAGGAATTCAATTTAGTTAACATGTGAATGATAAGGTTAGCCAAAATTGAGACAAAACTATCAAATCTTGATATTAAATGCTTAGGAAAATGAAGTATCTCCCACTGAGCGTGCCAAATGTGAACATAATAAACTTGCAAAGCTAATTGGAATAGACATGATAAATCCATTGAATGCCAAGAAATTCCTACTCATTGAGATTACTTCCTAAGGAATGAATCTAATTATATCACCTAACAATCAAATTGGTGTTGTTTCCTCAAGAATTGAAGATGAGATCTCACCAAGAAATGGATACAAGGACATTTTAAAATCTTCTTGTGCTCTTCAATTTGAGAGAATGGATGCAAGATGGAGAAGCTATTTCCAACAATGGAGAATGGCTTGAGATCAAAATGCCTATGGTTTTCACCAGTGCAAATGAGGTTTAAGAAGAAAGGGAAGGAGGAGGGTTCTTCATATAGCTTTCTAGTTCGGGAAAGGCTAACAATTTGGTGGATGTGGGATAAATTACAAAGAGGAACTGCAAAGGATATGCATGTTTAATAAATAATGTGAACTTTATGGGAGTTGAGAGGGGTCTAATTAATAAAATGTGACTAATTAATATGTAGAGATAAGCTTGTAGAAGCTATTTAGGGGGTATTTAGAGGAAAGTTATCTTGATATGGGGGATGTAAGATAAAAATTTAATCCAATAAACGGTGATTTATTGATTTAGAGTAGCGAGCATAATTAATTAATAATAATTATTTAACCCAAGTATAAGTAGACATTAATTAATGAAAATGTCGTTAATCAACATCCTGAGTGATAGGAAGGCTAATTAATTATTAGAATTTAATTAATTAACATGAATATAGGGAAAATGGTGGTTTATTGATGAAGTGTTGTTAATTGACCAAAAGCGAGTGAAGATCATGGTTAATTAGTGAAGTGTCATTAATTGACCCATTGAGAGGAGAAGAGGTGTTTATTTGATGAAGTATCATCAATGTATGGGAAAGAGGATAATTGTTGTAATTTAAGTATTAAAATTGCTTAAGTGGATGTTAGGTGTCTACATGTTGACCTATTTGGTTAGGTTTAGGACAAAGAAAGTGAGATCTATAGATTGGTCTATAAGAATAAATGTTGTCTCTTGACCATGGTGTTTGGCATTTTGAGAGCTATCATGGGTTCATTGTGGTCATGTACAAGATCTAGAAGTCTTTGAATGACTCACCACATTTTTATATGTTCAAAGTTACATGAGTAGTTAGGACACTTCTGAGAGTGTAATTTGGTAAGTGATCCTTGGGTATTTGTAGTCCAAGTGAGGATGTTTATTGTAGTTAGTGATAATCACGAGGTCATGAGGTTTCTATTAATGTATTGCATATACATGGTTGAGGTGATTTGATGATGTCTTTTCTTCAATATGTGAAGAATAGTCTTGTAGGTCACAAACCTAATGAGGATAGTTGGTTCTAATGGGTGGTTTCATGACAAGATATCATGATATGGAGTTGGTTAAGCTATTAAGATGAATGAATTAGACTTAGAAAATATATGTAAGTAGTTATGAAGTGATAATAAGGCCATGTAGGCCAACAACACTCATGTATTACAAAGGAGTTCTTTTAGGAATTTAGGCCTAATGGAGTCATACTAAATAAATGTGGGCATGAGGTGGTTTTTGTGACCTAAGGAGACTTGTGAATGATGTTATTATGATGTATTCATGTTCATAAAGTGTCATTTGACCTATGAAGGACGACCTAGATGTGTATGATGCTTAAGTTATGTATATAACTAAGTGAAGAACACCTATTTTGTGTGGTGAAAGGATGAGGTTCATCGAGTAAGTAGAAAGGTGAAGAATGTCTTTGTGAACATCACGGAAGAAAAGATGATATTTCATGATGCTCTAGAGAGTTTACTATTGTTAAAGACATAGGTTATTTGATTTAATTAGCTTCGTGAAGAATTTTTTAAGAGAATAATCCTAGAAGGTATTTTTGAAGAAGATATAAGAAAGGAGATTTGAATAGGTGTGATAATTAGTTGATGTGGAAACATTCTATTGGTGAAAAAATTCCGGTAAATTAGTTTTTGTTGAGTCATCTAGGGGTTGGTTCTCCCTTTAGGGTTTGGGAATTACTCAAATATTAGGGGTCGGTACTCGTTAGATTGATTCTTAACTAAATTTGATTCATTTCTTTATAGGAAAAGTTTTCCAAGATTTGTTTCAGTGGGTTTTATTCCCTTCAAGGGTTTTAAACTTATATATTATACTCATATATTATTATGTTAGTATGGTGAATTATCATGTGTTTGGTTAATCATTATTTAATCTATACGTTGAGGAATGATAACAATATAAGTTACAAATATTTAAGGAAACAAATTCATCCCCCAAGTTTTTGTGTTTCGAACATGTTCAATAATTTGAGAATGTAAGGCATTTATATATTTCTTGAATTTATATCACTAGGGTATAAACATGGTTTCTTGATGGTCCATTTCAATCTTGTAGAATATTAGGTTTTGCATTTGGTTATGGAGGTAAATGATGGAAACCTATAATGAATATTGAATGGTTACCTCTCCTCTTTTTGATGCAATTCCAAGCCTTGTTGGAATATAATTAATGATATCTTGTATGAAGGTAATGACATGTTCTTGTAACCTATCCAGTGACTCGTTTAATTTTTGATTATATTGGTACTTAGGTTGAAACATGCTACGAGTTCATCTTCATGTCACGAGTAATATGGCATGGAATAAGAATTCATCCTAAGTTTCATCTTAGTAATAACTCATTGATAAATCCCTCCTTCCCTAATAAATGTTAGGTTGTTAGAGTTATAAATTTCCATAGAATATATCTGATATGTCGATGGTTGATCAATCTCTTCAATCCTTACATCAAAAGAGAAACATGAAATTTGGGCTAAACAGATACATGATAGTGTGAGATCTAAGAATATTTATTATCCCAACAAAATAAAGATAGTGACTTTGGAGCATTCATGTGAGAATAGTAAAACTCAACCCATTAGATAACAAGAAGGAAAATTCAAAGTTATATGATGTTCCACATGTTATTTTTTTCTCTTCCTATGATAATGTATATTTTAGTGCAGTAACTATCATTCCTTATTTATATTCAGTTTTAACTTATTGCTCTTTTCACAATAGGATTTTACATCTTGATTTATTTTAATTTGAATTAAATATAAATTTTAGAGTAACTAAAAATGTACATTATAATAAAATATAGTGAAATACAAATGCTAAGTGCTCAAGCAATGCAAGACTATAATCAAATAGAAGATATAGGTACTTGGCTAGTTTTTGTGCAATTTGTAAATGTCCTGTAATGTGTGTATACTAGATCGGTAAAGGAATGATGTTACATGAAGCTCGCTAATTGTTCTGAAGATATGCAATGATCAAGCCAGGGGTTCCCACAAGAGGATAAAGGCACCTGGATGTTGGTGTCTGACTCTGGGTGCTGATGACTATGTGAATGTTAAGGATCTGCTCCTTTTATGTGTCTGAATATTTTCACTTTAGTATTTGTTTTTTCATGTTATTTTTGATTTTAGGTTTTTTATCACTCCTATAACTTGTAAAAAAACCATGTATACCTACTAAATCTCATAAACACATCAAATCTAAAAGAATTATGTAAAATGTGAAGTCGTACTGACCCTGACCATCACCCAAAGAGTGAACTTATTACTAATAATTTCACTACATTCTAGAATCCATGTAGTTATGTGTGTTTTTTGTGTAAAATAATGTCCTTATGTTTCCCTAACGACAATGACCCAAAGATACTGGGATCTAGCTAGATTAGATGCAAATGTGTTATATGGAATCAAACACTTCCCCTTCCTATGCAGTCCCTTTTATGGTAGTGATAGTATGAAAATGTGGTTACCCCGTACAATTTCCAGCTAAAATAATAGTGTGTATGTTTTGTATATATATGGATCTCTTGTTTGATTTTCAACACTAGTGACATGAAAGGCCGACTATGAGAGTGAGATAAAGAAAAAAAGGAGAAAAGGACAACCACAAATGTGAAAATTTGTAAAAATAAAAAAGATGATATGATCACCCAAAATTTAAACAAGTTCCTTGGTGTTAGTGTCCAAAGTGGGCATTGGTGTCCTGAGATAAATAATGACTAATGTGAAAAACTAGATAGACAGGGATCCCTTTGAGCTGACCAGAAGTGGATACATATATGACATATGTAGAAGATAAACATAATGAAAAGTAACCAAAGACATATATCAACAAGAGATGGTGTCATGAGTGAATACTTTTATTTCTTAAGATCTATCCACATAAATAACATACTTACAACATAGTAAGATAGTAATATGTGCATGATTTTTTGTCTACATTTACCCCGCTTATGTTATTTAAATGAAATTAAAGTAGTATAAAGGAAGTAATGATCATACCTATATAGAGTGCAGAGAAGCCATTTTTTAAATTGTGTGTAGAATGTAGAAACTTATACAATGGAAAACCATAGATTAGTGCTTTAACCCAAGTGGTGTAAGTGAACATAGAAAACCATTGTAAGGAGCACTTGGAGAAATAGTTGAAATGATTTCAATACTTTAAATATTTTGAATTGTTATTGGAGGTGATAGAAGAGGTAGGGATTGATAAATTCCAAACCCAATTTGTTTAAAAATGGGAGGATTTGGGCATCCTTCTGCTAGAGGAAGAGTGTTGCAGAGAGAATTCAAGTTTTACTCTCCATTCATGACTGCATCCCCAAAAATGTCAAACCACTACAAACAGATAAAGACCAGATTTAGTTCCAATTAATTCTAATTGAAGATTGCAAATAGGAGAAGTATAGGAAAGGAAATGGCATATCATTTTTCCCACTCCTACAGTAATGGGTGTTTTGATTTGAATAGTGTTATATATGGCTTCCAAGTTAGGTCATCTATAAGAAAATGTAATTCAGCTCGGACCAAGTTAGGTCATCTAGGAGATATAGTAAATGTGCTTATTGTACCGGTTGATTGATTTGATTTGAGTGATAAGATATTTTTAAAAATACTATGTAGTTAGGAGTTTACTCACAGAGAGGTTTTTGCTTTTCCCCCAAATCAGGTCATTTGGGGGAATAAATTAGAAATATTATTAAGTACTGACTATCGTATAGAATGATTGTACCTTTTTTAAAATGATGTTAGAGAGAATTTTGATATTAATGTATTAGGAGTGTCAATTGATTGTGTTGCATCTTGAGAGCGATTAAAAGATGATCCTGTTTGTATGCCCCCATTTTGGTGAAAGGGTAAATGGCGGAGAAATAAGCACTGAGCTGAAAGAAAGGCATATAAGATGTTGTAATAGTAAATAAGAAGTAGTATGGGAAAGTATTGTCAAAGTATGAGTATATATGGAGTAGTACATATGCCAAATTTGAATATGAGATGTTGAAATTTGTAAGGTACAATGCTAGAGGAGAATATGATTTGTATGGCGTAGATGGTAAGAAAAATAGAGTTACGAGGCTCAACATATGCATAAACACAATGTAACATGTATTGCTTGTAAAGATGGTTATAAACCATAACTATAGAATATTGTAAATTAGAATTACTATACATAGTTTGAATTGTAATTTCATTTATACTGAGAGTGTTTGAGATTTTATCTTTGAGCTACAAGAATGCTACATGTTAGAGAAATGATTTTTATGATATTTGAGAGAGAGGTAGTGGTTGTGGCTTCGTAGAAAATTGAGGAGATGGTAAGTGTGATTATTTTCAAAAACATTTGTCTGATATGTTTATTTTTAGCAATTTTAGTAAAATTTGAGCTTTTGATTTTTTGGGCATTTCTAACTATGACTTAAGTGAATAAGGCATTTCTTTCTTTGGGGACACTAGTACCCATTTCCTGGTGCTAGTGATCTATTTCTAGACCCCAATGACCTGCTCTTGGGTGCTAGCATCCTAGGGAATGGTTTGGCACTATTTTGTGAAATATGTGTATTCTGATTAATTTTTGTGCTAGGATGACTGATTTGGCAGTATGTATGTTGTAGTAATCTAATAATTATTTTGTGTTTTGAGTTGTACATAGGGACATGAACTCTAGAGAGTTTCTTATAGGTCATCACTTGATAAAATTTCTTACTTGGGGGTTGTCAGATGCTAAGAGGGATATATTAGACTATGTAGGCCTATAACACATTGATAGATTGGGGGAGATATCCCATTATATGCCTATGTTGAATTTTTTTTAGCAATAGTGCATGGGTACACGTACATTATGGTTTCCAATAGTTGATATGATGGTGACACTAGAATGTACATAGGATATTGTAGTTTCCTATAGTAGGAGAGGTACACATCATATTTGTATTGGATGCCCATATTCAGATGAGGGAAGAATGGCAGTATTTTATGGGGACACAAGTACATGTCGAGAAACATATTAGTTGAGATGATATTTGGAGATCTCATGTTCCGCATTTGCATTAATTTATATCATAGTTGTGATAGCTTCATCGATGGTAATGGAGGGTGGTAAAGTTGGGATCTTGTATAGGATGCATGATATTTACCATAGCATTAAGGACCATGGTACTAGATATGCTTGGGCATGGTGTGTATTGGCCCATTTGTATAGGGATTTGTATAGATTCACATAGGAGGATCACAGTGGTGGGGTAGGATCCACTACCTTGTTACACGTATGGGCATATGAGCATAATTCTATATTAAGGACACTCAATGAACCACGGGCCCATTGGGCATGACTTGAGATATTTTTAGTGATATGGGTGGGAACCCATAATAGGAGTGTGGATACAACTGAATATAGGCTAATGATAGATCATATGGGCCATAGGGACATTAAATGGATACCACATAAAGAAAATTATGGATGGATAGATGATGGTGTGGAGTTACAGTGCATACAATGCACTATGTGGTTATAGGATTGTTTCTCAAGGGTTATTGAGTTATTCCAAGGTGAGAGAGTATTGAGATAGTTTGGCATGGCCCAGGATGTTCCCTCAGAGCCATATATATGTTACCAATATACTAGGGTGGTGAGACAACCAGGGGTGAGGCATGGCCTGACAAGAGCACAAATAGTGCATCTAGGTTCAAATGAGGTAGATACAACCATAGAGCCCATACAGTTTGGTGATGTCAAATGCACATAGAAATATAATTAGTGGTGGAGAATACATTGATCGGTGTTGTTATTTCCAGTAATGATGTATGTGGATTATGGGCCAGTAGTTGAAGGAGGTTAGGGGGAAGCACCTGACCCTTATGTAAACGATGTAGCAAAAGAAAGAGTGGAGTTTAAGTATGGATCTTAGTGTTGTATGGTATCTGTTGATTATTGTTTGATTGAATCAAATATGCATAATAGCTAATGTTTGTTGTGGGATTCCAGGGGATGTGTATTGGTCATTGATTATGGACACCTCTAGACACACAGTGACTCGAAATGTGCCGCCATATGTACTCATGGGAGGAGGTATACTAGAGTGGTTTATGATTTTATAGAAAAGCATGCCCTTTTATTTTAGCCAATGGATATATTAAAGGTGACGTGCACAATTTTTTGATTGAGTGTCATGAGCCTTGAGAAGAGGAAAAACAACGGAGATATGATATGGGAGGAGGAGGATGATCTCAAGATATGTTTACATGATATGTGGAGCTACATGGTCGATATGTAGAGTAGATAGTGGAGCTTGTTGTGTTATGGAGACATCTAGCGAGGTATAGACCAGCGACATAGAGTGAACGGTGAATCCTCTAGTTCTAGATCTTCCACAATTGTTGATAGTAATAGTGAGGATGATAGATGATGCATTGTATATGATGTATTAATGCATGGAGGATTTCCTCCTAATGATTATATTTTGCAACTTATGATTTTGGAGGATATATATATATATAGACTTGTGCTAATGTGGCATTTATTGTTAATGTACATTGTATACTATGTGATAATGATGATATGTTCTCAGAAGTGTTTATTTAGTTTGATGGATTCTAGAGGAATTATTGGGATGGTTGATTTGATATATATTTTTTATGGTTGAAATGTGATATGATGTGGAAAGAATAACCAAGTAATGAAATAGATAAAGAATGTGTGTAAACATGAATGTATGGTATAACATGTAATAAGTATAAATATATGGATGTCATGTAATGTGATAGATAAATACAAGTATCAATAATGATGTGTTGATAATGGAATAATGATGAGATGTAAAATAATTCCCATAATTATGTGTGATGAGAATGAAGGGGGTGAGAAGAGTGATTGGGCCCCAATGTATTTATAAATTCCCCCTAAGTAGTCAAGAATGAACCATAGAACAATATTTCATCATTAGAAAATTGGTTTGTCAAGTGCTATTAGATTCTAGAAAAGATATGACATGAAGCACAAAGCTTTATGTGTGAAAGGAGAGGTTCATTTATGTAGTATGCCATAAAAAATCAAGTTTGAACCATAGCACGAGAATACATCATATGGTAAAGAGATGGGAAATGGATTTTATCTACCAGAGATGATGAGGCTCGTGAGTCATGGAGGGAACATGTGAAGAAAAAAATATGTGAGGATGTGAAAGGATGAGAGGGTATAACTATAGGTGGATTAGCTAGAGGACATGAAAGGATATTGACCTTAGGAGTTTGTAAGATGATAACCTTAAGAGGCGGTGAAGGAGACACGTGAACATTGGAAGAATATTTCTTATGTGGGATAGGAGAGAGAGAGATAGAGACAGAGGGGGGAGAGATACAAAGAGACAGAGAGAGAGAGAGAGAGAGTTCTCATGAAAGAGAGAGTGAAAGGAAACGAAGCATTTGTATTCTAATTTATGTAAGATATCAAGGAGAGCATGGAAGTCATTATCACAGTGGCTATTGATGCAGTGAAAATTACAGAAAGGGGGTCATGCTGTCAATGCAAGTGGTGAGGTGGATGATGTTGGTTAGATGGTATACGAATGATCCACTTATCGAGTAAGGTTTGTAAGACTTAATTTGGTTTAACATTATGTGCTAAGTGCATATGTTCATGAGTGGGAGATGAAGAAGACATAGGTTAATGCCAGCGCGGTGGAGGGGAAGGAAGACACTTTTATGGAGGTGGAGATGGGGAACATGCTAGATGGTCAATAGATGGAAGAGGGGAACACTTAGTAGGCATAGGTTGAATAGAATAAGTAGAAGAAGGTGCTAATATATTATCTGTAATGAGGTCTTTTACTAGATCCATAACTTCATAACACAAAAGAGTAAATGATTCTTATATATCATATCTTAGCTTTGCTTTTAAGGGAGCAATTAAGACAAGAAAAAAGATAAATTACATTTCTAAATTAATAAGCTGAAATTATAAATGATGCATGCAAGAATTGAAGCGTAAAATGTAATCTAAAATTGGTTCATTATTTCCTTGATGAAAATAAGGTAAGCATTCATATGTAACTTTAGGACTATTTTTAGAAATGAAATTTATAAGAAAAGAATATTCCATATCATAATAAGTACTAATGGATCCATAAGGAAAATTAGTATACCATTGGAGAGTATGATGAACAAGGATATGACAAAATGATTTGAGTAACAAGTGATCATTGGAATAAGTAGCCATGGATAAATGGTAATGCCTTAGATATAAATAACGATTTCTAGTACCATCAAAACATGAAAAGGTAGGCATGATGAAGTCCTTGTGGAAAGTGTAATTGTGAATGTTTTTTAGGAATAATATTTCCATGAAGGGAATTATTGTCTATGGAATCATAATAGGATTTAATTTTGAGGGTAAGGGTATAAACTTGAGATTACATAGTACCAAAAACATGCATGAGGTATAGGATATTATGTAAAGGAATGATTTGAGAAGCGAGAGGCACATTTAGGTGTTGGATCTTGCCATTATGAGTGATCATGGGAAATTTAGAAAGAGGAGTGGATAAGGAAGGCATAAATGGAATAATGAGAGGAGGAGAGGAACATGAAGGTTCTATGGGGATGCTAGTTGTAGGCTCATGAGACACAATAAGAGGTGAACTATGGGTAGAAGTGGAATTATCATGGCCAACATTGGAAAAACATTTAGAAATAGAAGAAAGAGGATTGATAAATTCACATTTAGTAGTATTAAGATAATTAAAAAAATTAGTAACACATTCATGATCAAAAGTATAATCAAAATCACTTTCAGTTATGTTTTCATAAGAAAGTATTTCATCAAGATTATCATCAGTATACAAAGAAGCTGTAGGAGTACTAGCATCGCATTTATCATGGTAATCACTGGAAATAATTTTAGAAGTAGGAAGAATAGGAGGTATAGATTTACATACATCTTGACTACAAATAGAAGTGTAATCATACACATTTATATTATCATCATTACTAGTAGCATTATTAGAATCCATTTTGTCACAAGTAAGAACCTCATCATGCAACTAATCTATATTAATGTTATAATTGGATGTAATAGATGGAAAAGAGGATGAAACAACATGGGTGGCTATGAGAGATGAAGGATAACATGATGCAAAGCTTTGGTCAAGGGGGACTATATAAATATCAGGGGTTTCATAGCCAACATGAAGTGTTTTTTTTTAAGGAAAGGAGTTTTTGGAGGACTGTAGGGTCATATTCATGATTGTGCGTGAGATCAAAAAATCAAAATTCCTTAGAAGAATTGTTAAAATAGGTTTCATGCACATATAGGTCATACCGTTCTTGGGAGATGGGTACTCTCTTTAGCCATGACGGTTTTGGGATCCTAAGGAAAGGAGTTCGAATAAAAGTAGAGTTTACCAACTGATTTAATTTAATTTGAATTAAATTTAAATTTTAGAGTAATTGAAAATGTACAATATGATAAAATACAATGAAATAGAAATGTTAAGTTCTCAAGAAATGCAAGACTATAAGAAAATTGAATAGATAGATGACTTAGGGAATTTTTATGTGATTTGTAGTTGTCCTAGACTGTTTGTATATTGGATATGGTAGGGAATGATGTCATAGGAATCTCGTTAAAATTTTTGGAGCACTAAAATTATTGGGATAGTGACGCCCATAAGATGATAAAGGTTCTTGGAAGTTATGTCCAGCTATGGGTGTTGTTGAATGTGTGAATGGTTAGGATCAGGTACTTTCATGGTTCTGAAGACTGTCACTTTATTCTCTATTTTGTCACATTATCTTTGTTATTAGGTTTTTGATCATAGCTAAATCCTGAAAAACCAACCTTAGTTACCTTAACAAGCTCACAAAAAATAAAATTTGAATGAAATATGTAAAATGTGAAGTCAAAATAACCCCAATAGTCACCTGAAGATTTATCTTATTACCAACCATTGTACTACCATTCCATAATCATGTAGTTTTTTTGTGCTCGTGTGTGAAATAATGTCCTAAGGTTTCCCTCATGTTAATGAAACAAAGATTTTGGGTTTTAGCTCGATATGATACAAATGTATTGCATGGAATTTAGCACTTCCTCTTCCTATACAATGTATGCAGCCCAAAGGTTCAACCCCTTTGATGGTAGTGATAGTATGTAGATTTGATTGGACCTTAGAATTAGAATTTCCAGCCAGAACAATATTGTTTATGTTGTGTATATATATTGATCTCTTGTTTAAATTTTGAAACTACTGATACCAAAGGCATACTATGAGCATGAGATAAAGATATAAGAGGATAAAAGGCCAACCAAAAATGTATAAACTTATGAAAAGACAGAAGAGGAATTGAATTCCCAGAATGGACAAAAGCATCTGGGCGCTAGTGTCTAGAGTTGGCATTAGTGTCCTGAGATAAATAAAAAAATGTGAGAAAAAAGACAGACATGGATCCCTATGACCTGAACACAAGTGGATATAGACATGAAAAATGTGGAAGAGTGGTAGATTAAAAGGAAATTAGAGACATAGATGGATAAGAGATGGTGTCACTAGTGAATACTTTTCTTGCTTAATATCCATACATGCAAACAACATACTAATGACATAGTAAGATAGTAATATGTGCGTGATTTTTTTATCTACACATCTACGAGATATATTGGGAGTTCATGATGCATCATATTCTACATGGATACATATTCCTCTCTTCTTCTATTCCTTCTCTCTCTATTTATGTATGGGATTATATATGTCCTTTTATGGGGTTATCTATTAAGAGAGATCCGCTATGAACTTTTCTTTTATCTCTGTTGGTTATCATTTTTCCTCCAAGTTTCATCCTTTTCTCCACTTTATAAGGGATTTTATTTTTACTTAGTTACCTCATCATACCTCTTTTAGGGAAGCCATTTATTTTACTGACCTAAACTACTCATAACAGGGTTGTGAATGTGGTTTTTTATTCCCCTTATATATTTTGTATTTTAATTCATAGTTTTTCCTACATATGTATTTAGATTATTAAGGTGTCAATGGGATAGATGGGAGTTACACTTCTCTACCCTTTTACGTTGTGGTTACACTTCCCCACTTCCTATTTATACACTTATTTTAAAGTTTTTTTCTTATGAATTCAATATACAAGTTATATTGTGGCTAATGTTTAATTTCTCTCTCACAAAATGTTATTCTCTTCATGAATTAATTTTTTTAGTGGTATAATTTATCACACATTCTAAAAAAACTTGTTTAATAACCTTATTCAAAAAACAAACATGGAATACTAGATGTATTTTGGTTGCTTAAGGAAGCTTAAATATGTATGCCACAATGCCATTTTTTTGTAATAGTTGTTAAAGTGTATAGTATTTAAGTGGATGTTTTTAATCCTTGTTCTATTATTTCAAGGATAGTTTCTTATATCTATACAATAAATAAACAATGTCTCCATTTTTAAATTTTTAATCAATTCTTTGTTGATCATCTTGTTACTTCATTTCATTCTATGTCATTCCCAAATTATCTCTAATTTTATAAATTACCTCGTATTGGAGTTGAGTTTTATCATTAGAAAATCTCAATTGATGTTGAACCATCAAGTTGGAGGTGATGGATGGTGGGTGGTACACATACATTGTCAAATAATGAAGACATTTTGGTGGGGTATGAAATGAAACATTATAACACAAATCCATAAGGGGTAAGTTTACATGCCAAAAAAATCAATAGATTTTGTGTGCACTCAACTCCTCATGAGTCTGAGATAACGTAGTTTATGGATAAGATGATGGGATGGTATTGGACAAGGGTTACAAATAGTGTGAGGATGATATGATTCCATGTGTAGGAATGGAAGAAAGCTAAAAGGATATTCCTCTACCTATATTCTCGAGAGAGAAATGCCATTTTGTTAGCAACAACATAAATTTTATGGAATTGATTGTGAAGGATAGTACATTTAAGGATGATAGAGATGTGTACACCTATATATATGTCCTAATTTGTGAAGGGAGGAATGTTTTTTTGTACTACTCGGATAAAGAAGTTGTTTGAAGAGGGTTTTCCCTGATATGGAAATTTCATGTGGAAGGGAGTGATGGAAGATTATAGATGATCTAAGAGCACTTAGATTCCCCATGGGAGTAGCTATCATATTTAATGTTGAACTTGGTTGTTATATTACAGTGCATGACTGTCAAGAATAAGAATGTAAGGGATGACATGTGTCAAGGATGTAGTATTAATATTTCAATCAACTTCTATGCATGCTGACACCTCATTCAGATAGATATGAAAGCTCACCCGAATTATGCAAAGATACTAGGACTCTCCTTTATGTTGTTAGTCAATATGTTAGCATGCAGATACATGATACTATATAGCCAAGTACTCATTCAAGCATAATAATTCATTGCATACATTCAATTGGAAACACATGTAATAAGGAAAAATACAATCAGATAACAACTAATATCATATGCATGTAGTCACAGTATTGAGACACATCAATTATCAGAATCCAAAGACAATGATCCATTAATAACAAAGTCTTACATAACTGAAGATGAACACATAAAATCATTACCATGCAGTCATGTGCACTAGTATATAATAACATTTTAACCCTACCACATCAACTATGTCTTGTATAAGGGAGTACATCATATATTTATAGGAGTAGGGACTTTCCCTTCACCACCTATACATCCTCAAAATAGCCACATACAAAAGAATCCATAAAGCATGCATGATTTCCTAACAAGCCTAATAATAGATTGAATCTATAAATAAACTTATGCTTTAATCCTATTAGTAGCCCGATCCATGCATAACAGTTGATCTTCACTTTATCTAAAAAATAACTCTTGCTTGGCCTTCAAGTCTTCTTGCTTATCTCATTTCTGTGATCTGCACTCCAATTCACTTTTTTCTATTTTTAGCCCGTGTGACTACAAAACTAGCGAAGTACTGAGTGATTTCTTCCTTGATGTGAAACCCCTTCTCACACGTTACTGATTCTTGAGCCTTCTCATGCGCCCCTTAATTTCGTGTGTCATACTTTCCCATGTTCCCTTAACACTTAATCATTTTTCCAAGTCTAAGATTACCCAACACTAATTTCATTACTGTCCTTGGTAATAGGGTTTATTTACTTCACCCTCCAAGTATACAAAGAATAAAGAAGGAATGAAAGAATGAAATAATATGGGTGCCCATTATTACTCATTCAACTAGGAGTAAAATCTTAGGGTATTCCTTATTGATGGTGTCTCTAGTTCATTCCATTCTTTCACCACCTTCTTCATCGTATCTGGGACTGTTCCAACCACCTTTTCCATCTCATCCAGATTTATTTCTTCCCCCTTATTGTTGAGCTCTGTTTTTCCCCAGCTAGGTCTGACACCATCCTTTCCATGAAATCCATCTTCTGCACTACCATTGATCCTAACTCTTCTATTTTTTCTTCATGTGGCTTTGTAGTTTCCTTAAGTGTGTCATACTTTCTCACAATCATAGTTGTCTTATCTTCTCACCCAATAACCTCATCCCTCTTTGTCTTGAGAACTTAATGTTATTCCTGAACTGTATACACCTTAAGGATCTACTCTTGATCCTAGCATTTTCTCAAAGCCCATCCTGCCTTCTTTAGTTCATCTTTAAAATTTTTAATCATAACATCATATTCCAATATTTTGTGTGCTAAAAAACCTTTTATTTTGTTCCTTCTGCGGAGCTATATATTTTTCACTAGGAAGTTACATTCTTGTCTTTTCCCCTAATAATAAATTTACCAAGCACTGTAAGTAGTGCAATGTGGAGGGAAACATTCTAGATACTTTATCTCCTTGTTACGGGGCACGTGTCTAATATTTATTCTCCTATCTACTTGGCCATATCTAAGAGAGCCTTTTCCTTGTGCTCCACTCTTTCCTTCTCTATTTTTCACTATATTCATCTTATTTATCCTTTTTAATCCTCTAGTAGTGCTCTAAGAGTGGCTCCATTATCTATATTCCTCAGTGCGAACCCTTAGCTGCCATGTTCATTAAGGCATTGCTTTCATATTCATTTGTGAATTATGTGGGTTTCACCATGATGTGTATCTCTAGAGGCTCCTTATTTCATATGCACACATGCTTCCTCATTCAAATCAAATTAAGATTCATCTATATGCATCTACATATTAGAGGAAAGCTATTTTCTATTGCAAATGTTCACGCCTTACGGATTCAAAAATTTCCATCCATATATCTTCTTAGGAGAAAGTGTGCTCTGAAACCTTATGTGAATTATTTTAGTAGGGTCATTGACATACACTAGGTCTGGCATCCACAACACTTCTTCCTTATTTCACCTACCAGTACACCTATATGTAGGTGCATGAGTTTTAATCCATGCAAGTATCTTTGTTTACATTCCTCCTGAACCACCTCCATGCCCACCTGTTAGTTCCTCCTCATTGTTCTCCTTTTCCATATCACCCCCCAGTATGACCTTCCTCCTCACACTAATTTTTTACTTATATCTCACGTCGAGTCTCTTCATTTCTAGGCCCTTCTTCGTCCATGTTCATCTCCTCCCCCCATATTGACAAATGACAGTGACTATGTATACTGTTTATCTTTATTGTTCAACCATTCCTCCTTGTTGTAACCTTTCAGAAAATACTTGCGCATTATCTTCTTCTCATTATCCCTCTCTAGGCTTGGCATGATAGGAGGTACCCTTGGCAACCACCTTAATTGATTTGAGGTCCTTGTGCTAACACTCAGTTCCTTATGTCATCCTTTTCAATATCCTTATACCCCTGGTCCAACATGCCACTATCTTCTATTTCCATCTCCTCTACCTTGAGGTAAATATTCACTTCTTCCTCTTATTTTCTAGGAGGTGTAACCTTACACATCCTTTTTGTACCTACAATTTTCTTTCTCTAAGGAGGGTCTTGGTGTTGCAAGTATTCCTTAGTAATGTACTTACCATTTTGGAACCTCAGCGTTAGATAAACATACATGCACGTGAACTCTTTCTTCCAAAGTTCCATAGATAAAGGAGTAATATCAATATTATCCAACTCCATCATTTCTTCATGGTCCTCTTTGTTTGAATTAAAAATAATTCTTACACAGAATGTGATAATATTTATGCACTTTTTTTTGCATAAATCTCATCTTCTTTGCATTATATAACCTATTGATAGAATCTTTGAAATAACATGTTGTAGACATGAATGTTAACTTAAACCATGGGATCTTCTCCCCTATCCTCATGAAGAATATGCCCAAGAAATTTTTTTGATAACTTAAAAATTCAAATTTCCATCCAAAACAATCAACAGTTCCCTTAGGATGTGCCATTCTCCCTCAAAATCTTTACACATCCTTATATACCACCTATCCACTTGTTTCTTGTAGGGGCCCAAATATTTCCTTCGTAAGTAAAATTGGTGAACCTCTTGGATAGTTACTTGAGTCTATAAGGGATACACCGACATCTTTTCCTTATGCCCATCTAGCACACCAATCTCAAAAAATACCAAAAGAACTAATATTGTGCCCAAAGTAATTTTCTCACCTTTCTCTATATGTATGCATCCCTCCACAACAATGCTCTCCATGATGTACTATGTAATGTTTTAATACATCTTTTGTTCCATCTTATGTGTGATTTTTTACCAATTCTTGTTAACCTTCTTCCACCTTTCATATGCACCTAACTTACAGCTTACGAGTTGCGCAACTACTTGTGTAGCATGGTATTCAATGTTGGATACATCTATCACGTGACCCCATTTATGGTAATTAAGAATGACTGTTATAGTTTCTACTCTTACCTCATTATCCAAGTCTGGTTATATGTATCTCTTGTAGCTATGTAAACTAGTCTCTTTTCCTATCAACTATAATGTAATTCTAATTCTTCTGCCCATAAAAGTATAAATAGGTCTTCATGGGACAAGTGATCCTAACCACTAGTAAAAATGGTCTTGTTTCCAAAATTAAGGTAGTTCATACAACTGAAGCACTCTAATACTTTCCAAAAAAATTTGCACAACATCATAATAAGCCCTATTTCCATCTACAGTCCTTCAGTTAGTCCTTAAGCATGGTCTCCTTGTAAATATATTTCAACATATTCTCCATGCAATGATTAAGATCACTGATCCTTACATTTCATCAACTGATACTTAATTGTATACCCTTGATAACCTCCCCTAGAAACTACATCTCTGCGAAGCACTCTTTATGACGCTTCCTCTGTGATGGGTTACTTATTCTTGGTCATGACCTTCTTTGGTGCCATTGCTTAAATTGTTAACCTTACTCAATTGATAATGTGCTCTAATGTCAAGTGACTTATTGCAGCCTCCTCTTGTAGTCCTCTTTCTTTGTGTTGTATTTGGTTCATCACACTTCATGTTCCCTAGCTCTGAATCCTTCAAACCATAACTTTTTAAAGCTTAACTCTTGAGTATTAATTCATCCCTTCTCACACCTTCCCCTTGCTCTAGCACTTCCTGTGAAGGATCTCCACTATAGGTTGTGTTAAATTATCCTCAGGCTCAATTGATTCGCTTCTATACTCATAATATACACTCGTTCACACTTCAATTTTCTCTTTAAAAGCTCGAATAAAAGGTAAGAAAGAAGCCAATTGCATCCCTTTTATATATTTATCAAAAAAATTCCACATTAATGTTTTTTAAAAAATTATATTAATTTCTCCTCCCGTACCACCATACTTAGCTCTAATTCTACCTTTTCACTTTTTCCATGTTTTACACTACTTTATTTCATGTCCCAGTCATAACCTTTTGGTGTGCAGGCTATTTATCAGCTACAGACCTTCTTACACATGCCTTCATAAATAGAAGTACATAATCCTCTGCGCCTCTCACTAAGTAGTTCATCATGCTCCTACCTACCTTGTGGTACATTATTTAAACCTTTTCTTACATGCGGGTCTTCAATATGAGAAAATTCCTATGAACACCTTCAATCTGAGCACCTTTGACACCTTTCTCCTATGTACACTAATCCTTTAGAGAACAAAAAATCCCAAATATGTACTTGTGTGTCAATTTTCATATGCATCACAACACCAATGAATTTATTTTTTCTTGTACTTGATTCACCCCACACTAAAAGTATGCACGGTCCTCTGCACATGAAACCAATAGATAGTATTCAGATTCCTATGCAAAAGAACACTTGTTATAAACAAAAAATAAACTAATGACAAAGCATAACAATGTTGAAAGGAAAGACATGAAAGGGAAACATAATCTAAATGGAAACATTTCCTTATTACAAACACCAAGAAGATTTATTTACACTAGAGATTCAACCTACTCTTATTGAAGCAACTCGGAACCATAGTGACATCCAGTGCTTGTTTATGAAAATCACCTAATTCAGGTATTTTGGGTTACTAAAAAATGTCTCAATCAATGCACTTTCAATTTCCCTAGGTTACACGTAAACTTGGAGGTCATAGAGAAGGACCATTTTTCCAACTGAAAATGTCTTGTTCTTAATGTTCCTATTACGTCATGCCTTCTACCTTTCCTTCTCAGTCTTCTAGATCTAATGTGCAATGGCATGCCACTCATCTCATTACATTAGTTTTCCAATGAACTCTTCTATAGCTTTTTCATCAACTAGTCTACCTGCATGTGTTATACACATGAACGGTATAATAAATTCAACAGGAAATAAATCCTCTATGTAAAAACACCAACTAAAAAGGGTGTGGCCTTATTCAAACATTTTATTAAGTTTTCCTATAATCCCAAAGTATAGCTGACACTTTATCATCCCAATATTTTTCTTCCAACATCACATATTTTTGTCAATGGCTTTGTCCTATAATCTTGTTGAAAATATTTTGCATCTACCATTAACCTATGGGTTATTAGAATTAGTCTTAAGGTGTGCCACCATATAAATATACCAAAATAATTGTAAATTGTCTCATTTAAGAAATGATTTATTCTATCACTTATCAAGCTTAATGGAAATCCATACCTATTAATGATATTATCCCATAGGACTATTGTTGTTGTAATTGTTGTACAATCCTTTTGTAGGTGTTGCCTTTCCCCACCTTCTTAGATAATCTATACAAGTAATTAGATAGAACGCACTAGTCCTACATGCGGGTGATGAAATAGGACCTAAAAAGTCAATAGACAACTTCTAAAAAGGCTTAGTGCTTGCAATATGCCACAACGACATCTCATCTCTATGTCCAGGTTTCCCAAGGTGTTGAACATGATCAGATGCCTTGACATATTCCCTTAGTATCCTTTTTATAAAGTTTCCCACCAAATTCCAATCATCATAATCTTGTGCATTGTAGCATCGCAAGCATAATGTCCTTCCGCTATTCCACTATAAGCCTCTTAAATAATATCCTCATGCTCATGCTACATAACACAATAGCGTAAAAGTTCATCACATACTAACTTGTATAAGTTTCCACCAATTAACTGATAAGACACCATGTGAATTTCTTGTTGTTTTTTCATGAATGTTTTTTATTCCCTCAAGAACCTATCCAGTGCATAAGAACACTGCAATATCCTCTAAATATCTAGGCACACTATTTAACCTAAAAAGTTATGCATCTGGACTTGTATTGTCAATGTTGTATGCATCCTCACCAGTATTTATCCTTGATAAATGGTTAGGCCCTAAATTACTCATTCTTTGTTTCAGAACAACTATAAACTCAACTTCCTGAAAAAAAAAAGTATACATCTACAAATGCACCCAAGTGAAAAATAGGCTTATTGACAAGATATTTGAGCACCATATGATCTATATAGAAGATAAATGAAGTTTCCAACAAGTACTTCCTAAATTTTTGCACCGTGGTAGATCATAGAAAAATCTGTGCGCTTAGTGGTTGTATAATTTATGCTCCATGGGTGTAAACTTCTTGTTTTCAAAATAAATAGGGCAATCCAAATTTCCTTCCCTTAGTTATGCCAACATTACACCAATTTCCCATGCCAGAGGCATTAACATGAAATATTTTGTCCCAAGAAGGGAAGTGGAAAATAGGGTGCAGTGGTGAGCCTCTCCTTCAATGTTTCAATTTTTGTTGTTGTGCATCACTCCAATAGAAACTTCCTTTATCCTTCAACAATTATTCTAAGGGAATGACAATATTTGTATATCCTTTAATGAATTTACTATAATAACCAGTATGTCCAAGAAATACATGCACTTTACTCTAATTTTTATGTTTTTCCAAACCCAAGATCCTGAATATCTTGGGTGGGTCTACCAACAATCCCTCTTTGCAAATTATATGCCCAAGTAAAGTGACAAAAGGTGTTGCAAAGATACACTTATTAATGTTGAGACAGATGATGAATTACCTGCACCTCTCAATCATGAGCCTAATATTATCACAATGATCCTCGAATAAGCCATATACTTTCTAATCATCTAGATATACCTAAAATAATTTATAAATAAAATCTTAAAAGGCGATGCACAACAATGTGTGAGAACACTGCTGGTACATTTTTTAGTCCAAAGGGAATAATTGTAAATACAATACTTCCCCACTCAGTGGTGAAAGTAATTTTCTCTTGATATTCCTTCACGATACGCACTTGGTGACATCTTGAAAAACCCATATGTGAAAGAGTATATCTCACTCCAAGAAACTCCATCAAGAATCTATTTTTTGAACAGGTGGGAAAATGATCAATCACACATACAACATTAAGTTCTCTATAGTACAAAAAAATACTTATCCTCTCATCCTTTTTTATGCTTATAACCGTGGGGGGCTAACCCATTCAAATTATTTAATAGGATAAATTATTCTAGTCTTGAGAATATTATCAATTTCCTCCTTCAGTTTTAAATCAAACCTAGGATGCATCCTATAAAGCCTCTTCCTAACTGGGTGTGCGTCTTCTTTCAGCTTGATTTTCATCTCACTTTAAATCATGATAGCCCCGTGGGAATAAGTATTGGAATTTGTGTAATTGTTCAATAATTTTAGCCACTTCTTTCTCTGACCAGTAATCTCCAATAATGGCCTCCTTAGGCTCTACCTCTGTAGTAATGTTAACTTTATTTATATTCATAAGAGCATGATACATTTGCACCTTCTCATCCAAAATTTACACCACTTCACGTGTACCTTCAGCTTGGTCAAAATCTAGGCTATCAAATTCCTCATCATTTATCATATAGAACAATTTCCTTCCAAGCATGTGTTATCTCTTCTTCACTTGTTTCCTCAAGATCAAGGAGCACCTAAAGATCATATTCCCCAAAAAACTCCAACATGATTTCTTCCTCTTTCATATTATCTCATAAAGTAAGGAACTTCATAACCTACAATGCTTCATAGATTGGAGGCTTAGTAGAAAAATAATCAAAAGTTTGGATCATACCTTTAGTCGTCTCTTGACAATTTGTTGTTTCTCTTTTCAACTTAGCATGGACATACCATCTGTGCGCGTATCCATGTAATGTGGAGTAAAAATTATGTACTTCGAGTGATGGAAGTAAGGCCTCCTTGCCTTATGACCATGTTATCTCACAATCATGAGTGTGATGAGAGGTAGGAGATTTCCCATGAAATTCACATGTTTGCGTAGGTATATTTCTCTGAGTAAACCTAATAGAAAATGTGATCCTCACTTCTTGCCATTCCAAAAGGATATCTCTATATTTTTCCCCCAATTGTGTTCCTATCCCTAGCAGAGTATAGACTCTTATGTTTCTTTTATCTCCTTCTTTATTCCACTAAGTATCCATGGTGTGCAAGAATGCATCGAGGTTCCCTTAACAATTATACCTTTGTACACGGTTATATCCTAGCCACGTCACCATGTGTGGTGTAATAATTATGTTGAATGCTCCTTTTACATAACACTCGACCATTTCATATGTTCCATGATCCTAGTTATCACATGCAACACTAGTAGTGTCACTTATATATTGTGCATCTTCCCATTGAAGTCTGCCTTCTTTTAATGGTTTCATATTCTCTCGATTACACACAGTGTGAACGTATATTCAAATAATTTTTCCTTCACTCAAGGGATCAACATAAGTATTTGTATCCTTATAATGCAGAGGTATGATCACACACTCCTCGAATTTTTCAAAACTAATGTACCTTTTGCTAATGCGTAGATCAACATTATTCACATAGAACCAAGCCTATCCAAGTAATGCTGGAAAATTATCTGCTTCAAAAAGCTCTAATACCTCAAATTCCATAGTGAACTTGGCTCCCTAAATGGTAAAAGTATCATCATTCAGTACCCCAATAGGAATCACCCAAGTTTTTTTCTCCATATACAACACATTTTAAGATGGCTACAATTCAAGTCTACTTGTTTGATTTCATGCATCTAGAGTTAAAACATATGCTTCAGTGTTAGTATCAATCAGTATGTTGTATAACAACCATCCATCAACTACTACATCAAGTTTAATCTCCTTATCAAAAATGATTATGAGGTGGTAGATTTGCATGAATTATTTGTCTCATGCACTAAGACCCAGCACATGATGCGTTTTCTCACAGTAATTCCCCTAACAATGTAATGTTGTTCTCCTAGCACAACATCCTGAACACCTCCTTTAAGTCATCCAAATTATTCTACGGGAGATTAAACTTATTTTTTCATTCAACCTCCCATGTTTTCTCCTTGAAGCACTGTATCTCTCCATGTAATTCTATTATAACTCGCATGGTTTCCTAGTATACTTCCTTCTGGTGCGCAACCTTTGGATACTTGGCATGTATCACCTCTTCCCTTGTAATGATTTTCTTAACCATTAAAGGATAGTATGTGCATGTAGCCTCAACACATGTTGTAACCATCATATTTTGTAACTCAGGATTAGGATCCTTCTTAGGCATCCACTAATTAGAAATGACGCATTGTACCATTTTCATTCCTACACCCTTTCCTTGCTTCTTATTCTTAGTCACATACTCATACAAATATGAGAATTATTCTAAATTTTGTTGCTTCCTACACAATGAGAAAAGGTTATTCAAAGGGAAATTATGTTGATAATGATTAGGAGATTAATAAAGATATCAGATTCCTCTAGAAAATCCTCCTCTACCACCACCGTGGCCTCAACCTATATATCTTCTACAAAATTTTATATTCCTGTTATCCCCATTATTGTGCCCTTCATTATTTTGTCTTTCCTACACCTTAGATCTACTCCCCACACTAGTCTGGCACACTCCTATCTCAATGGTTTTATGGATGTGATCAATTAATCTATAATCCGTGGTGTCATGAGTATGGGACTTATACATCTTGAAATACATGGACACTTTCTTCTAAATAACATGTTGCAATAGAGGGAAATCATGAATATCATGTTTTAAATGATAAACCTCACAATCAAATAGCAATGCGAGCACTGAATTACATTGAAATTTATCCTTACTGTGTCCTTTAACCTAAAAATTTGTACACCAAATACCAATGCGTATCTCAGGAGATAAATTAGTAGAGATCTTCTCGAGATGTTTTTCCATGGATGTAATCTATACTTCTAAGAATAGGCTTACTTTAATATGAAAACTTAAAACCACCTCATCATGTAGTGCTGCTTCTAAGGCTTTTCACAGATCCATTAAAGTCTTATGAGATAGTTCCCATTTAATTGTAGTTAATAATTTACCAACAAAACCACTGTGCATGATGATTGGGATGGATATCATAAAAAAAATTTGAAAAAAGGTTTTAAAATATGTTTCGTACTCCCTTACGCTCTCAAATAATCCCTAATTAATGTATTTTAGTGCACTGATTTTATTCTACTGGAACTCTGGAATATTAAACTCATCTAGAAATGCATAACCTAATGCATCGTAATCCACAACAGTGTGATGCAGATCATACTTCATGTACCAATTATGTGCACTCCATTGTATCTTAGTAGAACAATTACTAGCCTTTTTATATGAAGTTGTAATTCCCTTAACGCACTATAGAAGTTCACAGTTATGTACATGCTCTTTTGCATATTTAATACCCTTATATTCTAGCAAGTGTAAATACATCTCATAGAAAATGTGAGGTGGTTGCTGTGGGTATGGACCTTGCTCACCAGATCTAGAACCAAAGCCTCTACCATTATTTTCTCCACCTCTGATCTGCTTGATCTAATAGATCTAGATCCTCTACATCCTCATAATCCTCCCATGTGCCCTACTACATGGAGTATACCCATTGGTGTACTTTATTACATCCCAAATGTAGTTCTGAACTTAACTCCCATGGTCTACAAAGTCACTATACTCCCTGAAGTATTCCCAATATTTTGTGAGTCCATGATCTGTCCTAATTATGTGCCTATAAATATTCCTCCAATTTTACATCTAAATAATGACTTTCTGTGATACCATAGGTGTGCTTGTTATTTCATGTAATTTTGAATTAAATGGAAAATGATATCTACCCATAGCTACCTGATTACCTACACTAGCACAATTCTCAATGAATAATTTTGGAACTGGGACACCATGTGCAAGGGCTAGGTCAACATGTGGGTTCATATGCACGCTTGTGGTTCTTAATATTTCCTCCTCTAACATCCTCTCATTTGAGGCTAAAGAGGATTATCTACAACATTTTCCTAAGTGTGGGAGAGCCTGACACTACAGGTCCATGTTTTTCATGTGAGCTTCAAATATTAAGTAAGCCATCTATGTCCATAACTCCATAAAAATCCTCATCATCACGATTCCTTGCCAATTCCCTCTATTGAGCTTCAATATACTTGTGTCATCTTTCCTCTCTCTGTCTTTCTGCCACCAGGTCTATCATCCTTTAGGAAACCTAATTTTTCCCTTGTGTGTAGAGGGGATTTAGCTAGCCATAGGGAGGCGCTCTAAATCCAACTCTATCACCAATATCTTAGTTTCTATGGGTATAATGTGCAAATATGATCCTTTAGGCTCGTGTAAGAACCTGAACTAAGCCTCCTCTCAACATAAATAAGTAGAAATAACATTCTCTAATGTATAATTACACAAAACACCAGCCCACCAATGATATACATCTCTACTCCAATTCACAACAACATCAAAACATCATTTGGTAATGTTCTTACGTCTAAATCTTCGGCCTTAATTCCAACTCTTTCCTTGTGCATTTGCTATCAGCCAATAATATAATTCTACTCAAAATATGCAAAATAAAGTCTCATAAAACACATCATAAAGATTTTATTCCACCCATCGACATGCATTGAAATCAGGTCCAGTGTTGTATTTATGAGAAAACATATCTTCTCTGTTTTCAACCCTAATTTCAATTCTATTAAGATTCAATCGATGCGCCATTTGTATGCAATGTCTTGGTAGATATTTTGAAAAGAGGTCTCAGAAATGAAATTAAAATTTAGTATTATTATTTCACTCAACTACTATGCATGGTGACACCTCATTAAGGTATATCTGAACACCCACTCGAAGCACGTGAAGCTACCAGGTCCCTCTCTATTTTCTCGTCAAGATGTTAACATGCAGATACATGATATTATATAGAAAAGTAGTCATTCAATCATAAGAACTCATTGCATACATTTAATTAGAAACACATGTAATAATGAAACGTACAGATCTGATAACAACTAATATCATATGGACCATGTAGTCACCATACTTAGTCACTTCAATTATCATAATCCAACCACAATGATCCATTAATAACAGAGTCTTACATAACTGAAGATGAATACATAACAATGATTACCATGCCGTATTTTTGTGTTAGTATATCAGAACAAAATAACCCTATCACATCAACTGTGTCTAAGATAATGGAGAACATAAAATATTTATAGGGGTGGGGACTTTCCCTTCACCACCTATACATCCTCAAAATATACTATATGCTCAAAATAGCCATGCGTACATATAAAAGAAACCATAAAACATGCATGATTTCATAACAAGACAAATGATATATTAAATCTATAAATAAACCTTTCTTTAATCCTATTACTATCCCCGATCCATGCATGACTATTCATCTTAACTTTATTAAAAAAATATCTCTTACTTGGCCTTCATGTCTCCTTGATTTTCTCCTTGGAATGATCCACACTCTAACTTGTTTTTTCTATTTTTATCCAGTGACTGCAAAATTAGATAAGTATTGAATGTTTTATTCTTGGGCAAGAAACCCATACAAAAAAATTTACTGATTCTTGCACCTTCTCATGTGCCCCCCTACTTGTATGCCATAATTTCCAGCATTCCCTTAACACTTAGTCATTTTTCTAGTTCAACATTTCCCTAGAATAATTTCATTTTTGTCCTCGGAAATGGGGTTTCTCGACTTCACCCTCCAAGTATACAAATAATAAAGAATGAATTAAAGAATGAAAGGTAATGGGTGCCCATTGTTAATCATTTAGTTGGGAGTAAAATATTTGGGTATTCCTTATTGATGGTGCTCTCTAGCTCATTCCATTATGCAATCCCCCTTTTTTCATTGTATTTGGGACTTTTCTAACCACCTTTTCCATATCCTCTAGAATCAATTCTTCCCTACTATTTTTGAGCTCTTTGTTCCCCCCATCTAAGCCTGAAACCATCCCTTCCATGAAATCCATCTTCTGCACCACCATTGATCCCAAATATTTTATTTCATCTTTATGTGGCTTCCTGGCTACCTTAAGCATGTCACCTTTTCTCGTAATCATAGTTGTCTTCTCTCCTCTCCCAAACACCTCAAGATTATTTTCCTTGAGAACTTAATTTTCTTCCTAGACCATATATGCCTTAAGGATCTTCTCTGGATCCTGGCATTTTCTCAATGCCCACCCCACATTCTTTAGTTCATCTTTCAAATTTTAGAGTATAACGTCATATTACAACATTTTGTGCACTAAAAACATTTTATTTTGTTCCTTCTTTGCATCGATATCTCTTTCACTTAGCACCGACATGCTTGTATCTTACCCTAATAATAAATGTACTAAGAAATGTAAGTAGTGAAATGGGGAGGGAAATGTTCTGGATCCCTTATCTTCATATTGCAGGCATGAGTCCAATATTTCTTCTCCTATCTACTTGGACATATATAAGATAGCTATCACCTTATGTTTTTCTCTTTCCTTTAGCCCCATTAATCACTGGAATTCCTCTTTTTTATCATTTTTATCCTCTAGTAGTTATTTAAGGGTGGATCCTTTATCTATATTCCTACTTGTGAATGAGCTACAATATTTTTTGAGGCATTTCTTGCATGTTCATCTGTAAATTGTATGGGTTTCACCATGATGTGTGTTTCATGAGGAACCTTCTTCCTTTTGTGCCTAATGTATGCTTGCTTATTCACAAGAAATTTAGGTTTTTCTATATGCATCTGCATATTCTAGGAAAGATACTTTCTAGTGTGCACATTCATGCCTTCCAGATTCAACATTTCCCATCCATATATCTTCTTAAGAAAAAGTGTTCTCTGAAACCTTATGTAAATGATTTTATTAGGGTTATTGGAATGCCCTAGGTTTGGCGTCCACAACATTTGTTCCTTGTTTCTCCTATCATTATGCCTTCCTGTAGATACATAGGTTTCAGTGCCTGTAAGTATCCCTACTTCTATTCCTCCTTAACCACCTCTATGCTCACTAGTTTTCTCCTCCATACTATTCTCCTTTTCTGTATCACCCCTAGTGTGACCTTCCTCCTCGCGCTCACTAGGTACTTTTATATTGTGCTGAGTCTCTTCATTTTTGGGCCCTTATCCTTCATGCTCATCTCCTCCTTCCATATTTACAAATGATGGTGAATTAGTATTATGTGTAGCTTTATCGGAAAACCCTTCCTCCTTGCTATCACCTTTAGGCACATATTTTTTACTTCTCTTATACTCCTCCTCCTTCTCTAGGATTGGCTTAATAGGAGGTGTCATCAGAAACCACCTCAATAGATTTGAGGTCCCTTCGCTAATAATCAAGTCCTTATGTCATCTACGCAATATCCTTTTGCATTGGTCCAACACACCACTATATTCTTTCTCCATCTCCTCTAGCTCGAGGTCAATATTCACTTTTTCCTATTCTTGTTTGGGAGATGAAACCTTACGTGGCATGTTTGTACATATAGTGTGCTTGCTATGGGGGGTGTATGTGAGTGGAAATTCTTCCCCAGTAACGTACTTACCATTTTGGAACCTCAGTCTGAGATAAACATACATGTGCAAAATCATATTTCTTCCCAACTGTAATAGATATAGGAGTTATATCAATATTATCCAACTCCATCATTTCTTCATAGGCCTTCTTGTTTGGGTAAACATATGTCTTGTGAAGAATGTGATAATCTATGTCCACCTTATTTTCACTATACAACCTGTTGATAGAGTCTATGAAATAGCACACAAAAAATGCAAATGGTAACTTACACCATGGGCTCTTCTTGCTAGCTTTCATGAAGAATATTCCTAAGTAAAATTTCTAATAAGCTATAAATTCAGCTTGTCTATACAAAACAAATGGAAATTTCCTTGGGATGCAACATTCTCACTCAAAAGTGTCACTCATCCTTCTATACCACCTATTCATGCACTACTTGAAGGGGCCCAAAATATTACCTTCACAAGTAAAATTGGCAAACCTCTAGGCTTGTGACTTGTGCTTCAAGGGATACACCCACATCATGTCCTTTGGCCCATCTAATACACAAATCTCAACACCAATAGATGTAATATTTTTCCTCAAGTTATTTTATTACCTTTCTCTATCTGCACATGCGCCTCCTTAAAAATGCTCTCTGTGATGTATTGTATAATGTTGTAATACATCTTGTTTTCCATCTTTCATGTGATGTGCAACCAACACTTGTTAACGTCCTTCCACATTTCATACGTTCCTAACTTACATCTTACGAGGGGTGTAGCCACTCATGTAGCACAATATTCAATGTTGGATACCGATCGCATGGTCCCCTTTATGGTAATTCAACGTGACTGTTGTGGTTTCTACTCCTACCTAAAGATGTAAACTATGTTTTTGGGATTTTATGTCCTATAATTACAAACTATGAACCAAAACTGTCATAAATTTTAAATGTGTGAAATTATATTCCTACTCTAAAAATAAGATATATAATCCAAGAGGTGCGAGGAGCCCAACACAAGTGGATTTTATTATATTAAAATACAATACACAAATCTAAAAATAGGTCTAAACTAACTCCTTTTTTTTCTTTTTTCTTTTATTTTAAAATAAATAATAAAGAATTAAATTTAACTATAAGTTAATGATGTAAATAAAAAACCCTATTTATATCCAACCTATTTTTGTAATCAAAATGGAGCTGATATGAACCTTATGCACTTATAGCCTAAGTAGACTACTGTATAAATGAGCTCACTAAAAATTGTTTTTTTAGTGATGTTTTTAGTATGGGAGAAGAAGATGATTGATCTAAATTATTTGGAAGAGGAACAAAAAATGATTATTGTTGGTTCAAGATAGAGAAGAAGGATAGTCTAAAGGCCCTTGTGTTTTCTTTTTTAATAGTAGTAGCAATACATAATCCTCAGGTTGCTTTATATGGGAAGAAATCTCCTTTGGAGTTGTTTTCTACCTTTGGATCAATAATAAAATAGTAATAGTGTTCTATAGAACATATATCTTCAAAAAAATTAGGGGTTCAAGAAATGAGCACTTAATTTTCTTAATAAAAAATTCTAATTCATTTTAACCTTAGGTTGGGATCAAAAAATAAATCTATAGCTTAGATTAGATCCCCAGATGGCGAACTCAAGTTACAGGGAGTAGGGTTGATGAAAAATGTGTTAAAAATAAGTTTAAACATGTACATGGTGAAATAAAGTAACAAAATTTATGACCGAGAAGATTGAGTTTTAAAATATGTTGCACAAGAGATAGAAACATTAGTTCTTGTAGGAAAATCTTATCCAACTACCACATCGAGAGATGTAATGACTACTAAGTAGAACATAACAGCTAAAGTGGGAGACAAAATCATTGTGGAATTTGACAAAAGTGACACGAAGGGGGATGAAACCACCACAATGGTTGTGTATCCATTATTGCGGTACCATCCAAGGTGGCAAAAGGGGGCTCATAGGAGAAGAAAAGAAGGCTCCAGGAGGGATTCGAATGGCTATAAAGAGATGCAAAGGAGTCTGAAGGTTAAAGAGTAGGATGGGAAGGGATATTGAGACAAAAAAAAATGCACTTATGACTATTACATTACACCTCTAGCATGTTGTTATATAAACAATTTCTAAGTATGAAGATTAGACACAAATGAATCCTTTTAAAAGTCCTATTGATTTTTCATTATTTTGGTGGTGAAATTTTCTTATACTTCTTGAATTTACATATTTTGGTCAAGTCACAAGAATCCGTGCCCATGTTCTTAATCTTATTTATGTCTCTTAGCTTTAGTACAATACCACCTATCAAGGATACTACCTCTCAAGTGCTTGTGTCCCTTTTGGGTACTTTTCCCCATTTTCTTTGTTTTTTCTATATTAACATTTGGCACTTAAATTAGGGTATTTTATAATTATTTGGGTCTACCTTTGGTTTCTCTGAGTGTCGAAATTCAATAAATGAAGTCATATATATACAAAATCTACTGACCATTATTAGGGGATGGGCGATTTAGGATCTCAGTTTCTATATACCATCTACAAGAGAAACATTCAAGGACTATATTTTTTTCTATAATATTCACTACATAGGAGAGATTATTCTAAATTCCATCTCACACATTCATCTTTTGGGAGAAGTAGTTATATCCCACTATTTTGTTGCAACTGACACAAAGGAAACCTATCTTTGAGGGACACATTTAAATCACACACAAACAAACACGCGCGTACAAACACACACATGCACACATAGAAGAGAGAGAGAGAGTGTGTGTGTGTGTATGAAACATAATGTAATAGTTGGTTACAATCACAATGGTGTGACCACTGAGGTTAGTCTAGATAATTTTTTTTTAATATTTATTAAATCTTATGTTTTGTTAAGATTTATAAAGGTAGATAGAGTTTGTTTTACAGGTAAAAGTGTAACACCATATCTCTATAGTGAATTTGATGTGAAAAAATGAAAGGAAGAAGCTACGTTCATACCCTAAAAGACCATAAGTAGAAAACTTTCCTAGATACTAGTCCCTATATCAGACACTAGCACCCTACGCAGTCGTGGCCCCCCTTTGGGTGGTTTTGTCTGAAGGGTTTCTAGACTTCAGTTTCTTAGAAAGATCCTACATATTCTAGATCCAACGTTCTCATATTGTTTCCCATCCTAAAATCATCCCATATATATTAATACAACCTAAGTCAATCTTACCTCACTATTTGTTGTTGTTGTTAATACTTTTCATGTTAGATATTGCTTATTACTATCATATTCATTTGATCTTAGACCTATGATATAGATTAATTTTTTATAAATTATTTGTTGAACCTGACATGAAATGAAAATCACTTGCTACTACCTTATATTCTTCACAAAATACATTGCATACTAGTTGATTCGTCTTCTTAGTGGATATGGCATATACATGATCTGGTGGAAAATTTCAAAATTCATAAGTTCCCTAAAATTCCCAAAACCATGACAGTATGGTAGATCATTCTGAGACATTATCGATTATATTAAGAACACTGAAAACAAATATTGTATACTCAAGTTACCGTTAATTGGCCAATCATGCCATGACATGTGGAAAAGTGAAATTTGGAGAAAATGTAAAATTTTGTTTCATGATGCCAATATTTGACAATCATGTTTGTACAAGTGGGCCTCACTATATGTTGGCTAGGGGAACTTAGATAAAATTGACACAGTTTTTATGGAGGGGTGTCTTTCCTGCATTTTCTTCATAATTACATGTCACAATGTTTCTGTATATATGCCTCTCAGTGTATTTATATGATCAATTTATATATATATATATATATATATATATATATGCATTGTATTATAATTATGTCATACAGGTCAACTATTGTATTTGGGTCTAGCTTGTCGCATCTATTTATAACCTTGGCCGAAATTCCACATTGCTTGACACGTACTTTGACTTACCACTTGGCTTCTAAACTCCATAGTAGCCATGTACGTGGCTTACCAAACCTTGCATCCCACAAAACCATCCACATGTCAAATAAACATTTCCACACACCACTCACATGGCATTCTAACCATTGGTCACCTACGTGACAAGAAAAATACAAATATGCGTGGCCTAAGCCACATCCAAATATGGTGTCTAACCTTTATTTAAACCCCATCAATGTGGGATTATTCCCAAATTAGACAATAAAAATGTGGAGGGTGGTTGGGGTTGTTTGAACCCCCAACAACCAATTTACTAAAATTAAACCTCACCGCTAGACCATTATATATATGCATTGTATTATAATTATGTCATACAGGTTAACTGTTGTATTTGGGTCTAGATTTTCACATCTATTTATAATCTTGGCCAAAATTCCACATTGCTTGACAAATACTTTGACTTACCACTTGGCTTCTAAACTCCACGGTAGCCATGTACATGGCTTACTAAACCTAACATCCCTCAAGACCATCCACATGTATAATAAACATTTCCACACTCCACTCACATGGCATTCTAACCACTGGCCACCTACGTGACAAGAAAAAGGAAGAGATGTGTGGCCCAAGCCACATCCAAATAGGGCGTCCAACCTTTATTTAAAGCTCACCACAAACTTTAAACCCCATCAATGTGGGATTATTCCCAAATTGGAAAATAAAAAGGCGGAGGGTGGTTGGGGTTGTTTGAACCCCAAAAAACCAATTTAATAAAATTAAACCTCACCGTTAGACCATTATGGCTATGTGAGTTTTGAAAGCAATGCACTTCTATTTAAAGGAATCTTTTTATAGGTCTGTGGATTGGGCTGAATAGACCAGTCTTCCGAAATCATCATTTTTAGAGCACTTAATGGAAAAACAAGAGTTCGAAGTGAACTATTGAAATGTTTTAAGACCTTAATTCATACTTATCTAATCAACAATTAAGATCATAAATTTTATTATAATTAAAATAACAAAATTTAAAACATCTTTGATGAAATGGTGTTTATTGGATAGTATACCTACTAATTTTCTTATTCTTATGATTTTCATCATCTGAATTTTTAAATTTTTTGAAACTTCACTTTCATCTCTTATTTATTTTTATTTTTATTATTACAAAGGTTTTGAGAAATTGTTGAGTAAATATTAGATATTACAATTGATATTTGTATAACAAGGAACATTCAATGGTTGCATACTATATCCTATTATGATAATACAATAAAGCGAGTTATTTCTAATTTTGAGGTAATTAATCATAAATTATATCTCTATTTGGAAAACATTTGTTCCATTTATTTAAATATATTTTGGTTCTCTATACTTTAGAATGGTAAGAAAATTTTTCTCCACCAAACTCAAAATTGTAGGAATCTTAGGGTTATTCAAATGTATAGTAATATCGATTTAATCACATATAAAATATATAAATAATTCCAAATATGTGTGGATATGTATAAATAATTTTTATTTAATTTTTGACGAAATTATATATATATATATATATATATATATATATATATATATATATATTATTGTTAATTGGTTTTAAAGGGGACCATACCTTGTAGTACAAAATATCTCAAAAGACAAATATAACATAAGTGTAGCAGTGGATTTTTGACCTATGGGGACCACATATTAGACAACTAGACCTAAAAGCCAGACAAAATAGTTAAAAACTAGGGCAGGGGAAATACTGCCAGCATGTAGCAAAAACCTAACCAACCAATAGAAACATAACGGCTATATAGTTCCAAACAACTAACAGAGATACCAAAAGAAGAAAAAAGGAAAATAAATCAAAGCCATCATTTGAGAGTATTAGAGAACACCTTTTTTGCTTCCTTTTGTCTCGCATGTTTCTTTTACCTTGTCTGTCTTGATAGTTTCAAGAAGTAATAACCAAACTTTGACCTCGATATGGTGGGGTTTATAGGATACCTGCAGATGTTGATTATGTTTTTATGCACCGTGTTCAGAAAAAGCGAGATGATTCTATCTTGTGAATGAGACTCCTATCATCAAATCTGCAATGATATGTTAAAACAAAAGTTATTAATCAAGATAAAGAACTTTGATATTTATTTAATACATATATTTGTGTGTAATAAAATATTACGAAACAACATATGCTTATCACTTATTTAAATACATATATGATTTGAGAATAATTCATGATTAAATCTGCAAGTCAGATTCTTGATCAGTATAGAGATTTTAAGAGAAAAGGGAATGAGATTCAACTGAGTTGGTACTCTCCACCTCTTCTTCAGTTAGGTTCGAGTTCGGGATGGAAATGTAATCCTCAGCAAAGAAGTCTAAATCTTCTTCTTGGGTGTTGTATTGTTGTGCAAAGGTGGATTCTAAGCAAGAGATGATGATGTGACTCATGGGATTCTAAAGCAGTACTGTAATCCTCCTCCAATTGCTCAAGACCAGTTTCGTAGCGGTGCTCTAATCGGGTAAGCTCTTCTTGTAACCTCAATGTCTCATCATAGGCATTCAAGAAGGCATTAGTAGCTTTACAAATGCATTATGTGGAAGTGAATATGGCTATAAGATGATTAAGTAGAACACCCTTAATGGCACATAATTCAAAATCATTGATCAAATCATACAGTTCCCAATAGAAAGGATGGAATATGCGAGGGAATGAATCAACTATATGAAAATTAGGACTTCTAATGCCATATGAGAACATGAAACTTGACAAAATATTAGTAGATAAAAAGAAATATGTCCTCATTTTGATCAAATTGAGTGAAAAAAGTAAAGAGGCAAAAATAATAGGAATTGTAGGCGATTAAGGTAATAACTAGCGATTACTGTAAATTTAGATTAATTTTTTAAACAAAGTGACACTTTATGATCTAGATTTCAATTTCTCAAAAAACAAAGTGATTGCAACGTAAAGAGGAATCATAAGTAAGAATGTTCCTATTTATATTGATTTAAGATGAATAAAATAAAAGATTTTACCTTTTTGGATCTCTAGTATAAACGATGGACATAAATGGCTGATTGAAGGGCGAGAAGGAGCGATTTGATGATGATTCTAATGTTCCACAAAGAGCGTGACATTGTAGTGTGTTGATGCAGGGGTCTTGAATGCCTAGTGGATTGAGAAAATGAAATAATGTACCTACAAATAATATGGATTTGTGATGCAAATGGGGTCTTAAATATTTATCTTATAGATCACCGGTGATTTGGTAAATCACCGACGATTTCGGGGAAATCTTAGTCATACTGCAAACCGAATGATTTTCTTCTATTTTTCATTTGAAAGGATGGGTTTTGAGTTTGTTTGATGTGATGGAGTTTAAAAAATCACAAGGTGACTTATTTGGAGTTAGAAAGGGGTTAGATTTTTGTATATTTGATTAGTTAGAAAATAAGTAAATTTAGGAAGGTATTTAGTGTGATTTTAGTAATTTGTTAAGTGACTCGGTGAGATGTTGTGGAAAAATAGATGAGGTGTGAAGGTGAGGTGTGAGGAGATAATATCCATTCATATATTTTAATCACTTAAACAATTATTTTCAGATTATGATGGGATGAATTAACTAAAAATGGGGATGATACAATAAAATGTTGCAAGTGTGTCATTTTTAGTCACATGCTTGTTTAGGTGTAGGGGTGCAAATTTTTTGTGTCTACATTTTCCCATTTTTTTCTGGTAATTTTTGGGTAAATTACTAGACAAAAATGATGAAATAAAATTTTGTTGGTATCGGTGAATCAATTATAATGCAATACAATGAGCACTAGTGTGTTTTTGTTTTAGAAAGGCTTTCCCTACTTGAAAGGGGTTCAAAGCATGATGTTGGGGAATCAAGTGTCAAGGTGGCCAAGGGGCTCAACGCTTGCAGATGTATGATTCTTACTAGAAAAATGGGGAAAAGGACAAGTGATGGGGGCCAAAGGGCTTGTCTCCCATAGACATATGGAAAATCCCAATACCGTGTTTGTGTTGTTTCAACTAAAGGTGTCTATGGGCTAATGTAGATTTCAGGGGCATGGCACACTTGTCTGTGTTTTGTATTTTGGTGTGTTTTTGCTGGATAAAGAAGGCCACATATATAAAAAATCCCAAAATAGGGTAATAATCGGTGATTGAAACAATCACTAGCAATTGGGTTGGGAAATAAATCAGGGGTATAAATACCCCAGATGGTTTTGATTATTTTGTATTTTGTATTGTACATAAAAGTGACTTGTTAGAAGGAAAAAAAAGTGCTTTTTGAGCAAAAATCATGTCAAATGGCCTCATCTAATAGTAAAAAAAAATATCATTCTTGTTGTGGTAGGATAAAATTATGTTTTATTTTAGTTTTCTTGCAATTTTGTGGATTTTAGGATTTTTAGAGGGATTTAGGGCCGTGTCAGTGCTTTAGGGTAGAATAGAATGAACCTCTAGCAATTGGCTCAATCACTAGCGATTGAGGTGAATCGCTGACGATTCACCTGCAATGCCAATGCTTTGTGATTGGTGTTGCAAAAAAGTGATTTTTGAGAAATGTGTCTAACATTTTTAGATGTTTAGAATAATATTTCTCATTTTTTCCTATCATACTTGCGTTTTATGACAATAATTTATAGTTGTGAGTGTTTTATTATAATTTACATCTTTATTAATGTTTTTTTTTGTTTTTTGTTTCTGTAGATAGATACTCAGTTGACCATACGAGACCGCATCCCCTTTATGTTGGATTAGGTGAGATAGGATCTATCTAATGATGATTGGGTTCATTAAGAGACCGTGGGGTTTGGTGGCATGAGATATTATAGGAGAGTGCATAGATGTTGTAGTATGATTCTTGCATTATTGGAGAGGTGGAATCCTTCCACCAACACTTTTTGGCTACCCACATGTGATATGACCATCACACTCAAGGATGTTCATTGGATTATGAGGCTACCTATGAGGGGGGAGACTATCTATTGCATTTAAAATATAGAGATAGCCAATAGTATGCAACATTTCTATGGAGGTGATGTTTTGGGTGATAGTTATACTTCAGGGGCTTTTGAATATCACACTTTGTATGGTGCTGGTAGAGATGCTTGTCCACAGACGACCATGATGATGATAGGGATTTCATGTTTTGTGTTGCTAGATTCAAGGGGAGGTTAATTCCCATGGATGATGACTAGAGTGGTTGCAAAGATGATGGAACACCATACTATCTTTAAGTGGGATCCTAGTTTATTGGAACAAACATAGAGAGATTTGTGGGCTTAGATGAACCACAAGTGATATGGGATCGATGTTGCTTTCCTACTACAGTGTTGGGAACATGAGCATATTGATGTTACACATCCATTGGAATTTCCTAGTGCTAGTGAGGTGAGGCACCCAGGTTTCATGAGGTGGAGCCAGAGCTTAGGCCAAGCTAGGAAAGCCAAGGGGCCTACTTATTACAAGGATTTGATTTATGGATTACATTTCAGATATGTGATTTGGTGCCCATATGTTGAGTTTTTTGAGGATATATCTTGTTTGTAGTAGGATATTTAGGTGTAGGGATAGAGAGGATGAGATGATATTCTTTATTTGGGTGAGGAGACAGTTTGGATTAATTCATGGTATACCCGAGGAGACAATTTTGTATAGACGAGATGATGGGGAAAGTGATACCCCACAGGTAGTTGTGACTTGACCAATACCCTATGTTGATGAGCTAGGGGCATGGGTCTATATGAGGATGACATGATGGTACCAATTGATGATGTAGGGGTGACTCCTGATTTTATTGTTTATTAGTCCCCTTCATTGTGAGGATTTGAGAGGACAAGGATTGTAGAGAGGGCAGACCGATTAGTTAGACGTGTACGAGCTCAAGCAAAGAAAGGAGCTAAGGAAGGTGTTGAGGCTGAGGAGGAGAGGGTGGATGGTTATGTAGCCATTTCTCCATATGTTTCTACTGTGATGGTCGAGATGACCGTAGCAGAGATCGAGAGAGTTGCTAGTTACAGAGAGTGGGATGAATTGATAGGAGTACGAGATACTCTCATTGGAGAGAGGGATGCATTTATTCTAGAGCATGATGGGCTTAAGGCCCAACATGTATATGTTTCTTCTTAGAGAGACTAGTATAAGAATCAGGGAGACACTTTCAGGAAGGCCATGGGGATCACAAGGCCTTCCATCTCTAGGACAGAGATATCAACATTGGTTAGACAAAGAGGGCCATTTATAAGATCTTCTAGTATGATCACGGTATCTCATTATGAGCCCATGAAGGTAGAGTGGGACTATTATGTAGACATGATTATCAAGAAGTACCCTGATGCAACATTGTATGTTGATTACATATCTGTCCAAGTGAAGCACAATAGCAGCAAGACCGAGTGACAGTGTTGCAAGTGTAGGGCCCCTACCTTGAAGACTGTCGAGGGGGGATGATGACACAGGAGGGGTTAGTAGCGTAGTTGCGGGAGGGACTCTAGATCCTAGTCTAATGGATCTTACTACTTGATTGTAGGCTCATAAAAGCTCTTATTCTATGACATTATATTGATTATATGGACATTTGGACTTTGATATATATGTATATGATGGTCTCAATTTTTAGTTCTATGATAGACCCTTGATTTTTTACAAGGATGACATGGTTATACATTTTATCAAATATGACGATGATTATATGATTACATGATTTTGTATATGATGATGATGATTATGACGATGACTATGATTATTTACAAGTTATTATGTTTATGATATCTTATATGTTGCATGAAATATTTTTCAAGTGTGTTTATTGTTATATTTTGATTATGTGGTTAAAAAAATGTGAATCAAATGTAATATAAAATAAAATAAAGTAAAAATGGGAAGGAAAAATGCCCTATTGAATAATATACTAGCAATGGGTTTTGATAATTCTTGCACTTGTAGCCTTTTAAAATGATAAATGAGACTATCAGTAGATAGTCCATACAATTTACGATGGACTTGGATGAAGTGGACGAAAGACCAATATGTATGCATGCTTTATATTTTAAAAAAGAGTTATCCTTTTTGACAAAATTAAAGGGAATCAACGCCCTAGATATTTATGATAATTTTTTTTTTGAATCAAACTAATCAATGTGGGAAGCTTGCTTATGGGAAATTTTATCAATGCATAAAGCTTTCCTGGATGCTCTCATATTTTGATACATTTGCAGAGGTTGATCAAAACAGGAATCCTTTTTCTTAGGGAGCCATCCTTCGAGGGTGTGGTCTACATTTAATATTTTTTATTTGAATGGTCATCCTTCAAGGGATCCATCCACAAATTTTTACAATGCTAGTTTTCCTTCAAGGGAGCAGTCTATTTATATATATATATTTAATTTTAACAAGAGGCATCCATATGTATTATTTTTACTTTATTTTGAGCTGAGAGAGACCCTAATAAATCATCCATTAAGGAGGGGGTAGATGTATAAGTGAGGAATATTCATTTGCCCCATGTATAAATGTAGCAGTTCTAGAGGATATTGTTAAAAAGAGTGGCATTTATTGAGCACGATGGCATGATAAAGTTCAACCAAAAACTATCGTCATGATAATCAACCATTTAATAATAGAATGGCTGTAAATGTAGAGCTTTTAGAGGCACCTATTTAGGTTCCCCACAAAGACAAGAAAGATGATATGCTCCCAAACCATATTTATGAGTAATAACGTAGGCATTAATCCAATTAGGGGTGAAATTCCCACATTTACTTTGTTCTAATTTGGTCACATTTTGATTTTCCTTAAGTACTAAGTCACCTATTTTGAATTCATGTTCTTTGACATGTTTCTTATATGTTCTACTAATGTGTTGTTGATAAAATTGGTAATGTTCAAGGGTTGTTACGTACTTTTCATCCAATAATTCTAGTTGTGCAAGATTATTTTAACAAAATTCTTCATTAGGGATGCAATACTTTAAAGATACATAGACTGATGGAATTTGAATTTCTAAGGGTATGATGGCTTCAGAACCATAGACAAGTGAATAACGCATAGTGCTAGTTAGTGTATGAATACTAGTCTGATAAACACAAAGGGGGAACAAAATTTGAATGTGTCAATTTCTTCCTGCATCATTTACCATTTTCATGAGGATCTTGTTAAGTGTTTTGTTGGAAGCCTCTGCTTTTCCTTTTTCCTGAGTATAGTATGGTGATGAGAATCTTAGTTTAATATTGAAATTATCATAGAGCTTTTTAACCTCCTTATTTTTAAAGGATTTACCATTTTTTGTGATAAGCTTATGCGGAATGCCAAAACGACATATGATGTTTTGATATCTGAAATTGATGATGGGTCCAAAATTTTTTGATGTCAGAGGAATTGATTCAAAAATTTTAGTAAAGTATTCAGTTGTAGTGATGATTGAATGATGTTGTTGAGATGATTTTGGATTGATTTTGCTAATGAGGTCTAACCCCCATTGAGAGAAAGGACATAAGTCTTGAGTTGGCTGCAATGTTTGACTCGGGATGTGAATGAGATCATAATGGAGTTGATATTTAACATAATTTTTGACATATTCTCAAAAGTATGGTAATAATAGGCAAATAATAACCTATCCATATGACAGGATTAGCGATGGAATTTCCACTTAAACGGCCTCCACAAATTCCATCATGGACTTATTTAACTTCGTTAGTTGATGCATATGACTTGAGACACCGTAGTAATACATCATCAAAACTAAATTTATAAAGGATGCCCCTTATGACCATGAAGTGAGTGACATGTTGAAGGAAGGATTGTTTAGTACCTTGCGATAAGTTTGGTGGGATTTTAGATTCATTAAGATAATCAAATATTTGGGCTTACCATAAATGTAATGGAATTTTTGTCAATAATGTTTATGGAAGGTAGCTCATTTTGATGTGAAGGATGATCTAATCGTTGAATAACTATGGAAATTTTAGTTTTATCCTTTTATTTCTCCGTTTCAAAAAGGAAAAGAGATCCTAAAGAAGCCACGGTGTCTATAAACCTGTTAGATGATCGTGGAATGGTTTGGATAGTATAATGATCGAATGCACCAAGGATAAAATTGACAATGGCTTTAAAATTTGATTTTTTTTTTTACATTAATACTCTGCTTTAAATTGACTGATGATGAATTTTTAATCTTCGTAGATTTCCAATACATGGATACCTAGGAGAATAGCGGTTTGCAAACCCATGATTAAAGCTTTGTATTCTGCCATGTTATTAGTACACTAAAAATTGAGTTTGAATGATAATAGGATGGGAATGTTCTAGGGTGGTATGAAAACAACACCAAATCCTACTATTCTTAGCTTTTAGCGTCGTCAAAGAAGAGGGTCATTTTGACAGTGACAAAATATAATTCACCATCATCAGGTTCAATGATGTTGTTAATGGATTCATCTTGAAAGCATTCATGAGGTGGTTCGTTGTCAGAAAGTGGTGCTTCTGTGATTTGATCAGTTATGGCCTACCCTTTGGTAGATTTTTGTGGTATAATTTATAGGTCCAACTCAGTCATTAACATGAGACATTAGGTTATGTGGTCATTATGATAAGGTTTATCATGCATGGTTTTAAGCGGAATAAAACTGGTGACAACATATGTTTTGTGATTAAGAAGATAATGTCATAGTTTGGAGGTGGCAAAATACAATGCACAACAAAAATTTTCAGCTTCAGAATAACGTGTTTTGTATTCATGGAGTGTGTGACTAATGTAGTGTACAACTTATTCATAACCTTTATTATCATCGTGGGCAAGCATAGCTCTTAGGGCATGTTGGGAAGTGGATATATATAGGTAAAATGGATCCCCATCATGCGGTGAAGTGAGCACAGGTGGCGATAATAGATAAATTTTGATTTCATAAAAGGCTTTCTGACAATCAGAATCCCATTGAAATACTATATCTTTATGGAGTAAATGGTGAAATGTTAGATAGCGGTCAGAGAGCTATGCTATGAAAGGTCATATGGATTGTAACTTTCCTTGTAGGCTATGCATTTGTTTGAGATTAGTAAGTGGAGGCATATCAATGATTGCTTTGAAATTTATGGGATCAACTTTAATTCCATGAAGATATACAATGCATCCTAAAATCTTTTTGGTGAGGAGAATGAAGACACATTTTTCTAGATTCAAGTGGAGATAGAATTGAATGAGATGGGTGAAGATTACTTCAAGAACATCAAGATGTTTTTTTACGAAATTTGGATTTTCTGAGGAGTTCATCTATGTAATCCTCAATAATTTTTTGAATGAGGTCATGGAAAATATATGTCATAGCACGCTGATATATTTCCCCTGCATTTTTAATCCCAAAAGGCATGATATAATAACAAAAGGTTCCCTAAGGGGTGATTAAGTATGTTTTACGTTTATCGTCAGGTGCAATAATGATTTGGTTTTAACTTAAAAAACCATCCATAAGGGAAAGCATTTCATGGCCTACTGTGAGAACTACAAATTGTTCTATGTCTGGAAGAGGGAAATTATCTTTGGGACAAGAAAGATTAAGATCTCTAAAATTGGTACAGATGCAAATTTTTCCTAAAGCTTTGGTTTTTGGGGACAATGTTAGAGACCCATTCTTGATGATCAATGGGTATATGAAATTAGTAGATAAGAGATGCTGCAACTCTTCTTTAACAAGGAGAGCTATACGAGGGTGTATTTTGTGGAGTTTTTGTGTGACTGGTTTGGCAGTAGGATATGTGATGATGTTATGTATGGCTATTTTGGGATCAATTATGGGCTTATCACCATATGACCAAGCAAAGTCCTGACAATATTTTGTTAAAAAGAGGTGAAGTCGTGTAATTCTTATGGATTGAGTCTTTGAAAAAATTTGACTATACAGGGATCCTATGAGGTTCCAAAGTTAACATTGATAGTGGATTCGTTTAGAAGAGTTGAAGTGTTAGGTGGAATTTTTTTTGAAGAAAGTGTTGTTCTGCTCCCATGTGAGAGAGAATTTCTTGATCGACCTGAAACTAAAGGATATCTACGATTGGTAAATCTTCTTCAATTATGTTTGGTGAAACAAGTGGCAATGATTTGATAGAGTTTCGTGATTGATATGTGATTGGTCCTAAAGATATAGTATTGAATAATTTTTTTTGGGTGGGATAGATACAATGTCATATGTATCTGTGGAATCCTTAAATTCGGTGGGTGATGGCGATTATGATCCAAAATTTGATACGGGGGTTTCTTTGTCGGATGAAGGGGCTTTAGTAGTTTTAGGGGTGAATTTACAATAACCTAGGCCATTTTTCTCATATGGATTGAGGGTGTATAAGATGAGTTGATCATGTATTCCTTGTCCATAATGCCCAACGCCAAAGCCTTTCCATGTGTGATGGTGGAGTTACATAAGAGAAAATTTGGTATTATCTAGAGATTTAAAATTTTACTTGAATGGTGTTACATGGTGTAATTTATTTGACTGGGATGGTGGTTTATCAAACCTACCATAAACAAGATTTGTTTTAAGGTATGTTGGCCCATAAGAGATAACATCTCCCACATCAGGATTCTACATGGGTTATTTATCATGGCGATCATACATTTTTGGTGATGGAATAGTGTTAAGCATAAGAAGATGATATTCCCTGAGAGTGAGACATTTCACATCTTTTTTAATAGAGGAATTGTCTTGTAGTTTGGAAGAAGGAACCTATGTACTAGTATATGCTTGATCAAAAGTTTTAGATATTGATTTAGGTACTAATACATTGTTTGGACGATACATTATATAATAGTTAGCAAATTGATTTAGGTTAGTAGGGACCATATAATTCTATCATTCATGTTCGTATTTAAGGAAGTGATGGAGAGTTGAAGGAAAATAACATATGGTATGTATCAAAGGGATTCCTAATAACATGTTATATTAGAAATCTCCTTCTATGATGTAGAAGAGTTCTGGTAGGGTTTAAACACCAACTCTAAGTGGTAAGATGATAGTGATGAGTGTGGGTGTGATTGTATCATTAAATGAGTGTAATAGGACTAGGGTTTGAGAAAAAACCATGTTAGGTAGACTGAGATGCTTAAAGGCTAGAGAGGATATAATGTTGATAGCAGCCCCACTATCAATCATGACTCTTCTGATAGAGATATCAATGACTTGAGAAGTGATAAAAAGTGGTAGGTCATGGTCTTTTGGTCTAAGAGAGGGTATTTGAGATGTTTTGAAGGAAATTACAGTGTATGATTGATCTAAAAATAATTAGATTATTACTACCTGATCTCGGACCCTTGTAGGCTTTAATTATTTACCGATAATTTACTCCTTTTAAGTAATCAATTTTAAAATAAAATGCAAGACATAAAAGTCAATTTCACAAAGATTGATTACGGAGTTCGGAAATTGCCTACGTCTCCGGGTTCGTGGTCGAACCATTCCACTAGTCAAAACTTGTAAGTTACAATAGTACTTTCATAAGAAAACCTAATGGAATTTTACTTGCCTATTAGTACACCAGTTCTTCGAAAAAATTCCGATGATCAGTCGAATTTTTCTTCACCTTCCTGATGCACAATCTCCTTTGGCTTCGATCGGCCTTCCCGACGCTATCAATGTGAAGCTAGCACTCTGATCGACAATCCAGGATTTGCAAGTAATTGGTGTGGCTCAATGGGCCTATTGGGTAGTTTATAATTTACTCCCAATCACAAATATTTCATCTACTATTGCCTAAAATAATAGGCCAATAGATAATACCTATTGACACATCCCATAAATAAGCTTAACAAATAATAAGCTCGGGTTGTGTGTCCCCACAAAAATCTTAACAAATAATAAGATTGAGTTGTGTGTGTTCTTTACAAAGAACGGGTTCCCTATTTATACAAAATTAGGGCCCTTAAAATATGCATTACAAATTATCCTAAGGCTAATAATAGCCTCATCCTGTAGCATGTGTAATGGGATAAAATCCCCATTGAGCGGCTAAGGTAAGTGGGTATATCCCACATTTTGAGGTGGGATAATGTTTAAGGCTTTAAATAGCCTTCCCACGCATATGTGAAGTGGTCAAAAGACCACGTTAAGCTTAACTGCCCCCATTTAATTCTCCTCTCCACATGGATTTCCACACATAGAATAAGCATGCTCCCTTCCACATGCTTAGCATAGTATTTGGCATGTTGGCGGTTTATACTAATGTATAAACATTAATATATATATGTGGCATTTGGGAAGTGGACTTACCAAGATAATATAATTTCGACCCATACAATGTGGCATAGAAATAATTAACTCGGTAAATAGCATATAGCCCACTTGTTATCTCCCAATAGTCAAATCAAGCGAATTCAACGAGTGGGTGGCAAGCCACGTGGTGGTTTTTGGACCCACCACGTCGGCGATAATACCATAGTCCACACAGCGGCCGGGCTCCCCTCCGTAATAAAAGTTGAGCCTCTTGTTCACGTACACCATTTTCACGCTCATCGAAGACCGGTGATTGAAAACCAACAAACAACTCCCTTTTTCCTTTTTTCCATGTGTCGTAGTGTCATTGGTCCAATATTGACCAGTTGACTAGAGTTGACTTTCCAGTTGACTGAAATTTGATCGAACATATCTAGAGCTCCCGATTTCCATTTGCCACGTTCTTACAGTCGTTGGAAATCTCTCAAGATGATCTTCTACACTAGAACCATTTAGGGATGTTTAGGGAACTTTCAAAAATGATTCCTTGATTAATGATTTCAAAGCACATACAAAGTTTGTAAGAGGGGTTGAGTCATTAGATGAGATAGTAATAGATTGAAGTGCTTCTATCATGTCTTATTTGTAAGGTGACGATATCTGAATGAGTTCATAAAATGACATTTTCATAGGGGATAGGTGTAATTGTTTAGTGGTTATTTCTTGCAATGCGGTGAGAGGAAGAGGGGAGGTTTCTATTGAAATTTTATCCTTAGATAATGATATTTGATTAACCTCTTTGGGGGCTAGTAAAATTGAGATGTGAGGTTTATCAGACGACGTTGATGATTTTGGTCGCTAGGATATAGTGATAGTGTCTTTTTCTTGTTTGGATTCAGAGGATTTGTTGTCAGAATTTCATGAATGTGTGTTGATGTGAACAACATTAATTTGATGATCAGATGCTTTAGGAATAGACTCGTTAGATGGTTTTGACGTTAAAATTGAAGTTGGATGGGAAGGAAGAAAGAGAGAACTTCCCATAATCAGAATCTTTTGATGGAAGGATTTATAGTCTTCTATTGTATGACCCTTAGTTTTATGATAAACGCAAAAGGTATTAAAATTATACCATTAGCGGGTTTCCAACCTTGATGATTTGACGGCTTAAGAGGGGATAATGTGATTAGTGGTTCTTGTAATAAATTGTCCAAAATGGTAGGATACTAACATTTTGGGCCGAATTCCACTGGGGATGGATTTCTTACAGGGATAGTCAAAATGGGTTGTTTAAGTTTACTTTTTGGTCACGGAAGTCTCATAAATACTCCATTGAATGGGTGACAAGGGTCTTGTATAGGTAGTCGCTGCAAGGGATAATCAGATGTAGTAATCCACTATGGGATAATGGATGTAGTGTAAGGGCTCACTGTAGGAACATGATGATCGGGTTTCTCCCCGGTAATAAAGGGGTGGTTAACGGGTATAAGGAAGGAGGGATCGTTCAATGGCCCTTGATTAAGATTTTGGAGGACATTTTGTTTGAGAGATCCTACGGGTCTTGGTTTTGGAAAGACAAACAGTTCTTCTAAAGGAGGTACGCCCCTTAGATGAAGAGGTGGTGGAGGACTGGGGAAATGATAAGTTTCATCATAATCATGAATTTTAAGGACTTGGACAACACCCTGTTTATTTGGTCCCTTCAAAATCTTGGATGAACTCGGTGTACTGTTTGACGTTGATGCTAATGAAGGAAGGCGAGTTCGAATAGTACAGTTGATATAGTCCACATGATTTTTAGGATCATTAATTTTTGGAAGTTTTTGATGACTGAGATTTTTGGTTGATGTAGATGGGGGTGACTGAGCTAAAAATGTTTCTAATGGTACCATTATTATGTTTGCAAATCTAGGAGCAAGTGTACATGCAATAATATTCATTGATGTAGGCATGGATCCCGAAACAACATCAGGTAAAGATTTTTGGAACATAATGATTAAGTGGTCTAGTCAACCCTTAATGTATATGGGTCTATCACTAATATATAGGTTAATATTTAATAATATGAAATATTTATATTTCTATTATTAAATATGCTAACCTAGGTATATACTTTAGGTTAAATATTTAATATCATGAAATGATTATATTTCTAATATTAAATATTATAAACCTAGGTGTATGTTTCAACCATTTTAAGTTGAAAAGGTGGGTCGGGAGACATACCCGATCACCTTATATAAAAAGGACTTTAGATTATCATTTGATATATTCGGGAAATATATCAAATGTGTGTAAATTAGGTGATTTGGTTTTACCCTTGGTAAATAGGGTTTTAAAGGAGGAGGTGATCTTACTAAATGTAAAATAAGTTCTATGAAGTAAAAGGTTATTTTCAAAGTGATTTTTACCCTATTGGGGTTTTCCACTATAAATATTGTGTCACTTGTGTTATTTATTTCATGTAAGTATTTCTTTATTTACTTATGATATGATGTAATATTTATTTAAATATTTATTGTAACATTATGTAATATGTCAGTTGATTAAATCCATATTTATTAGAATCCTCAAATTCTAACATGGTAATAGAGTGAGGTAAATTAAATAAATTAAGATCAAATGTTGTGTATTTTATTTATTTAATTTGTATGGGTTTTTCCAACCAACTCGAAAGGGTATTTAAAAGTATCTGGTCCCCTTCTTTTTTTCCCTATTTATTTTGGCATTACATTTGTACAATTAAACTCTTAGTCAAAATTTTAGGGTTTTTTAATTTTAAATCCCTAATTTTTTTGGGGGGGATGTAATATGATATGATTCTTACTTTCATTTAGATTTTTTAAATTATATGGAATTAATTTTTGTTTGGAAATTGATGTGTGCATAGGTGAAAGGGGCTTCAAATATTTACCTACGTGAAAATCACATAAAAAAAAAGAAAGAATTTATTACTATATGAAATAATTTTCATGTTTTCTATAATTTCAAATGTTTGCAGGTTAAATATTTCATAAGGTAAATTCATACCTGTGTTCTTTGGTCCCCTCTAAAAGGATTCAATTTGAAAAAATAGCATTTATAGTTAATCTATAACTATATCCTATATAATTTGAAAACTAGATTATAATTTTTAAATAAAAATATATATAATATAGAATAAGGTTTATATAATAATTTATATAAACGTCATATTAAAATTTATATAGTTTTGAGGAAAAAAATCATATATTAAAAGCCTTTAACCATATTAAAATTACATGGGATTGAGGAAAGAGTCAACACACCATACTCTAAGCCTTAAGTTTAAATAATATTTAAACTTAACTTATAAATTTAGGCATATATAGTTTAAAAAAGAAAAAAAGAAACAAACCTAAGTTTGAATCGTATTTTATATATATGGTTAGTTTAAACCGCTTAAAATATAAATTTTATTAGATTTGGTTTATATATGTTTTAAAAAAACACTTGTGCTTATGTCCCTTGTTTATTGCTTGGCCATGAAGGGATTACTTTTTAAATATTAATACCCATTAAATAAAACATAACATGTGTCCCTAACCATTTATATTATCCATGTAAGGGGACAGCCTCATTCATTTATATCTTATAGTTTATAAAAACTATATAAATAAACCTATTTAAAGGTTTTATTTTATATATAAGTGGGATTGGAGAATAAAATGAGATAATATCTCAGGTATAAATGTAAAATTTTCAATTATAAATGGAGAATTAAAAAAATGGGGCTAGTTTGTTGGTGGCCCACATGAAGTGTGGTAAATATTTATTAAAATATTAGTAGTTATAACCACATTAAAGTTTTAAAGTTTTTAACTTACAGGAATTATATAAAATATTTTATAATATTTCCATAGTTTTAAATGTGTGCGGAATAAAATTAAGAGTAAATGAAGGGAGGAGACATTTATTTCATTAGTCGGGTGAAATTACTTGTCCCCTCTGTAAAATATGAAGGTTAATCTATACTCTGATAAATCTACTTGCCCCTGGTAAAATTATTTCAACGTAGTTTATGTCCTTTAAAACCCTTTAATAAAGGTTGTGTTTTTTTATATAAAAAAATACCATAGTTTATAATTTTTATGAACTATGTTCTTTTATTTACATTCTATAAACTATATACGTTTTTTGTTTTTAAATGTCTATATTTTGACATTATAAATTATAATAGGTTATTATAGTGTGTTAAAATATAACCTCCCTAATATTATACAGAAGAATAAATTATGGAATTTCACATTCTGGAAATACACATCAAGTTTTAGTTTCATTCAATCTGACGATCAAATAACTGTCACGGTAAACCAAACATAAGATAATATGATGGTCATTTAAATGTCAAATTTAAGCTCGTAGGTTCTAGGAAACTTTCATTGTGTTAAAATTGACGGTCAAATGATCATCACGACAAACCAAAAAATAAGTCATTATGACGGTCATTTAGACGTCAAATTTAAGTTGGCCAAATTTTTATCTACATTAATTTTTTCATAAATTTTAAGTTGTTATGCATTCTTAGGGGTCTCTTCTTTACTTCTATATGGTTGGAAATATTTTTTATATAGATCTAGGGTATAATACAGATCCCTTTATATTACGGGTTATTATTTTGATCATGGAAGGTTAATTAGTATGCATCGTAGTGACATAATTAGTTATGATCAAATAGTTTCTTTAGATCTATAAAATTTAGATCTAATTCTATTAAAAGTATAGGTTTTTCAATAAATATGTATCTAACTCTATGGTACATTGTATATTATAATGGGGTGTATTTTACAAGTTTAGGAAAAACAATGCCATCCAACTATTTCTATCTTGACAAAACCCAAATCTTGAATGAAACCAACTACAACATTGGCGTCAAAATAAAATTTATGGAAAAAAAAAATCTGGAAGATTATTTTTGGATCTGAGGTTGCTCCCATTAGTCGTCAAGCAACTGTAGATAACATGAATGTATTCTTAAAATGAATGCAAGAGGCTCTTTCTATGATTTTGTGCAATGTGAATGATGAGTACCTTCTGCACATTGCTAATATCGAACGTCCGAAAGAGGTATGGACACAACTACAATCCATGCATGAAGAATACTTGGTATATAAGGGATAGTAATGAGAGTAAAATAGCTGAAGGAATTTAAATAAAAGTTCTGTATATTTTTTATGATTTCTCTTCTGCATCTTGTTTTATATCTAAAAGTTTGAATAATTCAAAACTATGGCATGAAAGGTTAGGACAAGTTAATTATAAAAGCTTACATGAAATGTCTAGATATAATCTACTAAAAAGTTTACATGTGTTGTCTTCTTCTCTTGAAGTTACTTCATTAAATGTTTCTAAATGATGGTTTTGATTCTGATTTAGTAAATGGTCATGATGATGTTTTGATGCTATAGATGTTTCTGAAACTCTTATCTTCCTAGATAAAAATTAAATTAGACTCAATATATGTTAGAAAGTATAAATCCTGTTAACCTTAGAAAAATGACCAGAAGCCATTATATGTAGCATGCATTAATTACCTTGTATGAACCTGAGCCATGAAGTATTATAGGGTATAGGTGGATATACAAAGTAAAACATAATATTGATGGTAGTATTAATAAATATAAAGCTAGATTTGTTACTAGAGGGTTTACTCAGAAACTTGGTATTGATTATGTTGAGACATTTCCTGTAACTAAAATGCGTATTGTTAGGGACTTATTTACAATTGCCGCTCAATTTGGGTGGGAAATCCACCAAATGAATAAGAAAAATACTTTTTTGAATTATGATTTAAAAGAATAACTTTACATATTTCAACCTAAAGGATTTAAAGAAACTGGTAAAGAAAACTATGATTGTAAGTTGAGAAATCCTTGTATGGTTTAAAACAAGTTCTTAGAGCTTGGTATGTGAAAATTGTTTCCTTATTTAAGCTGTTAGGCTTTGTTAATTTTTCTTGTAACAATGATATATTCACTAAGCAATAAGACTCACATATTATCATTATATGTATATATGTTGATGATTTTTTTATGTTTGATGAAAATTATGATTTAATCCATAGGATTAAAGAGAAATTGAAGTATTAATTTGAAATGAATGAGTTAGGTCTCTCACATCATGTTATTTGTATGGTTGTATTTCATTCTATTGTTATTTTTAAAAATACAATATGCAACCATTGTATTGAAAACGTTTCTTATGATTGATTGTAAACTATTTTCTACTTTAATGGAAATTGGAATAAATATTGATCCTAAATCTGCATATGAAAAAGGTCTATCCTATTTTATAAACTTTGTTAGTTGATAGTTTGATTTATCTTACTATAACTAGATCAGATATTTCCTATACAGTAGGAATTACTTCAAGGTTTATGTAGGAACATTTTTTAGAAATCATTGGAATCTTGCAAAAAGAATTTTTAGATATTTGAAAGTAACAATCAAGTATGGGTTGGATTATAGTAAGAATAAAAATGCTATCTTATATAGATTTTTTGATTCTAACCATACTGATGTTGTGTTATAAAATATACTGGATATGTGTTTATTTTTTTTGGTGTAGGAACCATTACTTAGAACGAAAAATATAATCAACAGTCTCCATTTCTTTTACTGAGATAGAGAAGTACAATAGAAGAAGTAAAGAAGCCATATGGATGCAATGGCTGTTGGTAAAGATACACATGTAAGCTAAAGGAAGTATTTCTCTTCTATGTGGTGGTCAGAGTTGTATTACTCTTAATTAAGAATCTAGTTCAACATTAGAGGTTCGAAGAACATTGAGATACATATATGCTTCACCCATGAGAAGGTGAAAAATTATGAGATAAATCTCAAGTTCATGTTGACTGAAGAACAGGTTGCTGACATCTTCACAAAGGCCTTGAGTCTTGCAAAGTTTTGTCACTTTCGTGAAAAAATTAGATTTTCAGAATTTCCATTGAGGGGGAGTGTGCATGACAATTCCACCTCCTAATGGAACTTGGTTTTTGTAAAAATACTTTTGGACATATGTAAAATACCTTTGGGCAAGTGTAGAAAAAGATCTTCGAGAAAGTGTAAAAAGACTTTCAGGAATGTATACCTCCTCGACTTCTTTTTTAGAAAGAACTATAGAAATATCTTGAAGGTTGTCTTATGTAAACTCTTTAGTACTATTGATTTTATTGGTAAACATCCAGTAAAAGCATATTATTAAGGAGGTCCTTGGTTTTAAAAGGATCCTATATGCTTATGTTCAATAGCCTTTTATGAGAACCTATGAGAACATGTAAAAATCACAAATAATACTTAGCCACTAATAATGGGATGATCTTTGGGATTCTAAATCATTTTGTACCAAAAGGTAATTCGAGTATGATGAAGGTGTTATATTTCTTTCAACTGATATGCTAGCCTAAAAACCTTATGGCTTAAAGATTGTAAATCTTGTAGTGTACCACAGGAAGGTAATCTATTGTAATATGTTATGTTATCCCACTTAACATTAAGGGGAGTGTTGGAACATAATGATTAAGTGGTCTGGCCAACCCTTAAAGTATATGGGTCTAACACTAATATGCTAACCTAGTTATGCCAACCCTTAAAGTATATTTATATTGCTATTATTAAATATGCTAACCTAGTTATATACTTTAGGTTAAATATTTAATATCATGAAATGTTTATATTTCTAATATTAAATATTATAAACCTAGGTTATGTGCCAACCATTTTAAGTTGAAAAGATGGGTCGGGAGACATACCTAATAACCTTATATAAAAAAAGGACTTTAGGTCCTCATTTGGTATATTCGGGAAATATATCAAAGGCGTGCAAATCAGGTGATTTGGTTTTACCCTTGGTAAATAGGGTTTCAAAGGAGGAGCTGATCTTACTTGATGTAAAATAAGTTCTTTGAAGTAAAAGGTTATTTTCAAAGTGGTTTTTACCCTATTGGGGTTTTCTACTATAAATATTGTGTCACCTGTGTTATTTATTTCCTGTAAGTATTTCTTTATTTACTTATGTTATGATGTAATATTTATTTAAATATTTATTGTAACCTTATATAATATGTAAGTTGATTAAATCCGTATTTATTAGAATCCTCAAATTCTGACAAAGGCATGGGAAGGAAATTAGTAGCAAGTGGGTTGTTCAATGACTGTGGATTTATCATATGTTGGTGTCAATTCCGTAGGTGTCTAATCAACAACTAACAAGGATATGGGTGTAGTTTGTATGTTGATTAGAGTGGGGGAGAGTTCTTCAGTTACGATTACATGTTTGTTGGCCTCTAGTAAGGATTATGTGGATTCTATTTCACTAGGTAATCAAGTGGATGAAGAAAAAGGTTCAAATTTTGTTATTTTGTTGATGGTGTGGAAAATATTATCTTGTGGTGATTCAAATGATGAGGGATGATTCGGGAAGGGTTGTTTGAATATATCAAGGTTTTGGTTTATAGGCGCTTTTGAATTATCTAAATAGAGGTTGCCCTTGTCAATCAAATCTTGAAGGACATTACAAAAAGTGTAACATCACTCTTTGTCATGACCATTTACTTGATGGAATTTGAAATAATCATTATCACGATACCAAATATTCTTTGATAATAATATGCAAATAGATCGAATGGGTAGTAATGATATGATGTTAGAAGTAATTTTTTTTTTGAAAATTACACCATAAGTTTCTGTTATGGGTGTATAATTAGGTTTTTGCCAAACTTGTTCAGCAATAGGCTTTTATTTGGGAGTGGATTTGACCACAACGACATTAGCAGTTGTTTTAGTTTTGTCTAGATTGGATGTTGATTTAAGTGGGAACTCTACTTTTGGTTTATTTGGGTGAAGCTTCACCCATCCATCTTTTAGAGCTTGCAATTCCAACTTTTTAGCCATGGTGAAGGCTTCATCAAAAGTGTGGAATGATTGGATTTGTAAAGTGGATGAAATATGCTTAACACAAGTGTGAAAAAAATATCAATCAATTTTTTTTGCAGTAATGTGAAAGATAACATTAATTGGTTACACCCCTCCAACTGGCAAAAAAATCAGTGACGGATGCATCTTCAAATTGTCTTGTGGCATAAAAATCATTAATGATAATTTTATGAGCTATGTTTATGGAGAAATGATCTAAAAATATTTGAGTGAGTTGCACAAAGGAAAATAAAGAATGTTGTGAAATGTTATTGTACCAGTCTAAGGTAGGACCAACAAGAGACATAGGGAACTTCCTTTGCAGTAAATCCTAATCATGAGATAACAAATATTAAGCATGGAAGAAATCGTGAATGTGTTGCTGATTGTCCTCTTTATTGTAGAACTTGATAAACTTAGGAATATCCAAATGTGGGGGATATGGATTGTATGGCCGAAGGATGAATGGGTTTATTAAAAAATTGTTCTTAGGAGAGGCTATTTTTGGACAAGAATGAGCCAAATTCTAAACTATATATATGGCTTAGGAGGGCCTGAAGAGGGTCTTCCTGAGCCTATTAGCTGTAGATAGGCTAAGTCGATATGGAGATTGGGATGATTACATTTGATGTTGTTGCAGAATGTCTTATTAGTAAGGAATGTTTGTTTGAGGGATGTTTTGTTGATAAGGGAGGTTACGTTAATAAGGGTTATTTTGTTGAGGTACGTACTGTTGATGACGAAGATTTTGTTGAGGGATATTCATTTGATAAGAAATTTTCTGTGATGAAATGGTTTGTACTAGGATTTTTTGCGACGAGATATTATGCTGAGAGATGTTTTGTTGTGGGAAAAAACCCTGTTGTAAAGCACTAGATTGTGAAGTTTGAATTAACTGGTGTGGTGTCGATATTTTCGTCAGAGGATGTGAATATATGGGAATATGTTGGGATGGTGTAGAAGAATCAGAAAATGATGGTGCTTACTGTGGAATTTTTTGTGGTGGGATATTTTTTTGTGGGATCTTTGGTAATAACATGGAATGTGACATAGAAATCAAAGGTTGAGAGAGTTGTGGCATGTATTGTGAGGCAGGTGTGTACTAGAAATGGCATGGGTGTTAATAATTGGTGTTGTTGAAGGGATAAACATGGTAATGTTATGAATAGGAACACTATTCTATTGGGATAATACAAAATTAGAATTAAGGAAAAAAAATAATGATGTTGATACCTATGAGGAGACCGAAAGATCCATTGTGGAGGCAATGGTACTACTTGGGGGGGGTGTAGACCATGTAGAAGGACTTGATGAAGACATAAATTTTTGGTAAGACACATTTTGTGATGAGATCATATGAAGATCATGGAAAGGTGATGAGGAAACATTGGATGCTTTGGGTTGACTTACAAAAGGTTTCTCAGCCAATGTGTCAAATGGATTGGTAGGGCTAGTATTGTTAAGGGATTAACTAATGTTTGACATTTCAGATGGATCCAAAGTATCAAAAAACAACTGTTGAATAACGGGTTCTTTGTTTTTTCAATGAGTTGTGTAATGGCGGGTAAAGGGTTGTGAGAGTGTGCAACAAGTTTTGGAGTGAATGATAACATTTGAAGATTTTTCACTACCAAGTACGCATTAAGAGAAATAGGATTTCAATCTAACATCTCTTGAAAAATAGGATCACCCTTGTTATAAAATGGGATTTCAGGTGTAATAGGAGAAAACGAATGTTCTAATTCTGGTGTTTAAAGAATTTTTCCATGATACATTTGTGGAGAATAAAATAATTGTTGTCTAGTTTCATTGTTATGACCAGACACTACTTCATTCCATGTTTACTTGTCAGAAATTGGGTTGGATATGTTCATTTGATAAAGAAATGTGTGTGGCCTCATAGGTGAAGAAATTCTTATTGGGATTGGTGTAGTGCAAAGTGGGGCTTGAAGTTGAAATGTGGGTATTGAAGTAGACATGTTTTCAAATAATTGACTACATGTTTGTTGTCTAGTACGTACCATAATAAAAAACACACACGAAACACAAAGAAAATGTTTAATAGCTAATTGTGTTAATTATCAAACAACAAGCAATGGAAAGTATTATTTTATTCTATTTTTGTTTAATTATGAAAGGTTAAATGTGTAAAATGATCAATGAGGTTCCTAAGAAGTGGTTATCTATGGTTTTTTTAGAGATGGAATCATTAATATACCCAAAGTTATGTGAGGCACAAATTTGTACTGTTGTTGGCATGGGCTTGATATTGGGGCCTACCCCCTCACTTCACAGTCCCGTTGCGATAAGGGACTCAGGTGATGAGCCAAAATATACTGATAATTAGATGTTTATACTCAGTCAGAACACAAAGTCAGCTTCCTTGTTGGGTGATGAAATCCCAATCAGTTTCACCTAGATGGGAGTTGTTTTAAATGTTTTTTTGATGTCAAAGAGGTTTGGTTATGTGTGGGGGGAAGAAATAAGTGAATGCAACAAATTTTCCTTCCTAATTAGACTATGTGATCAAGAAGTATGTATCAATTTGTTTTAAATCCCAAAATGAGATGTTGATTTTGATGAGGATAAATAGTCAATGATGCAAGACATGAAAGAAAAGGAAAAGTGTTTCATATTCACCCTGAGATCTCTCTAATCTTTTTTTTGTTCCTTTTTTAGAAATTTCAAGTCATTTAGTTAGCAAATCCATAAGAGAAAATATTTCAGAGATAAAGAAACCTATGATTTTGTTAAAAATAGAAAAAACTAGAAGGAAAAAAAACCACAAATTGATGAAATTTGTTAGGGAAAATTAAACAAAGTGAATGGATAACGATTTAGAAGAATCACAGGAGATCAAGAAAATCTCTAGCAATTGGCAGTTAGTGGAACATATTGTTAAAATGATGATGAAATTAAAAATTTACAAGGGGTTGGGGTCCCACTGGGCATGCCAGAATGTCTAGCGTGGTTTTGACCTTGGTTTTCTTGATATTTTCAAGAGGTAATAACTAAACTTGATGTCGATATGGAGGGGTTTCTAGGATTCCCGTGGATGTTGATTATGTTTTTATACACCATGTTCAGAAAAAACTAGAGGAGTCTATCTTGTGAATGAGACTCCTGTAATCAAAGCTGCAATGTTATGTTAAAGAAAATTTCATTAATTAAGATAAATAACTTTGATCTTTATTCAATACATATTTTTTGTATATAAAATATTACAAAATAACATATGCTTATCACTTATTTAAATACATATATATGATTTGAGAATAATCAATGATTAAATCCACAATTTGGATTCTCGATCAGTATAGAGATTTTTAGAGACATGGGAATGAGATTCACTAAATTGGTAATCTCCTCCTCTTCTTCAGTTAGGTCCGAGTGAGGGATGGAAATGTAATCCTTAGTGAAGGAGTCTGAATATTCTTCCTGGGTGTCATATTGTTGTGTGAAGGTGGATTTTGAGTGGGAGATGCTGATGTGACTGATGGAATTGGTTTTTGAAGTACTATGGTAATCCTTCTTCAAATGGTAAAGACCAGTTTTGTAGTGGCGCTCAAATCAGGTGAGATCTTCTCGTAGCCTTAATGTCTCATCATAGGAATTTCAGAAGGCGATAGTATCTTCATGGATGCGATGTGTGGAAATGAAGATGGCTTCAAGATGATCAAGCAGAGTAGCCTGAATAGTACACAATTCCAAATCATTGATGAACTCGTAATGTTCCAAATAGAAAGGATGGTGGATGTCAGGGAATGAATCAGCTGTAGGAAAATTAGGACCTCCTAATTCCATCTGACAACATGAAATTTGACAAAATATTAGTAGGTAACAAGAAATATGTCCTCATTTTGATCAGATTGAGTGAAAAATAGTAAATAGATAGAAATAGCAGGAATTATAGGTGATTAAGGTAATCACCAACGTTTACCGTAAATTTAGATTAATTTTTTAAACATGGTCACAATTTATGATCTAGCTTTCAATTTCTCAAAAAACAAAGTGATTGCAATGTAAAGAGGAATCATAAGCAATAATGTACCTGGTTATAGTGCTTTAATGTGAATGAAACAAAATATTTTACCTTGCTCGATGTCTGGTATAAATGTTGGATGGAAATGGGTGATTCAAGGGTGAGAACGAGTGATTTGATGATGATTCTAACGTTCCACAAATAGTGTGACATTGTAGTGTGTTGATGTGGAGGTCTTAAACACCTAGTGGATTGAGGAAATGATAGAATGTACCTGTAAATCCTATGGATTTGTGATGTAAATGGGTTCTGAAAACATCCTTTTATAGATCCTCGACGATCGAGTAAATCACTAGCGATTTCGGTGAAATCTTTGTTATACTACAAACCGAAAGATTTCCTTCTATTTTTCATTTCAAAGGATGGGTTTTGAGTTTTTTTGATTTGTTGGAGGTTAATAAATCATGAGATGACTTATTCGGAGTTGGGAAGGGGTTAGATTTTTATATATTTGATTAGTTAGAAAATAAGTAAATTTAGGAAGGTTTTTAGTGTGATTTTAGTATATTTTAAGTGACTCGGTGAGATGTTGTGGAAAACTAGATGAGGTGTGAAGGTGAGGTGTTATGGGATATTATCCATTCATATATTGTAATCACTTAAACAATTATTTTTGGAATATGATAAGATAAATTAAGTAAAAAGGGGGATGATAAAAAAAAAATGTTGTAAGTGTTTTAGTTTTACTCACATGCTTGTTTAGGTTTAGGCGGTGCAAATTTTTGGTATTTATACCTCCATCAGCTTGAATAGATTAAGATTTGTGTGTTGAGAGGGGTATTTACTTATAGAAGAGATAATATTTTTCTTTTCTTTCCCTTCTTTCCAAATACCTTCTGGAATGCCACTAAGATCACAAACTTGTTTAACCTGTACTTCAATAAAATAAAGTAAGTCCTTGTGCATAGTAAGATGTCTAATTTGTTTTCTTATGATCATCTCCAAAGTCTCCTCCATTTATTTTTTTTTCTTGGTAAGTTCATAAAGTTTTTTCTCCATATTTGAGTTATAGCTAGGGCCACGATCATCTTTACTTCCCTCACCGAGTAAAAATTCCACATCCTCTCCCAAGGCCCTGATTTTTTCTACATGTAACTTAATCTGGGACTTCAAATAATTTCTAGCCAAGGGATATTAAGAATGTTAGTTAATGGAAAGTCATCTATGGCTAAATTCTTACCCTTTTCACTACTTTGGAGCACCCTTTTGGCCGGAGGTGAAAATGGGTGTCATAAATTTTTTTTTCCTTCCTTTATGATGCTATGGTGGTTGGGTTAAATGAATAGGATGAGGGGGATCATTAGCAACAACATCATTATAGTACTCATGTAGAAGAAGTATGACTCCCTGATGGAGAGTTAAACCTCTTTGGTGGGCATGGACTTCAAATATCCAAGAAACATGATACAAGAATTTTCCAACAAAAAAGGGGTAGTATGAGACCATGCCCCAAAGTCACAAGAACTCTAGACGACGCATAGGAATACAGATAAAAAATGTAAGAGACACCAAAGTCAAAAAACTGCAGCAACAATAATAGTAGAGGGGGGGTCATGATGATATGGCCAACCATGATCGAGATGGTGTTTTTCAGTGTCATACACATCCCAAACACGAGCTTGGGGGGTCTTCTTCCTCGGTTTCGGCAACCCACATGGGAGAGATGACAAGATCCATCTAGGTAAACTTATATGATGGAAGAAGAGGTAGAGGTAGAAGGCTCCATCCATCCAAGTTTTGTGGCTCAAGAGCCACATGTGAGTGAGCCCCAAACTAGCTAATGGGATGGTGGGGGAAGCCCAACCTTGATGGCAAGCTGGTGGAGATAGATCTATCCGTGATTGACTACACGGGGACTAGTGAACACGGATGAAAGAGAACTATTGGGAGAGGATCTGATGACCTCCTCAGGGACAACCATCGTAGTGTAGAGAACACCGAGAAGTTGAAGATGACTCCCAAACAACATTACAAGGGGCATCACCCCAATTTTTAGAAGAGTCTAAAGGTCTTCAACCTCAAGTGCCACCTTGTTATCTTGAACTTGTATTTACAGAAACACATTAGAGATAACCATCGATTTAATATACACAGAAAATTATTTGTAGCCACAAGAAGATTGTTGGTAACCTTAAATATAAATAAGAAGACTGTCAGTAACCTTGAACGAGAATAGTCAGTAGTAAAAAAATGAAATTTTTTACCCCTGTAATGTTCTAAATACCTGGAAGATAAAAGATAAGATGTATTACCCCTTAGTGATCCACATGATACATGTTTTCTATGATCTCCCGTCATGTATTTGTCAAAATCTATTTATTAATATTTTCTCTTGAGATAAAGCAATGAGAAGGAATTTTTGGCCTTATGGAAACTCATAGTGGATTAATATTAAACATTTTTGAACTTAGTTATTTTAATATTCAAAGTAATAAATGGAGCTTGTGTTAATAATGAGTATAGACATAAAATCATGCAGATTAGACATTATTTATTTCCGGTCTCATACTACTATTTAGAGAATTTTCATGTGAAGAAAGTACTAATTAACCTCCATCACTTGGCCATTTTTATTTAATTTCAATCATCATTCCCAACCTCCACCACATACATACCCAGTCAAGTTTAGTCATATCCCATCATTTTAGCTTTGAATGGGGCACCCAGGCTAGTTCTGAGGCACCTGTGGACAGCCCAGTCCTATCGGGGGCTCTGCAATCCTTTTTTAACTTTCTCACTACCTTTTGGGCATTTTCTAGCTATTTCAGGTTTTTATCTTCTTAGTGGTTGGCCATTTCAGGGTTATCAAAATAACCTTATAAATATAAATTTATGAGACCATAATGGAGGACCAAGCACTAGTCACTACTAACATCCACCTAGAGTTGCAACCATTTATTGCATTGGAAATCATTTACATCCACATAGCTCCATCAAAAGGAACAAGGATAGGAAATTTTCATCACACACATCATAGGGGGAGGATTCCATTATATTCTATCTAGCATTTCTTACATTTTTCTACGCATAGTTATCTCGTTACATCAAAAAATGTGACTGACACAAGAGAATTTTAGGGCATGTTTCACACACACAAAGAGCTACATTTGGGTCTAAAATGTAGTGCAGTGCTAAGTTAATAAGACCAATATTGTTGTAGCTAAGGTCAGTCAACCCCTTTCATATACATTTTTCTTTTTTAGGGATTGATGTTTGTTTAGGGTTTTGCAGGTATTTCTATTCATAGTGGAATATCAGCAACATCTCGAGTAGTGCAGTGAGATTGATGCGACACATAACGAGGGTTTTAGACCATTTACCAAACCTATGAAGATCAGTTTCAGATCTTTTGCATAGACTAGGGTGCCCATTCTGTAGGCCAGAGCACCCGTAGACACCCCAATCCTTCTCTACGTGCCCCAATCCAGAGAATGAATCCAAATCCATCCTTTTTGGGGTTTTTACACAGTAATTCCTACTTTTGGATTTTCTAGTCACCTTTGTGACACTGTCCCACGATCATCATCTATTTAGCTGAGTTCTTTCCTATTTTCTGTTGCACATTAGGGTTTTTATTTAAATTTATTTAGTTTCTTGAGTCTTCTTTACATTTATTTACTCTATTTAAATTTGTTCATACCCTAGATTAACTGGTTCATATACTTACATTTTTATTTAATCATTTTTGTGAACCTGATCTCCATACTTCTATTCTATTCATTCATAGTGCTTCATCTTAGGTTTTTTTCATCATGATTATATCACTTAATGATTATTTTCTTAGGCATCCTAATTTTTTACATCAGTTACAGCAACTCCTTACTACTTATTTCCTTCGTACGAACTGATATTTACTACACCAAGAATTTTAAGATGTATTTTCTCAACCCAACGCATCTACATCTCCAAGAAATTACCCCTCTTTTTTATGTCATGACTAACATCCACAATGTGGGTATCAAACACACTTTAGTTGACATTCACTATGAGCTTAATCTATGTCCCATGTTGTTCATAGAGTACTTATGAAATTTTTATTGTCATATCACTCCATATCATCTTTCACTACGCGTATATGATGGTTTAGTTTATCTATGTATTGTTTGCATTAAATTTTCCATTACCATTGGGCCTAAAACCATATACACTATGTTTTTTATCATGGATTTTCCAGTGCCTTATAATTATTTACTATGTAGACCATGGCTTTATGCCATGCAAGTTGTGGTTGTATATTAGGGACTTAAATTCCTACATGAAGGTATTGAGTATTCAGTTTTTTTGTGAATTTGATCCCTTCCAGTATTAAGACCTTAATATTCACACCACTATAGATATTTCAAAGTATCTCGATGAACCACCTCACTTACCACCACTAGAGAGTTTCATTTACATGATAGATATAGTTTATTCTATGTTTCTTGCAACTTCTACTACTATGATTCCATATCAAGGGCATGTCCAGTCTATGGACATCTCTCTATCACCCAAAACTTTGCATATAATACCTACATTATATCACTCACCATTTACTTGCATGCTCTTCATGAATGATTCATATTGGGAACACATTCCATTTGATCCTACTTGTAAAGTTACTATATGTTCACATGATGGTCTCGCTCGTATTGGTTTCGGTTTTGAGGACCTTCATCCTCCTACCTATAATACTCATCTTTATTATGGCTTCATCAATCTTACTGCTACATTAGGAGAATCTTGGCTTACTTATATTAAAGGGGCACATTAAATCCTAGTTATATAGACATTTCATTTATTATGCTTTTTGGACGTCTTTTCACTTGCAATAGCTCTTTTATAGGTTATGTGCCACATCTCACTCCATGGTATGCACATGGGTGCCCATTTCATACCTTCCCTAATGAGTAATATGCTATGGGAATGTACTGACTATGCCTTAATGGCTCATTATATGATCAGCCAAACACTATTGTTTATCAAGTCACCAACGCTTATCCATTTGACTATGATCCTGAGAGCGATGATCTTTTAGATGACATTACATGATAGCCTATTTCATCACACTTTGGGGGCAGAATATGGACATCCCCCTTTCCCATCATTATATCATCACAGGCATATTTCTCATCTTTGCATTATTATTTATTTACCTCTTTACATTTGTACATACCTCATCTTGGCATTGTTATAGATACATCACATAGTCATATGATTTTATCTAAGTGTACATCGAATGATGAAACTTCGTTATTAACTTTCGTTGGTTAGTTCATTTCATTCAAGTACACTTGGGGGAATAACACCTAATACAATCCCCCCAATTTTTCATAACATTTACACATCTGTCATCCTCACATTATTGTATAGGCATTTTCATCACACATTTTAGCATCGTCATTACCCGATGACACACTCTTGTGCTTCGGTTCACTCTTGACTATTGAGGGATTACTAAACATGAACCCCATACACTACATTACAGGACTTACACACCACATCTATTCACACATTGCACTTCATACACCATGCGCTCTACATTCTGTCTACAAATATTTTGAATTTTTTGAATTTATACATCATTTATTATACTACTCTCCATCATACATATATATCATACTTGTATCATCCACGTGTTTAACATCTTACGCTACTCATCCTACATACTGCATTACTATTATATCTACACATTTTACATTACACTTTACACATTCTACACAGCTTGCATCGCATTCTACTAATCACATGGTAACCTATTATCACACACACTACATTGTACTTTACGTGTTTCACTCACTACCCTATGATGTACTTTAGTTCCTTGGTCCATATATGACTGTCAAGGGTTTACAAATCAAATGGACCTTACACTCACCACACCTTTACAAGTTGATCTCTCATCACACGAAATTTCTAGGATAGTGACACACACTATAGGATAATTTGTCACTTATTGTATCATCTTGTAGTGAAATATGCTTTAGGATAAATCACCACTTCATACTATTCATCTTGTAGTGATATACACTTTAGGCTAAATAATCAATCCTCCATTAATTTTTTCATGATATATGCTTCAGATATAGGGTTCATGAACATACATCATTTATAAGTCATATCTCATTAATACATATACATTTTCATCACAGTGCATTACACACATAATACACACTTCGACCATTTCCCGATGACACACTCTCATTTATGGTTCACTCTTGACTACTGAGGGGGAAAACAAAATGAACCTCATTGCATACATTTCCATTTATTTGGGGGGAACATGGATCCTATAATTCCATCTTGCATTCCATTCCATCCATCAACAACATATTGCATTGTCTTGGTGTTATTTACTCTTTTTTACTAGTGTTTGACATGATCACTTTAATACACATGTTAGAATGATTTCTCATATATCATTATCTATACTATCCACACATGTGTGTTCACTTTTTTGTTTATTTGATCGTTGATACAAATCATTTGAACAAATCATGGATTCTCACCTTCTACCCTTACTACACTAGTCATAGGGGGCATCCACATTTTTCTCTCACAAGTTCTATTGTTTCATTATGTACTTAGCACTTTACATTTACTTAGTTATACACACCTTTGATGTATTAGTTATTTCGCTAACATGCTAACGGTTGTTTCATGTGCAACACTTTTTTTAAAGGATTACATACTACAATGACTACTTCTTTGTTTACTTGTACTTGTCTACCATTATTTTCTTCTTGTATGCGGGATTTTCCATATGATTGGTGTGCACACATTGTTTGTTTTTATGTGGCCATGATCTCCTTGCATGACTTGAGACATCATGAATAATGTCCCATGTTTGTGACCTGCTTTATGCGACTTACTTGTCTTCTTGCGTGTTTCCATTACTTTGTTTGGTATCTAACACATAGTTTGTGTAGATTACACATCGTCTTACACATGCACGCTTTTTCGTACTAACACTTTTCTTTGGCTAGCCATTTTATTTGTGTGTAATTTTGTTTCTACCTAGTGAATTCCCTTCCCCTTACAGGGAAAAATTTTAGAGTACATGTGGTTGGTCCTCTTTTGGGGCCACATTCTCTTATCAACAACATGGCATGCGCCCCCAAAGAGGGGGGAATCATTTGAGATTTTTACAGTCTACATAATGCATTTATATCGGTTTAGTTCAGTGCACTTTTCACACTTAGCATTGTGGGTTTACACAGAATGAGTGGGTTAAGACTAGTTTAAGAACTCTATGCATAGTGGATTTTACATGACATGGTTGCCCTTAGCATTCAAGGGAGTAGTTAATGGTTGGAGGATACAATGAAATTCCTCCCAATACTTGTTGTATTGTCGGCGTTGGATCTCCCAAAAAAATAGGATGGTATAGAGATCTCTTCACACACATTAAAGGAAGTAGTTAAAGGTTGGAGGGGATAGAGAAATTCCTCCCTATACTTATTCAGCCTATGGCATCGAATCGCCCAAAAAACACTAACAGTACATGATAGATATCCTTCTAAACTCTTTTTCTTGAAATGGATCAGGTGCACAGTTTCCATTTACATTTTTCATTTGTGTATTTTACATTTGCATGATATTTACATACATATACATACATAGTTTACATAGTTTTTTTACACATGCATACATACATATTTGACTACTTGATTGTTTTCTCCTTGTTGGTTCGACCGTATGAGAAACTAGCGCTCAAATGGGGGAAACAAACAACAAGAACAACATCATCAACCATAATTTGCGTACTAAATATCTAGGTACACTACACACATTAACACATGCATTCCCCCCTAGGTTCACTTTGATCACCTTTTTATCACATTTTTTCATCTTTAGTTTCCATGCTCCATCATCTTTTTATCACTCCGCACTTTTTCCAATCCTTCAACATGCCTTCTTTGTCACTCTACATCATCATTAGGTATGCATCTCTATCTACTTTATGTTACCGAACTTTCTGCTCACCAACATAAAGTGGAGGAAAATGTTGACAAAAAATCATGCACTTTAGATATTATTTAGTCATGCTCTTATACTAGTATTTTGAGGGTTTTTTAATAAACAATTACTAATTAAACCTCATCTCTTAGCCTTTTATTTGATTTTGTCTCATCCTTCTCGACGTCCACCACACACATGCCTTGTTAGCTTTCATCATTTAATGTCATTTTATCTTTGACTGGGGCACCTAGGATAGTATTTTGGTGCCTGTGGGTGCCCTGGTCCCACTAGGTGCTCCCCGATCCTTTTTGAAATTTCCCACCACCTTTTGGGCACTTTCTAGTTGTTTTAGGTTCTTATCTTCTTGGTAGTTAACTATTTTGGGGTTAATTATGAAATCATATCAAGAAAACCATATAAATATAAAGTTATGAGACCATAATGAGGGACTAAACACTATTCATAACTATCATCCACATATAGTTACGTCCATCTATTGCATTGGAGATCATTTGCATCCACATATCTCCATCACCAAGCACATGGTTAGGACATCTACATCAAACATAGGATAGGGGGAGGATTCTCTTCTATTCCATCCACCATTTAATACATTTTTCTACACATAGTTAGCTCACTACATCACAAAGTGTGACTGACACAAGAGAAACCTAGGGTGTGTTTCACACACACACAAAACTACATTTAGGTTTGGATTGTAGTGCAACACTAAGTTAGTAAGACCACCATTGTGGTAGCTGAGGTCATTCTAACCCTTTCCTATGAATTTATATTTTTTAGGGATTGATCCTTGTTTAGGGTTTTGTAGGTCTTTCTATTCATCTTGGAATATCAACGACATATGGAGTAGTGCATTGAGCTTGATGAGAAAAAAAAAGAGGGTTTCAAACCATATTTCAAACTTGTGGTGATCAGTTCTAGATATTTTACACATACTAGGGCACTCATTCTGTAGACCAGAGCACCCGTAGGCACCCCAGTGCTTCTCTAGGTGCCCTAATCTAGAGAATTAATCCAGATCCGTCCTTTTTGAGGTTTTAGCACAATCGTTCCTCCTTTTCAATTTTATAGTCACCTATGTGACACAATCCCTCGAATATATTCTATTCAACTAAGTTCTTTCCTCTTTTCACTTACACATCAGCTTTCTATTTACAGTTGTTTAGTTTTTTTATCATCTTTACATTTATTTACAACATCTATCTACTTTATTTACAATTGTTCATATCTTAGATTAACTACTTCCTATATTTACATTTTTAGTTAATTAATGATTTATCGCTCTTAGATACATGTTGTCTATTTAAAGTTTTTTGATATGATATTTTTAAACTAATATTTTTTTTATTTGTGTAATCTCAACAACTTAATTAAGTCGGTCAATTTTTTTTGTCATAAAGGACCAGGAGAATATTTCTATTTAATTGTAAAACCTTCTCTCCTACCCATGCAAATTTAATGTCTACTGCTATTTCAAGCTTGATTAAGAAGCTATCTCTTTTTAAATTCCTTTATATTTTTTAGGCATTTCTATGCATTTTGTAAGGGAGAAAAATCCTAAAACTTAACCAGTGGCAAAATTTTAATAGAAATAGTTCATTTTGAATATTATATTATGTATCTATTCTCTATTTTACCTTACATGATTTCATCCTACTTCCTTCATCTGGTATCGGAGTGAAAATCCTCAGTCTTGGCATGTGAATTTAGACCAACTCAAGTGTTGCTGACATTTTCTTACAAGTTACAGTTTTTCCCTTTTAAGTATGTGTAATTTTTCTTGTTTAAATATGTGTTTTACATTTGTAGCTATGACAAGAACTAACAACAGTCTAATCTATCCCAAAATCCTTATTTATAACGGAAAAAACTATGACTATTGGGCTATTATAATGAAAAATATTTTCTGCAGTCAAGATACCTTGTAGCTTGTCGAAAATGGCTTCCAAGAACCAAAAGATCAAGTAGCATGTAATGATTTCTTACAAGAAGACAAATATATGCTTAAGGAAAATAGGAAAAGGGACGCAAAAGCTCTAGTTTTTATACAACAAGGTCTTGACATGTCTATATTATCTAGACTAGCCACAATCATTAGGTCTGAGCAAGCATGGGATAGAGCAAGCATGGGATATCCTAGAAACTAACTATAAAGTCATTGATATGCTAAAAATTTCCAATCTAAAAATGTTGAGGAGAGATTTTGAGAATATTCAAATGAGAGATTCTGATAGTGTTGATACATTTTTTACCCATCTGATGGGCATAACAAATCAGATTAGGTCCCATGGAGAGACCTTAGTAGACCAAAGGATCATAGAAAAATTCCTTAGGAGTTTACCAGTCAAGTTTGACTCCATTTTTGTTGTCATTGAAGATTCAAAAAATTTGACTCAACTCTATGTAGATGAGCTAATGGGATATTTTTTTATCCCATGAACAAAGAATTAACAAATCTAGGAGCTCATGTTTATAACATGCATTTAAGATCCAAGTTTCAGTTAGCAGAGGAAGGAGTATGTATTAGTTTAGATTAAAATACAAGCAACAGGTTTATTTCCAATGTAGAAATAACAAGAAAAAAAATGTTCCCATTGAAAATACAAAGTGAGCTAAGGTTAGTGGATGATATCTCTTATTCCTATATGGGTCATGGACATCTCACCAAAGGAATATCTCAGAGCTTAACGGTCTCTAGCTCTCAAAAAATATGCAGAGGAAAAATTATTCTTAAGGAGGTTTTTCCAAGAAAAGAAGAACAAAATTTTCCTCGAGGAGGTTCCTCAACCCTAGCATGCGCTAAGGTTCTTCCAAGAAAAGAAGGATAAAATTTTCCTTAAGAATTTTCCTCAACCCTAATGTGCGTTAGGATTCTTCCAAGGAAATAAGAACAAAATATTCCTCATGGAGGTTCCTCAACCCTAGCGAGTGCTAAGGTTCTTCCAAGAAAGAAAGAGCAAAATTTTCCTCAAGGAGGTTCTTCAACCCTAGTGGATGTTAAGGCTCTTCCAGGAAAAGATGTAAAAAAAGTCCCTCAAGAAATAATTTCAAGCTTAGTGGGTGCTAGGCATTTTTCAAAGAGTGGTGAAAATAAAAATTTTCAAGGAGAAAGTTTAAGCCTAGCGAGTAGTAGTTGTCAACCACCTATGTGTGAAAAAAAATATTTTCAAGAAGGATTTTTCAGCCTAGTGGGTGCTAACTCTAAATCACCCATGGTATGTCAAAACCTCACTAAAAGAGGATTTTCAATCATGACATATCCATATCCAATCCAAGTCAAACAAGAAAATTAGGCTTGGCTTTGGCATTTAAGGCTTGGACACTTAAATTTTAACAGCATAAATTTTCTCTACAAGAAGAACAAGGTGAATCGAATACCATTGATAGATACACCTGAAACATCATGCCAAATTTACATTCTCGTGAAGCAGCACAGGGAAATATTTCCATTTAGAAATGCATATAGAGCTCATGAACCTCTTGAAATTGTCCACACAGACCTATGTTGATGTACAAAGACACCCTCAATAGGCGGAAGTATGCATTTTTTGACCTTCATCGATGACATCAGCAAGAAGATGTGTGTACTTCATAAAGAACAAATCAGATGTTTTTGATACTTTTAAGGAATTTAAGGTCCTCATAGAGAGGAAAAGTGGTCATTTTTATCAAAGTGATAAGATCATACATAAGTGGTGAGTATATAACAAATGAATTTCTAAATTTTCTCAAGGAAAATGGAATACACAAATAGTTGACAACTAGGTATACACCTTAGCAGAAAGAAAAAATAAGACTCTCATGGACATGGCCAAGAGTCTACTAAAGGAAAAAGACTTGCCAAATGAATTTTGGGCAGAAGTGGTTGCATGTGCAGCCTACCTATAAAACAGGTTACCAATGAAAATTGTCAAGGAAAAGGTTCCTAAAGAAGCATGGAGCAAAAAAAACACATAGTGTTGTACACTTAAAAGTGTTTAGATGTGTTGTGTATGCACTAGTGCCTAAATAATTAATAAATAAAATAGATGATAGAGTTAAAAAATATATTTTTGTTGGTTACAGTGAGTAGGAAAATTCCTATAAGCTATATAATCGAATCTCCAAGAAGGTTATTATCAACAAAGATGTTGATTTTATAGAAAATAAAGCCTCGGATGGAAGTATTGATAAAGAGCTAGTTATCTCTATAGAGGTATCTCATGAAGAGTATGAAGTTGAATAAAATGGTGCACATGAAAATCAACCAGCTCCACAAGGGCTCACTCCAGCAACAACTCTAGTCTATGGCCATGTAGGTCAAAAAAGTGTAGTAGTAACTCCTCAAAATGCACCGAAAGATTATATCCCTTAATGAAATCACTAAAGAGATAAATTCAGAAAACCTAATCCAAAGGCAGTATGGAGACCTAGAACAATCTTTCAGCCTGGTGAAGCCTCAAGGCATTAGAAATATAAGTCCATTGAATAGTGATTCATCTAACTTATCATTGGCATAATTCAGGTCTCATTTCATAAATGTTTCTAAGAAGACAAGAAGTATGAGGGAGATATATGATCAAGCTAATCAAGATTAAGAGTTGTAGTTTGATTTTGCATTATTATCGAAAGATGATCCTGTTTATTTTGAAGATTATGTAGAAAATGAAGAATGGATAGATGCTATGGATGAAGAAATGCATTATACTGAGAAGAATCAAACTTGGCTCTTGGTCAATCTTCCAGAAGGCAAGGATGTTAATGGTGTTAAGTGGATCTATAAGACCAAATTCAATGCAGATGGTAACATAGAAAAGCACAAGGAAAGGTTAGTGGCATAGGGCTTCACACAACAACCCACAATTGACTAAAATGAAAATTTTTCTCGATGGCTAGACTTGACACAGTTAGAAGTGTCTTAGCCATAGCAGCTCAGAACAACTGGAAAGTATACAAAATGGATGTCAAGTCAACATTCTTGAAAGGTTTTTTGAAAGAAGAATGGTATGTTCAACAACCACCTGGATATGAAATATATGGACAAGAGCATAAACCTTGTAGAATGAAAAATCCCTTGTATGGCCTAAAGAAAGCTCCAAGAACTTGGTACAATAGAATAGATTCATATCGTTTGCAAAATGGATTCAACAAAAGCAGCAGTGAGTTAACCCTATACATCAAGATGAACAACAAAGGTCATATTTTAATAGTTTGTTTGTATGTTGATGACCTCGTATTCACTCAAAAAATTTATATTGACTTGTTTAAGTCATCCATGAAGAAGGAATTCATAATGAAAGATCTTGGGTTGATGAAATATTTTTTAGGCATAGAAGTGACCCAATCTAAAGAAGGCTTATTCATATGTCATTCCAAGTATGAAACTAATGTGTTGAAGAGATTCAATATGCTAAAAATCAATCCAAAAACAACACTAGTTGTTATGGGTCTCAAATTAAGAAGAGGATAAGAGATCCAATGTCGAACCAACATTATACTGTGTGCATGTATACTTTGCTTAATGCTAAATCAAATGAAGCAAGAACTACCACCTAAAATAGTTCTACAATTTAGCTAAAACAAAGCATAAACACCATCATGATAAGAATTAAACAAGGGTTAGATGCTAGCATTCATCAATACAAACTTTGAAACTAACAATGCTAAATATCTAAACTCCTCTATTCTCTAACAAAAAATAAATGAATGGACCTAAGTAAGCTCCATGGCTATCAAAATAGTTGTCCTTAATGCTCCAAGAACCTAGGAATGGGGGCTAATCAAAGTTGGGCTACAAGACCCTTTTGACACCTCCCATATGACCCAAGCACTTTAAGAAAGAGGCTTAACTCTTCAAGATGATGAACTCTCAAAAGGGCAAGGTGCAAGCTCTTAGTCTCTTTGCTATATGCTTTGCATTTGCTCTCTTAGAAAGTTTAGGTGTAAGTAAAAAGCTAGGTGGAGGGCTCTTTATATAGCCCAAAGGATAAAGGATTCAACACATTCTCATGAATGTGGGATAAAGGTAAAACATGATTAGGAATGGATAAGGTTTCTTTATTAAAGGTAACCTTACTTTAGAAGGGTTTAATACATGTTTAGCAAGTCATGGGAGTTGGGGGTATTTTAATTAATCAAAGGTGATTAATTAATAGGTAGGTGTAAGCTTATAGAAGCTAATTAGAGGAATATTAGTGTGATTTAGGCTATTATAAGGGGATTAAATCAATTAAATATTGATTTATTGGTTAAATGGAAGGGAAAGCTAATTAATTAATAATAATTAATTAGTCTAGGTAGAAGGGGTGATTTATTAACGGAAAGTCGTTAATTAGGGCATTTGTTGGATAGGAAACTTAATTAATTAGCTTAGTGTAATTAATTAATGATGATATGAGGGAAAATGAGTGTTTTTGACGATATGTCATTGATTTGTGAGAAAGGGGATAATTAGCACAATTTAAGTATTTAAATTGCTTGGGCGTAATTATAGGTGTCTACATTTGCCCCTCTTTGGGGTGGCGTAAGTGATGCCACTTCAAAGATAGTAGACAGAAGAGATTTTGAAGAGATAGAAGAAAAATTAGTAGGAGGGAGAGATGCCCCCTCGAGTGTCGATGGGGTGATGAAGGAATTCGATCGACGATCGAAAAATATGAGAAGTAGGCAGAAGAATAGGGACGAGGCAGGATGCCCCGAGGAGAGGGAGAATTAGGGGTGAAAGGGAAGTCGTGTAGAAGAAATATGGATGAGGGGAGAGAAGAGTTTAGCCTCTAGCTGCTTATTTGTTTGGAACAAATTTGATGTCATCATATTGCCATAGGAACTACATCATCGGTCCTTATGAAAAATATAAGCATACGACAAAGGTAGAATGACATGAAAATCCATACTACGAACAATTGTCCATTGCTGAAAGTACCAACTCCACGCAACACACAATAATGCAATGCAATACGAGAAGGAAACAAGCTCATATAACAGGGAAAATAAGTACGAACACACATATCTAACCCAACAACGGTCAAGACAATTGTACAAATGTTTTGTTATCAGTGCTGAAGAGATCCAAAAGTTCGTGATTGACGACAAGGGTTAAAAATGATGCCCCAAGCAAGGATACATGCAAGGTGAAATGAAAATGGACATGGGGTCCATGAAAAGCATTTGTGCGCAACAAAACAGCACCAGGCAACCAAAAGTGCCCCAGAGTACAGACGAAGCAAGCAGCTAGCTTTTGTGAATGGTTGTGAATCCAGTGATCTGCGAGTCGTATTAATTGGGGAAGATGTGAGACAAACCAATAGGATATGGAGAAAATACCATGCGTAAGACACAAGTTTCAGCCGTAAGAAGCAAGTTACCATTTTGTAGGGTGTTTTACTTTTTAGGAATTTAAAAAAAAAATTTGCCTTGTTTTTGGATTTTTTTGATATAGTAAATGTTTGTATTGTTTTGGCTTTTGTGAAACAATTTTCTATTGTTTTTATGTTTTGTGAAAACAATGTTCTATTGTTTTTGTTTTTTCCTCGAAACAATTGTCTATTGTTTTTGTGTTTTCTCAAAACAATGTTCTATTGTTTTTATTTTTTCCCAAAACAATGTTCTATTGTTTTTGTGTTTTTAACAGTTTTCCAAAACAATGTGCAGGTAACCAAGAAAGCATGGACGCCCCCAGGGTTAGGTGGGGAATATACAAGGGAAGAAGCCACGCGCTTATGAACAAGAAGGTGAAGTCGTTGAGTTGCCCCCAGCGTAAGATGGGAAATAACGAAAGACCACGTCCCTTACAGATGAATAGAAGAAGGCAAAGCCGGATCAAGGCTGGACTAGATGGTATGCACAAGGAAACTTGAAGGTAGAACCAGGTCCAGGACAAAGACAACTACCCTTCTAATACAGAATGCTTGTGAACAACGAATCCTCCCGAGGCGCCGGAAACTGGTTTTCACCCAAGGACTTGTCCAAAGCACCACAATTGCGTGGTTTTCACTAGTGGATGACCTGTTTTCTCTTTTTCTTTTTTTTGATGTTTTTGATTTTGATTTTTTATTTTTTTTGTGATTTTTATGACTTTCTTGTGCCATGTTTAGGCATAAAACCTCTTAAGATGCATGGAATTCATGGGCTCCCAGAGCTCATCACCATTGGGGTGAGCCAACTTGTATGCCCCTGTGCCATACTTGGCAACTATGACATAGGGTCCTAACCAGTGTGGTTTGAACTTCCCTTTCTTTTCTCGCTCTACTGTGGTGTTGAACTGGTTCTCCTTCATAACTAAATCACCCACCTCAAACTGGCGAGGGATGATTCTCTTGTTGTAGTTGCGGGAGATTCTGTGTTGATATACTTTCAGGTGATTAAGAGCGCGAATGCGCCTCTCATCCAGGAGCTCTAACTCAGCCAATCTTGCCACTCGGTAATCTTCATCCTTATCCAAATAGTCCCGAAGAGAAATTCACAGGGATGGGAGTTCAATCTCTAAAGGGATGATTGATTCTGTCCCGAACACAAGGGAATATGGCGTCACACCCGTAGGAGTGCGAATTGATGTTCGGTAGGCCCAGAGGGCTGGGTGGATTTGTAGGTGCCAGTTTCGACTAGTTTTGCTAACCATCTTCTCCATTATCCTTTCCAAAGTCTTGTTTGTTGCCTCAGCTTGTCCATTACCCTAAGGGTAATATGGCGTGGACAATTTCAATCTGATTTGGAACTGTTGGAAAAGACCTTTCACAGTTTTGTTCTTAAATGACTTCCCATTATCTATGACAATGACTGCAGGGATACCATATCAGCAAATAATGTGATTCATGATGAATTTAGAAATCTATGCTCCTATGACATAGGTTAAAGGGACATCCTCCACCCATTTTGTGAAGTATTCTGTAGCTATGATGATATGTGTATGACCATCAGATGAGGTAGGAGTAAGCTTCCCTATTAGATCAAGTCCCCACTTGGAGAATGGCCACGGGGTAGTGATTGGTTGTAATGGTTGTGATGGAGCATGGATGAAATTTCCATACTTTTGGCATAGCACACATTTTATAACATAATTACAACAATCAGTTTCCATGGTGGGCCAATAGTAACCTACTCTTAACAGTTTCTTAGCCAAGACCATTCCGTTTGTATGTGCTCTGCATACTCCTTCGTGTACTTATTTAATTGCCTGGATTGACTCCGACACATCCAAACAACGTAACAGATTCCCATCGTAGCCACGACGATAAAGTGTACCTCCTAACAGGGTGTAACAGGCTATTTGGTGAATTAGGCTTTGCTTTTCAGAGCGGGAGATTTCAGGAGGGAATGTACTGTCCTTAAGATAGGTGAAAATGGGTTCATACCATGGTGAATGGGGACCAACAACCTCACAAGCCAAGCAAGATTCTGGCATGTCATACGCGGGCTGGCGTAGATTTTCTACGAAGAATGGAATATCATTGTTCCCTGGAGGAATACGAAGCATAGATGCCATCGTTGCCATAGCATCTGCCGATCTATTCTGCGCTCTTGGGATTCGCTCAAAGGTAATGCACACAAAATACTCCTTCAGAGTTTCTACCAACTTCTTATAAGGTATGAGCTTGCCATCCTTAACTTTATACTCATCATTAACCTTTTTGATGATTAGCTGTGAATCACCTACAACCTTCACATGTTGAATATTCCACTTGATGGCTAGCTTCATCCCTGCAATGAGTGCTTCATAGTCCGCAATGTTGTTCGTGCAAGGGAAGGCCAGGTGGAAAGCCTGTGGTATAGGATCACCTGAAGGAGTAATAAGGACCACTCCTGCACCTGAACCATGAAACGTAAAAGATCCATCAAAATGTATCTGCCATACGACAAATTCTTCAATGTAGAGCAAAGATGCATCTGGCAGATCCAGACTCAAAGGTTCTGTTCTTTGCAAAGGTGCTTCCGCTAGCTGGTCGACAAGTACTTGTCCTTTAATTGATTTTTGATGGACAAATTCTATATCAAACTCACTGAGTAGAATGATCCAATTAGCCATTCTACCTGTGAGGGCGGGTTTGGACAAAAAATACTTGAGTGGGTCGACCTTGGATATGAGCTTGGTCTTAGTATTTAGCAGGTAATGGCGAAGTTTCTGAAAGGTAAAAACAACAACCAAGCAAGCCTTCTCAATCTAAGGATAATTACGTTCATAGGCGATGACGGTGCGACTCAGATAGTACACTGCTTTCTCTTTATGGCTAAGGTCATATTGGGCAAGCAGTGCACCAATAGCATATTGCGTAGCGGAAATATAGAGAAAAAGTGGTTCTCTCGGAGTGGGAGGCATGAGGACAGGTAGATTAGCCAGGTACTGTTTAAGCAAAGAAAAGGCTTGTTGTTGCTCAGGTCCCCAGATGAAAGTGATGTCCTTCTTAAGAAAATGAGTGAATGAATGACATTTATCTGTAAGATGGGAGATAAAGCGGCGAATGGCTTGAATTTTCCCTTGCAAGCTACACAGTTGCTTGATATTCTCAGGTGGAGGCATTTCTATGATGGCAGATACTTTAGCAGGGTCTACCTCAATACCTCGTCTTGACACGATGAAGCCTAATAGTTTCCCAGATAGCACACCAAAGACACACTTCTTTGGATTTAGCCTAACTTTGTATTCACGTAGGCATTCAAAGATACGTCGCAAAATGATAGGACGTTCCTCTCTTGTTTTGGAATTTCCCAGGATGTCGTCTACATAGTCTTCCATGATGTCATGAATCATATCGTGAAATATTACTGTCATGGCCCGCTGATAAGTTGCTCCCGCATTCTTAAGGCCGAATGGCATCACCTGATAATAGAAGGTGCCCCAAGGAGTTGTGAAAGTTGTTTTGTGTTGGTCTTCCTCAGCGATCTTAATTTGATTATAACCCGAAAATCCAGCCATAAGTGATAGCATTTCATACCCTGCAGTTGAGTCAACAATCATGTCAATGTTGGGCAACAGAAAGTCATCTTTAGGGAAAGCTTTATTGATGTCCCTAAAATCTGTGCAAATTCGGATACCAATAGGTTTCTTCTGGACAAGAACAATGTTCGATATCCATTCAAAATAATCAATTGGCCTGATGAATCCTGCTGCAAGCAACCTTTCCAGCTCTTCTTTAACTAACAAGGCCACTCTTGGGTGCATCTTTCGAAGCTTCTGTTTGATAGGCTTAGCATCTGCATGCACAACCAAGTTATGCACGACCAAAGTTGGATCTAAGCAGGGCATGTCTTTGTAAGACCATGCGAACACATCAATAAACTCTCGTAGTAGCATAGTGAACGTCTGTTGTTCTCTGGCTGAGAGTGATGCTCCCAATTTTACTATCTTGGGATCTTATTTAGTACCAATATTGACATCAATGGTTTCTTCAACTGACAATTTTGATAAATCCTCCATACGCATGGGATCGGGAGGTAGGTTGAGATCTTCATCCAAGGATGTCTCTACGAGATTTTCATCCTTGGCATGGTCACTTTGTTTGTCCTTTGATTTTCTTATTTGTTTGTCAGCCAATGCCTCAAAGAGGTTTTCACTGTGTGACTTGGACTTTGATTTTTGCCGAGGCTTTTCTTTAGAACTCTTGCCCTCGCTTTTCTTTAAATTTTGCTAACCATGAAGTTCAGCCTCCTCGCCGAAGTAGGCGCAGGTGTCTAAGTCGATAAAGAAACCCTTCTTGTGATCTCCAATGGGAATTGTATCCCTTATGCCCATGAACTCTGCAATAGCCTCGTCATTCTTGAATAAATCTAGTGGCATGTGATGTTGTTGGTCCCATTCAACAAGGGAGGGGTATACAAGGTCAAGGGTTGGTTCATTGGGGGTGATGGTTAGGACAACATTATTCATGAAAAGGTTTGTGGAGGCCAGATCCTCATATTGGCTACAACAGGAATCCGTATCACTGTCTAGATAATCAGAGCTGTCCTCATGCTCAGAACAAGTCGCATCTTGATCGTTGGGGTGTGCTCCATAAGGGCGAATCCCAATGCCATATCTTTCTGTTTTGAAATGTGGAAGAGGGACTGGTTCTCTTTGTCCTTGTTCATTCCTCCCACATCCTAAGCCTTTGTAGCCCATGGAGTACATCATTCTGCTAGATTTTTCATATTCTGGGGTTTGATAACAAGATGGCTGAGTGTCCTCAGGGACCCAAGTAGTAGGTGGATCAAGTAATTTTTCCTCAGCTAACAATCCTCCAGGGAGGAACGACCCAATAGTATGTTCCTCTCTAGGTCTCCTGAAGCGGTAGTTGGGTCGACCTCTAGTCTTGGGTGACAAGGAGAGGTTAGAAACGAAGAGCGCTTGTTGTACATTAGACTCCCCACATCCATATTCCAGAATTTTCATCTCCCATGAATTAAATGGAGATGTTGAGGTAGATTCCCCATGAGTGCAAGAACTAAGAGAATTTGAATCTACTCAAGATTCCATGGCCTCAGAATGAAGAGGGACAGCTATATCTGTGGAGGGACATGCGTATGTACCCTTTCGTGTAAAGCTATTAAGAGCTCTACAATGAGCAAAGGGCTCTGAGTCTCCTGGTATTGTTATTGTATGTCCCTCATGCTTCAGCTTGATGCATTGCTGAAATGTTGATGGCACTGCTTGCATGGCATGGATCCATGGTCGGCCTAGAAGCATATTATATGGAAATTCCAAGTCTAAGACGTGAAACTTTGTCTAATGGCAAGTGGGGCCCACCTCCATTGGCAACGTAATGGTGCCTACTGAATCTCTTTCCGCGTTATCGTATGCGGTAATAGTGATGATATGGGACTTGAGATATGTCTCTGTATGTCCCAATTGTTTGACCAACTTAAGCGTGCAGATATTCAATCCTGATCCATTGTCCACAAGCACCCGTTTGATTTTCCTGTGGGTGACAACTACCTCAATGTATAAGGGAAGATTATGTGTAGGATTCTCAGTAGGGGACCTCCCTATGGTTGAAAGTGAGATGCTCACTGGGTGCAATATTTGCCACCCGCGGCTTGAAGGTATGCAGGGATCGACTTCTAGAGGCACTCCCGACCCCTGAAGAGTTTGATACAAAATGTCCTTATGCACATTAGATATCTTGAGAAGATCTAAGATCGAGATCTTAGTAGGTGTCTTCTCAAGTTGTTCTAAAAGGTTATATTTACCAGTTTACGGGGTCAAAAGAGAGGGTTCTGGAATCACGAGGCGGGCACACCTTGTTACCGCAGCGTAGTCCTTTCCCTTGATCCGGATGGTATTGACATGGTCAGCAGGGGAGCGAATACATCCGATAAGTGAATCGTAATGATTGTTATCTCTCTTGGTATATAAGTAATTCGTGGCTTTATAGGTTTGGGATGACTCTCCCCGATCCGGTTTTGCCTTTTCTGACTTATCATGCTTGGGGAATGGTTCCTTATAAATCCCCATTTTCTCATTAGGTGTTTGCATGTGGCTAGGGTTATCCATCTTTATCTCCCCGTTGTCAATGAGGTCTTGAATATAGTGGTGAAGTCGTAAACATTTGTCTGTTTTATGACCTTTAACGCAATGCATTTCACAGTATTCATGCTTCTTATACCATGAAGGTTTAGGAGCGTTGTCATCGAATGGTTGTGTTGTAGGATAGGTCATCATGTGGGCCGCATCCAACTGTTTTTAGTATGACAGACAACGGCTCATTGAGGGAGGTGAATGTTCTTCGCTTTAGTGGTGGTTGAATTGGGCCCTTGGTCAGTTTAAAAGGTTGATTGATTTGGACTTTTTGAACACGTTTGGAATCAGTGATTCCATCTCCCACCACGTTTTTTGTTTTTGTTAAAGATCTTTGACTTTTCAGCGGGGTTTGACACTTTGGTTGTCTTTAGATTGGGTTTTGAGGGTGCCTTTGGCAATGAGAGCCTTTTCTATTTGAATCCCTTTCTCGATAACCTCCTCAAAGGTGCGGACACAATGCATTTGGAGGGTGGAAAGCTATATCTAGGTTGAGATTAGGGACGAAAATACTGACCAGCTGCTTCTCAGGGAAAGCGCAAGGGAAGCAACTAGCTATCCCTCTCCATCGTTGGAGGAAAGCTGGCGAAGGTCTCATTTGGGCGTTGTTTTGTGCTGCACAAGTCTGCCATGGTGACGTCACTCTCTATGTTATATGAGAAATGACGCATGAATCTTTCCGCCAATTCTGGCCAGGTGAAAATTGATCCTCGTGGCAAGTGCGTAAACCATTCTAATGCTTGACCTCCGAGACTCTTAGGAAAAAAGTCTGATGAGGTAATTATCACTATAAGACACCTCTTGACATGCCATGTAGAAATCTTTAACATGATCCCCTTGGGTCTCCCTTTCCTTTGTATTTGTCGAACTTTGGCATATCAAATTTCTTTGGAAAGGGTTGAAGGGTCATTGTCTTGTCAAAAGGATAGGGGCATAGTTCTTCGTATTGGTATTTCCTAATACTCCCTATATTGCTTTCTTGTATGCTCGCAAGCGTTGCTTTCATAGATTGTACTTCTTGTGCGAGCAATTGTTCTTTAGTGGGAGAAGCGGGGATGTGTACATGATGATACCTTGTGTCTTCTTCTCCTTGGTTTTCTCGATGGAGTTCGTGGATCCTAAACTTAGACTTTGACTTTTTGAACGTTCTTGTTTGTGTCTTTCTGTACCTGGAAAGTAAGCAAAGCTAGTTGTCAGCTTAAGTTACCGAGTTGTTGTTGGATTGTGACTTGGTTTGTGTCTTCTTCTTCTAAAGGTTCCTCCTCTTCGTATTGTGGAGGTTCTTCCCCTGTCTCATGTTCTATCTCGTTTCTTCGTGGCACTTTAATGAGGGGTATTCTATGCCCTACCACTTTATCATTTTCTGCGTAAGAAGTGGAAGCATGTCCGCCTGTTAAAATATCTTCCATATTGATAAGGGGGTGTTCCTCCTTAGTAGTGTCATTTGTTTGTAGTATTGGTTCCTTCTCAATGGGGCAATTTGGCCCCTAATTCCATGACCCGTGCCAAAACTCTATCTTTGTTTCTAAGGAGAAACTCATCTAGTAGAGTGGGGTCAAAATCAAATTCTGCATGTGGTGATTCTAATTCATTTCCACTATGATCGACCATCTCTTCTGTTTCCTTTTCAGTAGAGAATAGTGGTCCTAGATCGTGTCTGATATATGGGTTTGACCCTTGTCTGTTAGAGGTTTCCCAAGCTTGCGCCTGTTGTTCCTCATATGTTTGTTTCTTTAACCCTAGACGCATCTTGGGAGCCATGTTTTCGTGATAAATTTCACTAAGGTAAGTTATAGATTTGTTCAAAATTCAATGTCTACCCCTAAGTGAAACACAAGATGTACGTGTTAAGAGTAAATTAACAGTGTGAGAATACCAATGTGATAGAGTGATAAAGTCACCAATGAAACAATCGTTTGGTACCAAAAACCTAATCAAATGAAATACTTCCTAGACTACGTTTCAAAGTAATTTGTGATACCAGATGATTAACAAGATGTCTCCACTTATGCCAAGTTCAAAGAAATGAACAAGACGTAAGTAAATACATGAAGTTAAATGCGATCTCCCAATCAAGATATACGATAAGCAAGTTCAAGTCTGATTAAAACCTATATCTCAAAAAGTGCCAATTACGATTTGTGAATGACACAACAATATCACCAAGATATGTTAACCCACTTTGCAAGAAATTGGAGTATTGATATCGAGGTGTTATTGATATAACACGCACAAATGGTAGTTCCTAACACCTTTTGAAATTAAGGTAATAATAAAACTGAACAAAAAAAGCTCAAAGTATAGCTAGGAATAGTTAAGAATGTGTGCAGCGTAACCATACAATATAGGTATTTATGTTGAGTTTACAAGAAACAAGACGTAAATATCGAAATTGTAATGATACGAGACAAACAAACTAACTCCTCTATGGAAGTCCGCAGTGATGAACCACGCCCTAACTACAATGACGATCGTGACGTGGGTATCAAGATCACAATGGCTACCAAATGACGTGAAAACGCCTCCACTCACTTTAGACGTTTTAACTAACCCAACCGCAAACATGGATGGGCGTAAACGGACATAAAAGTGAGAGAAACAGTCGAATGGCAACACAAAGGTAATCACACCTCTATTTGATCAACAAAGTGTCAAAAGAATATGAAGGAAATAAATCAAGAAAAAATGACAAAAAATGCTAGTCTTACTTCGGCAGAGTTTCGCCTCGCCCTAAGGCAAGTAAAAACTAGGTGAAAGTAATACGTCACATGTTTCTTAAAAAGAAGGTTCACAACTCAACACTGTTTTAAAGTGGTCAAAGTGGGCTCGTGGCTAAAGTATATTCTCCTAGGTGGTTCTCTCGCCCTAGGTGTTACAAAGTTGCCAACGAGCAAGCGCGATTTACCCAAAAAGTCACACTGACTAGTTTGGGAGTATCTCGGCTTTACTTTACCCCCTTCAAGAATAGTAGGTAACTAGTGCGTCTACGTGTACTATCACTGGGGTCGCCACAACGGATCACCTGTAACTCTATCTCACAAAGGAATCACTAGTCAAGTAGGTAGTGCGGAGCACTTCCTGTTTTGTCCACAAGGTTCCCTCTTGCGTGGACTACTTTGGGGTTCCTGGAACCACCCCCATTGTTGTAGCTTAAGGTGTTATGCCAAATGGGGGTTATGTCCCAGTTGAGCGGAGAGGGACGTACCCTTTTCCGAAACATGCAATATAGTGTTTTGAATATGTTGTTCTTTTTATCTTGTTTTAATTAGGTGTGGTTTGATTGAACACCTTTTGGCAACCTGTATAACAACTGTATTAGTAGTTTTTGATTTCGTTTTGATTCCCTCCTTTCTTTGACAAGCGTTTTTAGGTCCTGCACCTAAGCGTTAGTAGTTCTCCAAGAAAATCACATTATTTAAAAGAGGATTAAGAGTTGCTTTTGATTCTCAAAATCACAAAAATGTGCAAGAGAAGAGCATACACACGCTTTGATTCTAAATCGAGGTAAGCATGGAAATACAACATTCATCAAAACATTAGACATGTTAGAAAATGACCAGTTTTAAAATAACAGAAAAAACCTGTAACTTCTGTAAGTGTAAATCTCAAATTTATGTTTTCATTGCATAGTTAACTTTAATACCTTTCCAACGCAAAAAAAATGGAATCATTTCGAGGTTGGGAGCAAAAGTTATGGCCTTCGGAAGATGGGTTACGCATATGCTCTTATGCTCAATGGGTATGCACTTGACATGCACTCAAAAAATGTCAAAAAAAACGTCCCTTAATATGCAAAATGGGCAAAATTTTTCCAACCAAGATTCAATTTTGACAACAACCCATCACATTAATATATGAATAGAAGACTCAACGCTATCAAACATTAACATACATGCTCAAGAATTTAAGATTTTCAAGAAATTGACAAAACTAGCATGTAGAATGATGAAAAAGTAAGCTCTAAAAATGAAAACATGATGAAATCTTGAAATTTTCTCACCAAAATTAAATTTTGACAGCAAACCCACCACATTAATATGTAAATAGAAGACTCAGCACTATCAAACACTAACTTATATGCTCAAGAATTGAAAATTTTCAAGAAATTGACAAAACTAGCATGTAAAATGATGAAAAAGTAAGCTCTAAAAATGAAAACATGATGAAATATTGAAATTTTCTCACGAAGATTAAATTTTGACAGCAACCCACCACATTAATATGTAAAATAGAAGACTCAGCACTATCAAACACTAACCTACATGCTCAAGAATTTAAAATCTTCAAGAAATTGACAAAACTAGCATGTAGAATGTTGAAAAAGTAAGCTCTAAAAATGAAAACATGGAGAAAATCTTGAAACTTTCCCCTCAATTCCAATTTTGACAGCACTTCACCTCCTTCATACCTACAAGGAAGACCTGTTATCACCGAATCACAGCACCCATGTCCATGTATTTGAACTCACAGTGTGATTGGATAACATGGGTACTATCTCCAAGTTGTAGGGACTTGCTACTTGAGACAGACCTCCAGAGAAAGCTGGTTCTTGCTTCTAAACTACCTGCCACAATCTACTCTAATGTAGGATAAGCTAACTGTTCTAATCTAAATTTCCAAGGGACCAGGGAGAGAGAGAATACATAAAATGAAAGCCTACACTAAAGCGGTGATACACCAGAAAAGGAGGGTGTGAGAGTAATCTCCAAATGTGTGAAATACAGAGGCAAAGTGCACACTAGAAGAGGTGATGACAATTCTTCATAATCTAGCAAAATGCATTCACAACAATATTCCAAGCATACACAATGTTAGTGAATTCCTGCAAGAACATAATAATAGACACAATATTCTTGTAGAAAGATAAAAGGGGCAAGAAGAATGCAAGAAAACACAGCAGAGGAAGATACATCCACAAACTTTGTATTTTATTGCTTCCTGGTATGCACAGTTCAGTCTATTACAAGATAAGGGTCTGGATCACCATGCAAGGAGTCCACTACAAGGGCCTGCAACACACTGGCTTCACAAAGCAATTTTGGCAGAGCTTTGCTACCCAAAAACTCTCTACTTTACAATGAGCCCAACACTCCAATTTATAGAAAAAAACAGAAGGAGAAGAGAAGGGAAAATGGAAATCCCGAAATCTGTCCTTCAACCACCTGTAAGAGGCGTTAAATTGAGTGAAATAATTATACATTACTTGCAAAAGGCTCCCCCATACTGTCCCATCATCTGCAACAGAGAAAGAATGATGACCATGCCTCTTAAATGCACTCCCAGCTACCAAATAAAACACTGTTCTGAACCCGGCCACGTTTTCTTAAAAAACTCACATCCAATCCTCTAATCAAATCTAGAATTTCTTGACTGCTGTGCATCGAGCTCGGAACCATGATTCCAACGGTACCAATTTTGTGCGATTTCGTTGAGAAATGCAAAAGTTATGGCCTTCTGAGTGCGGGTAGCTATTTTGGGTCTGGTAGGCGTTTTCTGTCATTTGATGGGAATGAGCATTAACTGACTGGAGCCGAATATGTTTCTCTTATTTAAATATATATACCCTCATCAAAAATAAGAAATCTAGTTTTTGTGGCGTAGGAGGACGTCGTGCTCATTCCACAAAGTCCAATTTTGTGAAAATCAGAGCTCGGAGTCAAAAGTTGTGGCCATTTGAAGTTCCACGGACCAAACGTTGACTTTTCTTCTTTGCCTTCGGCCGCTTCGGATTTTCGCGTCCCATGCGTCCCTTTGTCCCATTTGGCACAGTGCTGAAATTTCCCATTTCGGCCGAACTGGCCGGTTCACGTACTCGCGGCCCAGATGTCCCATTTGCTTTCGGGCCGTTTGGGGACAATTTTTTCTGATTCGCCCGGTTCAGCCGGTCCGCGTACTTTTGTCTCGCGCGTCCCGGACTGAAAGTTCTCATTTCGGCCGATCCGGCCGGTTCACGTACTTCGCGTACCTTCGGCCCCAACTATTCCGGGCTGCCTTGACTCATTTCGGCCGATCCGGCCGGTTCGCGTACTTTTTGCCCAGATGTCCCAGACTGCCTGTTTCAACAGTTAGTCGATTTTTTCCATTTTTCGGCCAGTTCGGATTTCCGCGTCCCGCGCGTCCCTTTGTTCCAAATGTCCCAAATGCTGCACAGACCGCCTGGCGGCCTTTCGGCCGGTTCGCGCCCTTTTGTCCCAACTGTCCCAAATGCTGCGAGGATTAGGACTTAGCCATTTTTTCGTGATTTTTCCTGACCCGAGCCTTTTTTTTGCAATTTTCTTACCTTTCCACAGAACTTGCTCTCTTCTACTTGGACAGGGGAGTTAGAAAAATATAAGGTGACCGTAGAAACATGAAATTTTTGCCGTGACTTAATCTATTTGCCTGGGACTTGAGAATTTGATGCAATGTTATCAAAATTACCTTGAGGGGTGAATTTTGGATAACAATTTTGGTGACTTAGCGGGGTCATCTGCCAGCCAGATGAAGAACGGCCAGCTGCTTGTAGCAATCCATTGGGCATGGAGTCTGTTTGATAACCTCTCGGCTGATTTGAAATTTGAAAACCTGTGTCCTTGAGCCATTGAATCATTCATTGAACTGGTTATCCTATGGCTGCAAATTCTTTTCCAGGAGCTTGATGAACTGCAAACATGCACATACTAGAAGCAATAGGACATGTGCACAAGCACTTAGGGAAATAAAACACTACTCTAACAGCAGTACAATGCGCATAAGCACTTAGAGGAATGGAAATTCTAAATTAATATTTACAAGGGTGAAAATCTATCTTTCTAGTAGCAACGTTTTGAGATAGATCCCATTGACCGGAATCTGCAATTCTTCACCATCCAACTTAGCCAGTTGGAAAGCATTGCTACCTTTGCATTCAATGATCATGTATGGGCCACTCCAGATGGCATCAAACTTGGAGTGTTTTCCTGGTTTTGCACGATCAGCATCCCACTTCAGTACCAAATCTCCAGTTTGCAATATCCTGGCCTTAGGTTTCTTGTCAAAACTCTTTTTGACCAATGCTTTATCCTTTTCTATGGTCTGCATTACGTGCTCTCTTGTCTCTTCTAATTCCATCAGCTCTGCATACCTGATTTCCATAGGTTCAAACTCAGCCAGCTCCAACTGTTTCATGAGTTCCAGTGTTGGCAACTCAAGTGATATAGGTAGAACTGCTTCTTTCCCATACACAAGCTTGTATAGAGAGCTTCCTGTAGATCTCTTGGGCGTGATCCTATCAGCCCATAGGGCTGATTTGAGCTTTGCATGCCAAGTTCTTTGATTCTCATCAAGATTCCTTCTGATGATTCTTAGTAGATTCTTGTTCGTAGACTCGGCTTGACCATTACCTTGAGGGTAATAGTTCGATGAAGTGCTGAGATACACACAATTCTTGACAGCCCATTCAGTGATCTTTGTGCCAAGGAATGCCAATGCATTGTCTGATATGATAGTAGCTGGGGCACCAAACCTCGTGACTATCCCTTCATAAATATCTAAGATATTAGATTCATTTGCCTCCTTGAGTGCCACTGCTTTAGTCCACTTGGTGAAATAGTCTGTTGCTGTTAGTATCCACTTGTGGCCCTGACTTGAATTGGGTTTGAAAACCCCAATGAAGTCCAATCCCCATTGCATGAATGGCTGATCTACTGAAATTGGACGAAGGGGCAGCGCTGCTAACCTTTTTTTTCCCGTGAAGAATGCACATTTCCTGCATTTCTTGACCCATGAGTAGCAATCGTTGAACATAGTTGGCCAGTAGTAACCAGCTTTCATGATTTTGAGAGCTGTCACTCGTGGGGCAAAGTGGCCTCCTGCTTCCCCGTCATGGAACTCGTGTAAGATCTTCTCAACTTGACCTGTTCCAATGCATCTTAATAGAACACCATTGATGTCCTTCTTGAACAAAACTCTGTCAACAAGCACATATGGAATGGCTTGTAATTTGAAGTATCTCCTCTTTGCTTTGCTCACTTCTGGGGGGCACAAGCCTGTCTGGAGGTAATGCACCAGGTCTTGAGTCCAACATGGGACGAGTGCATCATCAACTGGTTGTTCTTGATCATTCTGTAGTAGCAATACAACATCCTCTTCACTTTTTGGCTCGTCTGGTTGTTTGGAAGCGAGCTTCTCACACAAGCCTTTGCCACGAACTAGCTTGGTCACTTTGATTTCAATATCATATTCCATCACCCGAGTGATCCAACCTGCTCTCTTCTCATTTAAATCCTTATTTAGGAGAAAGTCCTTGACGCCAGCATGAGACACCAGCAGTTGAATCTTATTGTTTGAGACCAAATGCCTGAACTTCTTCAAGCTCCTAATGACAGCAATGACATGCTTTTCGATGAAAGAATACTTTATTTCATAATCTTCCAAGGTTTGACTGAAGAATGCTATGGGCTGTTCTGAACCTTCTCTATTCAGCTGTGTCAAGATAGCTGAGATCGTGTCTGATCCTCCAAACGCATACAACATGGAGTCCTTTGAGAAATCTGGGTTGATAAGAGTTGGAGCTTGTGATATTGCATGCTTGATGCTTTCAAAACTCTCTTTGCCTTCTGCTGTCCATTTGAATGCCAGAATCTTCTTCAACATCATTGTTAGAGGCTTCACAAGGGTGGCAAAATTAGGCACAAATCTGCGGACAAAGTTTATCCTTCCTAAGAAGCTTTGGAGAGATTTCTTGTGGTGTGGCAATGGAAGCGTTCGAATGGCTTCAACCCTTTTAGGATCAATTGTTAGCCCTTCCCTAGAGACAATGTGGCCCAACAGTTTGCCTTCGTGTGCCAAGAATACACACTTCTTTGGATTCAATGACACTCCAAACCTTCTACACCTCTGAAACACTTGTATGAGGTGAAAGAGATGGTCTGCTGCATTCTTTGAGAAGATAGTGATATCGTAGCATCCGGAATCTAGTTTCTAAACTACCAGTTTTTATTTTTTTTAAATGGATAAGTGTAGCTATATTAAACACTCAAAATTCAATGACTAGGTATTTTTTTTTTTAAACCACCTCTAAGATTGTAGTCCGGTTTCCCACGATTTGGATGACCAAAACTTGATATATATATTTTTCCTTTTGTGAGAAGTTAGATACCACTATCTACTTTGGGATAGATTTTATTTTATATTTTTTGAGTAATATTTTATTTCTTTATGTTTTTTTCCGTGCAAGTTGTCTGAAAACATAAAGAAAATAGACCACTTTCCGTTTTCCTGCCATAACGTCATCAAAAATATTGAAATCAAATAATTTTTTTGTTCAACATGTATATAATTTCACCATGGTTGCGATGGTATAAGTTTTATCACATTCTAACAAGTGAAACAAAATTTGCAGTCTTAAACGTAGATATAAACATTCATGGGGAAAAGTGTCTTAAAGACCTGCTATTAATAAAAAATTATAAAATGATATTTATCATATTCTATTCACTTTAAAATAAATATTTCTACAAAGCTAACAGTCTCCCCTATGTAATGCACTACAAGAAAAGGGGTCTTATATCCACATTGTTTTCACAAATTTAATGTGGATATCTTATATAAAATTGTGAATCCAAATTTGTGGACTCCACCCACAATTATTTTGTGAAATAGTTAATTGTGAAAAAGAATGTGGAAAATCCACAAAAGAAATAATTGTGAGAAATCTACACTTTAATAATTGTGAAGTTTTTCACAATTAAAAATAGTGTGACAATTTTCACAATTTTAAAAATGTGGTGGATCCACAATTTTGAAATCATGACATGTGCTATAAAAAACAAATTCACAACTAAATTCATAGTTTTATATTATTTTTAACCCAAAATTGTAATTTTCTTAGTTAAAACTATAGTTTTATATATTATGTATACTATTTTTAAAAAATAAACCTTTTTATCATATTAAAATTTAATTTTGTCCAAAATAATACTCTTTTAAGGTATATACACATTAAAATATGTAAAACCTTAAAATTTTAATTCCTACGATAAATTTTAGCTTTTTACATAATTTTTTTGTCCATTCAAATATAATAATAGTTATATTTATAATATTTATTTATATCATGAATGATAGTTCTATTTTTTTAATTTTATATAGTTATATTATAACATTTTAAATATTAATGTAATGATTAAAAAAATTTAAAAGAAATTAATTTTATATTTTAGTAAAATATTTCAAATACATGTGTCTTTAAATTATAATTTTAATAATATTAATAACATATAATATGTTTCAAATGCTAATATTTTTTTTTAAAATTAATAATTATAATTTATGTTTGCAACTATTTCTATTAAAAGATCCATGGAGTATTGGAAGATTGAAAGCTATTTTATATATTAAATCTCTAGTTTAAATAATATAAATAAATATATGTTTTCAAAAAAAAAAAAAAAATCATATATGCATGTATAAGAAAAATAGATGATTTCGCAAATGTGAATAAGATTTTTCTATTTAACATAAATCATAAATAACTATTTTCTGTTCAAATTAGGTATTTGTATTGTTATATTTTGGTAGCTAACTTTTGGATAATATGAAAACTAGTTACAAAGTTGCATATTGGTGATTTTTATTCTCCTTCAATGTATATTTCTTCAAGTCTTTCTTTATTTATTTTTCTTTCGTTCTTTAATTTATATAAAAAAAGTTACTCAATAAGTTTTAAGTTATCAAATGAAAATTATAATTTATGAAAGAAGATTATGTTGAAAGAAAAGAGCCAATAAACCCATCCTTAACCCAACATCCTTTTTTACAATTTTTTGCAGATTTTTTTGTTGGTCTATCATTACAATACTACTTTGTTAAATAGAGCTCTGTAAGGTGCTCGATCGAACAAACACACATTCACTCCTAAGCAATCACAACTTAATCCTTCATAAAAATCCATCACAAAAAATCCGATCATTAATCACACGAACTCTTTTCTTCCCATCCCCTTCAGACTGTAGGAGACTACAAAACTCACTTCTCATAGCTTCTTTTCAGGTATAAGCCTCGAATCTGCAACACATAACCCTTGAAATATGAAGCTCATAAATAGAAAATAAAATAAAATTTTAAATTTTAAAAATAAAATAAAAATGTTATTGCTGTATGAAATACACTCTTTGTGAGAAATGTCAAAAATGCTCCCGATTTACTTCCACACGGTGATATCTCCTCCCCACCAATCTTTATAATAGATGGATATCGTCTTCCCACAGATCACCAGCATACACAGATTGCCAGCGTGGATGCAATTCACACGGATCATAGTCCAATTCACACGGATCATAGATCACAGATTTAATTTGCGTAAATAATGGATCACCATTCATCAAATATGATTCACGCAGATCACGGGATCTATTCGACACGAATCACTTGTAACCATAGATAGAATCAAAATTTGAGAATCTTCCACTAAGAATGTGATGCGGTCATGTATGTCTTCTATCTATAAAAGTTACCAAAAGTAAATAAATTATTATTTTCAACGCGGGATAATCTCTTTAATGATGAACCGTATATGACAACCCACAATGATTTTATTTACAAAAGAGCACTTTCTTAAATTTATACAAAAATACTAGTGAGAATATTAATTAATTCCTATAACCATTACGTAATTAAAATTGTATCATATATTTGTTCTAGAATATATTCAAGAACCAAAAAAATCTATGGTGAATAACATGCATAGTTATATTGTATGTGAATAAGATCAATATGTTTGCAACACTATTTATAATGAAAATTTGGATTTTCAATTTTTTTATTATTATAACTTCTTACAAATTAGGATATTCAAATTTTTTATTATAATATTCTTAAATTATAAGAGGACTATTTCTAAACGTTAACATATTTGGAGGGGTTTCGATTATTTTTACCATGAGAACTGGTATTATGCTATTCTAATCCATGTCGCTGAGATAATATTTAAATTTTGATAAATTATTTTCTAAGAATAATGGGTTTTTAAAATGAAAATAAATTGGAATTAAAATTGAAAAGATGATATTTATTATTAACAAATAATGTGGATTACAATCCTACATTATTATTGTAGAATTTATATCAACATAAAACATAGTTTATAACTAGTACACATAATTCTTTAATTTATTTTTATAAAGGTACCAAAAAAATCTATATATGGGATTTTATTTTACAATTTTTATACGCTTTTGCATTGAAGATTATATATTCCTTAATAAATTAATCATTTAAACTCTAAAGTTGTTGATATATAAATTTGATATGGATGTTTGTAAAGTTTATTAGTAAACTTTGCCATCTATTTTAGATGTTTGGGTAAATGAAGGAACCTCTCTTGAAGTTGGAAATGGAGGTGGGATTGAACTTGTAAATTCTTTGATATGTTCCTCTTGATTTATATAAATAACTATCATTCTTATAACCATGTGCGCATTACAACTTGTTAAAATAATCTTATGGGTTTATTGGGAATAGAGAACTATATTATCCATAAATATAAATATAAAATTAAAAATATCCACAATCAATATTTTAAACTTGTATTAATGTGAATTTTTCACAATTTTGATAGTATAGAGTCTTGGATTATGATAAAACAATATTAGGATTATCCAATCACAATCTAATTACAAATTATGACAATGTACATATATTATATATTTTGTAAAAAATACATAATTTATATTTTACGTGTACATTTTTTACAATTTTATTTGAACCTTGTAAATTGTATTTTTGTGGTGCACATTTTTGACATTTTTACAATATTATATTTTAGTGGTGTACCTTTCTCTTTGTTTTTTATATTAAATATTAGAAGTGTAAATTATTTCCGTATATTAAGTTTAGTATTTTAGTTTTTTTATATTTTTAAAAAGTGAATTTAAGTAGTGTATGAAACTATCTATAATGCCCACATACACATATCTACAAACATATAATTTTGTGGATAATTAACATTTAAAGTGAAGATGTTTTATAATTTTTATTTAAATCTTTAAAAATAAAGTCATTTAAATTTTTTAAAATAAAGTCAAAATTTGAAATTCTAAATACTAAAGTGTACATTATCAACAAATAAATATTTTAGTGTGTATATAATATTTGTTTAAACATTAGAAATCATGCAAAAACAAAAAACAAAAAAAAAAACTTAAATTATGAGATTTTATAATATGGGATGTGTAGATTGTTCATAATTATATTTTTAAAGATCCAAATTTTATCAAAAGATGAGAAGAAAATGTGAATTTTCTACAATGAAATTTCCAGAATGTGGATATTTAACAAATTAAAATGTTTACATGACACATTTATGAAATTGTGAAAGATTTACATTATATTTTATAGAATATATACATTTAATGTTGATAAGTCACAATTTTTCTACAAAATTATTTAATTGTGGATAACAATGTAGATAAATGAGCCTAGTTCTAGTAGTGATGGTACCATTTTTATGACATATTTTTGACTTTTCGGCATGTTTCAAGTCCACAGAAGACTAAATTTGATGTTTTGTTGTTTTTGATGTAAAATTCAGGATTTGATATCCACTTAATTGTCCCCCAACTTGTTACACTTACCCGGATACTAATATATCTTTTCGGTACTACATATTATACATATTGGTATGCACCATCTGATGATTTCAGATTAATTGAATACACAGACGATGATTGTGTAGGTAGCATTGGAGACAGAAAAACTTGTTTAGCTATGTATTTCGTTTTTGGTTTTAGGTGAAATCTCTAAGGCATCCAAGAAGTAGCACATTGTCACTCTCTCATCTACAGAAGTAGAATATGTAGCAACCACAGTAGCAGCGTGTCAGGCAATATGGATGAGGAGAGTTTCAACAATTTTGGAACACTATCAAGAAGAAGCAACACAAATCTTCTGCGACAATAATTCAACAATTGCATTTTCAAAGAGTCATGTGTTCCATAAGCGGAGCAAGCACATTGACACCAGATATCACTTCATCAGGGAGCATGTCTGAAGACCAGTTTGCCAATTTTTCACGAAGCCTTTACCAAAGGATACTTTTTTGTATCTTAGAGAATGTCTAGGTGTAGTTGTATGGTAGTTAAGATTAAGGGAGAGTGTTTGAATTTGTGTAATCTCAACTACTTAATTAAGTCATTCAGATTTTGTCTGCAAAAAGGCCTTGGAGAATATTATAAGTTGATTGTAAAATCTTCTCTCCTACCCATGCACATTTAATGTTTATTGCTCTTTCTAGCTTGCTGAAGAAGATATTTCTTTTGAAAGTTCTCTGTATATTCGAGGCATTTGTATGCATTTTGTAAGGGAAACAAATCCTAAAAACTGAACACTAGTGAAATTTTAATAGAAACAGTTCGTTTTTTAATATTCTATTTTGTATCTCTTCTTTGTTTTACCTTGCTTGCATCCTACTAGCTTCATATTTACAATTTTTTTAAATGAATACAGGAAATTACTTCGGTCTTTTGTGAACAAGTAGTATGATATAAGATTAAAATTTCTAGAAGTAGGAAAATTATAGGGTTTCATGGAAAATATTATAACCACCAATAGAATGTTAAATGGTGTAGAATGCAGTAATTTTAATATTTCATAACTCATATTAACAACCAATTGACATCAACCTACCCGTTGTTTTATCTCTTCCAAGATAATTAACTATGATTTTGGAGATCATTCACAACAAATCGTTGTGTATTGAAACATACTATTTTATTAAGGGTGGAAAACTTGTGAAATCCTATTGTTGTGTTACAATCTTTGCTAAAAAAATTCACAGTTATCTATTTAAAATTTTTGTCATTAATTCGTGGACTGTGAAATTATAAAATTTCTTATCATTAACAAAATGGTACCATTATGTTTGACCTCATTTAATTGGGGGCAGAACAAGATGGAACTTTCATACAACATAATCAAGAATTTGTTGTACTTATCTGTTAGATACATGTATCATGCCAATCGAAATCTTGACGACCTGTGTTTCAAATTTACAAAACACCTTTCTCCTAATGTTCACTAAGTATTCTCATTCAGGTATATTTTCTGTCTCTTAGTTCCTACGTAGTATTTTATTTTTTCAAATGCGTTAACTACAAAGACCATGAACACAGGTCCAAAATTTAGAGTATACAAGCTATTTTTATATCTGAAGTAAAAAACAAATCATTGTGTTCAGAAATCATATCCAGCTTGCTCTGAGATTTTAACCACGAAAGAAAACCATTTCGAACAAAATATAAAGGACTCTCCAACCAGTGATTTCTTGATACAGCGTCACAAAAACTCTCCTGTACAGATCGAGTTCCTTATCTTTTGCCCGTAACGCATAAACATGAAATATAGTATAAGTTAAGCATCTTCTTACCTGGGCAAGGAGAGCAGCATTGCGATATACAGTCTTTCCCACATTTCATTAACCATTTCAAAACAAGGCCTACTTACACACATTTTACCATTCTCACCATTTTTGTTGCTCCCAATGTTTACATTGGGTTTGCGAGGATTTTTCATGGATTTTCTTCTCGTGGGAGAACGAATGAGCTGAATTTGAAGACTTTTTCACAGCGGGGAGGCACATTTTAGCCACGGAAAAAATCCTCCCGAATGTCTTCTTCCACTAAAGAGTGTTGAACAAGAAACCTAAAAGATGTGATCCTAGTTTCGATTGATGGTAATACCGTCGAAAGGTCAATACGCGTTGTACCTCAGATTTGTCAAAGTTACGATGTGTCATCCGTCACGCCTGAGTTATAATTGTACACGCTTACTTCAACCACCAAACTGTTGTTTATGACATAATCTACTTAGAAATGTTATCCGGACATCAGGTCAAGTTCGAATAGCGAAGTAGGTCATCTATGGTCAAAGCAATAAAGAACTCTGGGAATTGTGGCACTTGTGAGATATCGACTTGATATAAATGTAGAGGGAATTTTATCAACTTTGTTTTATGCATCCTTCACATCGAAATTTTCTTCATTGGGTTATAAATGTCGGTGTTGTGGATAAGAACTATGAGTAACATTGACCCAAAAAGTTAAAAAAAATTGTTAATTGTATCATGATTGAATTTGAAGTTTGTATGTGTTAAATGTATTGAACTCTTGTGGTTAGTTATTAAGGATTGAATGGTTTAGATTCCACCAAATTCATTTAAGTTATTATACTATCTTCATTTTCTATCACCTATTTTTTTTAATAGGATTTGCATTTTAATTGATGTTTAGGTAATATCTTGTACACCATCACACACACTATTAGAGTACAATTGATTTGATAACTCTCAATGATTTATATAAATTAGTATTAAAAGTGTTAAATATGAAAAAAGACTAATTGATAAAATAACATTTTCATGTTGTAACTCCATGTAGCTAAATATTTGTTGAGTGTGGGATACTCAAAAAAAGAAAATTCATGTGTTAATATTTACAATATTTTATTCTATTTGTCAAATGCAAATAAAATAAAAGATTCTATCTTTTAGTTTTTAAAAATTCTATTAACATTTATTAGTGGTTTTGATCATGCGTCTTATAAATTAATTTATGATTGTGCTCTTATGTTGTGATAGTTTGTAAGATTATTATTATTATTGTTTACAAACAAGAATATTATATTAATGTCTTCAATCATTTATTATAGATAAATTGATTTCAATTTTTTTACAAGACAAATACTATACAATTGAAACGGTTTGAAACTCAATTAGTGCAAATAATGGTTGCGTGTATCCATCGACCAAGGTGGAAATTCCTGTAACAAATAGAGCCAAGGTCAGTTCCTAGGTAACTAAAAGATTAGATTACCTTAGTCTTGGATCCTTAGTCTAAGGAGGGCATTGATTTCGATATACATTTAACCATTATTTCAAAAAAAAAACTGGACATATTCCCATGAATCTAGATAGTCATTGTCTCATTTTTGTGAATTTCTAGAATTGTTATCTCTATATTGGATTTCGTTCTTATCACTATTGAATTCTATTATTGATATTATTGGATTCCAATATTATAACGCCCGCTAATTTGACTCACCTAAACCATGTTAAACACCATTAATTATTTTAGGGTAAAATTAAGGAATTTATTTATGTTAAAGTTGCAAGTCAATATACTTTAATTACGTTTAATTAATTTCCTTCTGATAATTTTTACACATCCATAAGGAAGTTGGAACCGATTAATAATTTAATAGTATTAATTAATTGCCAAAATCATTTCGGGATTTAATCTTCTTATAAGGTCTCCATTAATTTTTTGTTTTAAAAAGTCATCTAATTAATCCCATTGTTTCACCCATTTAAAAATATTCTTGCATTGGTTTTAAACTTAGTATCCATTCCATCATATAGTTATTTAACTATATATTTGAATTCTAATTAATTTAATTCTTTTAGATCATTATCTAATTGTTCATGCACTATATCATTTATTTAATTACCATATAGTTAAGTCCCATTTATTTTATTATTGGTCTAAAATATGAGGGTTACAACTTGTTCTAAGTCACTAGAGCACTACGTGGCCCCATTCACTAACTACCTATACCTCTTTATTTAAAACTCAATCTCATAAAATTCCCCATCACTTAAACTGTTGTAGGGTTTAAATCTCTCTAGCATTAGATCTAAACCATATGGGCCCTTGGATTTTAGGTTTTCTCTAAAAGCCCTAAAAATCTTTATGTTATATTTTTATTCATTTTATTTTCACTAGTTTCTAATTTGCACACTTTGGATTTGTAGGTTTGGGAGCATGGAAGCCATGGATGGATATAGAGCTATGGAGGTTTTTTTTATTTTTTAGTTTGCTTTTACTTAGATATGCTCATAGTTTGGGGTATACAGATTACTTCAAAACAATAGATATATATAGTTTCCACCAGTGGTGTTGGTTCTGAGTTTTTCATTTACCCTCCTATCTTCCTTTAAATCTAAATACTTGCACAGGTTTGTGTGTTTGTATCATGTGTGTGTGTGTGTGTGTGTGTGTGTGTGTGTGTGTGTGTGTGTGTGTGTGTGTGTGTGTGTGTGTGTGTTTACCTTTTACTTCAAGAATTTATTTTACATCCAGTAAGATCACCTCCTCTGTTGAAACCCTATTTACCAAGGGTAAAACCAAATCACTTGATTTACACACCTTTGATATATTTCCCGAATATATCAAATGAGGATCTAAAGTCCTTTTTATATAAGGTGATAGAGTATCTCTCCCAACCCACCTTTTCAACCTAAAATGGTTGACACATACACTTACGTTTATAATATTTAATATTAGAAATATAATCATTTCATGATATTAAATATTTAACCTAAAGTATATACCTAGGTTAGCATATTTAATAATATAAATATAAATATTTCATACTATTAAATATTATTAAGGCTTGTATCTCTACGATCAGATTTTCTATGGTGGTTAATGGTGAGCCAATGGGTTTTTAAACTAGCAATAGAGGTCTAAGGCAAGGGGACCCCATCTCCCCCTTGCTCTTCATTCTTATGGCTGACAGTCTTAGTAGAAAAATTGGTAAAGCAGTCAATGATGGTCTTTTGAAAGGCTCAAAACCCACTTCCATCAGCCAAGTTGTTTCCCATCAGCAATTTGCCGATGATACAATCCTCCTTCTATTGGCTTCCATCATTCAAGCTAAGGCTACCAAGGCAATTCTGCATCTCTACGAATTTTCTTCTGCGCAAGAGATTAATTATGATAAAATCTCCATTTTCTTCTTCAACACTCCTGAAGAAAGACAGCTTAAAATTGATAAAATTATGGGTTGTAAAGTAAGTGCGCTTCTAGCCACTTACTTGAGTCTTACTCTCTACACTAAAAAAGTCTCTAACAAGGTGTGGGATGATTTATTGGAGAGATTTAAAAAAAAAATGGTTGGATGGAAAGGAGTCATTTTATCAAGTGCTGGTAAGTGCCTACTCATTAAAAGTACTCTTCAAAATCTGCCCATTTATATCATGTTGCTTTACAACATCCCTTCTTCCTTCAGAGAAAAGTTTGAGAAGATTCAGAAAAAGTTATTATGGTAGGGCATGTAGGAGAAATTTAAATTTCACTTAGTTGCTTGGGATAAGGTTTGTACTCCGAAGTCTATAGGAGGACTGGATATAAAAGACATCAAGAAAATGAATGAGGCTCTCATTGTGAAAATGGGCTGGAGAATGCTTTCAGAGAAACAACCCTAGATAGATTCAATTAAGGCTAAATACCTAAATCAGCAAACTCTCTTTTCTTTCCTGCAAGATGAGCACCTTCCCTATGGTTCCATTTTTTGGAACAATCTAGTAAAGAGCAGAAATTTCATTAAACAGGGCAGTAAATGGAAAGTGGGAGATGGTTGTGATATAAATTTCTGGGATGATAACTGGTTTAATGAAAATCTTTTGGACAGATTTGGGATGGTCAAATACAGTCTTGTAAACAAGTATGGTACTAAAATCAAGGATTATATTGAGAGAAATGGCAATAGAAAGAAATGGAAAAAACTTTCTGTGGAGAGAGATGATCTAATCCAAAATATTTCCTCCCTTTAAGATCAGTTAGATCTTATTCCCTTAAGTCAGTTGGATATTAAGGATGAATTGGTCTGGAATAACTCTATTGATGGGGAATACTCTATCAAAATTGGGTATAATACTTTCTTCAACAATAGTCAAACTGATTTCAGATGGAGTAGGATTTGGATGGCTGAGTTAACTCCTAAAATAAATTTCTTCCTTTGGTTGGCTCTCAGAGGTAGGATTCTTACCATTGACAACCTGATGAGAAAAGGTTTCATAATGCCTAATAGATGTCGTCTATGTAAAAAAGACTCTGAGGATATCAGTCATTTGTTTATCCATTATGATTATGCTACTAGAATATGGAGTTTTTCCCTCTCTAAATTTGAAGCTTTCTGGGTGGTTCCGAAGGATTTCAATCAGCTATGGACTCAATGGAGCCCACCCTATAAACATTGTGTTGTCAGAACGATCTGGAAGCTGGTTATTCCTCATATTATTTGGAGGATATGGAAAGATAGAAATGATATTATCTTTAGAAATAAAAATAAAAATTATAAGCTCAATATTGGTAAAATTTCTAATGATATTAAAGAGAATATTACTAGATTTAACCCCCCCAAGAACAAGAGTTATCCAGAAAATGAAGAACATGTCTTATCCCATTGGCAGATAGGAGCTGACAATAGCCGTAGAAATTCTGGTAATAGTATTGATAGATCTTTGATTCAATGGCATCCTTCTGATTTTAACTGGTATAAGTTGAACTTTGATGGGGCCTCTAAGGGTAACCCTAGGATTGCGGTTGGGGGAGGAGTGATCCGGGATCACAAAGGTAGTATAATTGTTGCGTATGCTAGAAAAATAGGAATTCAAACCAATCATTTGACCGAAGCGTTATCTGCTTTATGGGACTTGAGAATTGCTCAGACTCATAATATCCAAAACCTCATTCTTAAAGGGGGACTCACTTAATATCATTAATCATCTTAATCAATTCTCACCTCTAAGTTAGAACATCAAGGATTTCATCTTGGAATCCATAAGTATTTTCCAAACCTTCAATAACATTCGGATCATGCATACTTACTAGGAGGGTAACAAGGTGGCATATGCATTGGATAATTATGGCATAAATGTTATCCACAATGTTTGGGATAATAATAACATTCCTAAACAGCTTCAAAGCAACATTCAAGAGGATATTTATGAACATGCAAATTCAAGATATGGGATATGAGCATTGGGAGTGGATTTGTATTAATAAAACTCACACATGTGCTAACTTTAAAATAGCACTCATACAAATCTTGACAGACAATCAAGATTATATGAAGTACAATGTGAAATTCAAGTGGATTTATATGGAGATGAAAGACACGCATGCGGGCAATATGGAGCTCTCAACATCTTGTATACAAGGCTTTACAGATTCCCAAGTTAGAAATAAAGATAATGATGACCTGGAGTGGGATTTTAAAAGGATTGTAGTTCCCACATGTGGATTTTCGTAGGTTCATAATAGCAGTCACTCAGACATTCGTGGGAAAATCAATGGCTATTCTAATCATCTCTCTCACCACGCAGATAATAATACTGGAAGGCGGACTGATATTTATGCTCTTAAGGATTCTGAAATTTCTATTTGCAAGTAGTTAAGAATGGTGATAATGGGAGGAGCCCCTTGCCAGATTGAGCCCAATGTAGATCCGGAATGGAAGAATAATGAGGAACTTTGGAATCTGCTCAGCCAGGGAGGCATCACTAACTTTATTGAGAAGATTCAAGGCCACGACAAAAGTATTTCGATTTATTTTGTGAAGGATTGGAAGGATCAAACTGTGGAATATGGAGGGTAGAAGATTTCGATCAACAAGGAGTTAATTTCTTAAGCAACTAGCCTTGGCATGGAGGGGGTACCACGTTTTTAATAAAAGGGTTGATAGAAATGCTGAGGAGAGGAAATTTGTTGAGGGTAATGAGAAGATGGTCTTTGTCATAGCGGGCCTTCAGGTTAGTTCGATCCCTTCACCTTTTGACGAGTTTACTCGTATGATGGTGCATTTCATTTCTTTGGAGGGGAGGTTCGTCACTATGCCCTCTAAGCATCTTGTGTTCCTCAATCACTTCCACAAGAGTCACATGGTATATTTCCCCCACTATTTGCTTAACTCTCTTGAGCACTCCATTTTGGAGTTTCAAAAGCATGCACATGTGGTTCCATTGCACCAGGGTCTCATTTTCTTATTACATAAACTATGTCTTCTTAAATATACTGGTATCCCTTCCTCCCCTGGCTCTGTTCCTCCTCTGCCCAGCACTGCGGCCACCAGCCCCATCTCTCCACCTTCTGTCCCCACCAACACTATTGTCACACCTCTGCCGTCCTTCTTGGCTCCATCTTCCATTCCCCCCACCTCTGCTCCCACCCCCTTCGCTTCCACTTCAGCCAGACCTGTTACCAGGTCAGCTAGAAGACTGAACCTTGATTCCCTTGCTTTGGGGAAGGTCCCTCAAGAGATTGAAATTGCCGACAACCTCCTACATATTAGTAGTGCTAGTTCTCAGGAAGCACACATAGAGAGATCCACAAAAAGGTTGGAAGCCTTAGAATCTGACATGAAGCTGTTGAAGGAAGATGTTAAAAACTTGGCAAAGCAAAAAGGTAAGAAGAAGAAGGAGGAGGAGGTGGTTATTGATAATAATTAGGTTAAAGATATATACAAGAAGCTGAACTCCTTAGACACCCGTTTAGGGAAGGCCAAGACTCGCCATGATTATAATATGGCCATTCTTAATGCAATTGAAGAGTTTATTGAACATCATGTTCGTAGCGTCTCTACTCTCAGTGGAGCTCTGGCAACGCTTTGGGGCATAGATAAGGAAAGTAAAAGGACCATTGAATAGCTGGATGTTACTGACTCTGCCCACATGACAATATTGGCTATGTTCACCTCTTGGCAGAATATCAAATCCAACATCGAAACATCCGTTGAAGAAGTAATTGTGGGTGCTTTTGCTGCGCTTCTTTGTAATTATTGCTATTTTTTTGTTGTCTTTTTACTACTTTCCTGCAGTGTTTGTACTGGTTTTGTTTTGTTGGGGTAGCTGCTCTTGGGCTACTTTGGGTTTCTTTGTCCCATTTGGATCTTGCTCCTTTTTGTTCTGGTTCTCATTCGTATTCTGGCTTCTAGGCCCTCTTTTGTTCTCAAGGGTATAGTCCCTTTTAAAAAAATATTTGCCAAAAATTAAAAAAAAATATATCAACCTATATATTAGTGATGGACCCATATATGTTAAGGGTTGGCAAGACCACTTAAGAATTATGTTCCAACACTCCCCCTTAATGTTAAGTGGGATAAGATAACATTTCCAATAGACTACCTACCCGTGGTACACTGTACATGATTTACAATCTTTAAACCATAAAGGTTTTAGGCTAGCATATCAGTTGAAGGAATTATAACACCTTCATCATACTCAATTTAGCTTTTGGCACAAAAGGATTTGGAATCCCAAAGATCATCCCATGATCAGTAGCTAAGTATGATTTTTGAATTTTACATGTTCTCACAGGTTCTCATAAAAGGTTATTGAACCTGAGCATATAGGATCCTTTTACAACCAAGGACCTCATTAACAATATGCTTGTATTGGATGTTTTACTAGTAAACTCAATAGCACTAAAGAGTTTACTAAAGACCGCCTTTAAGATCTTTCTACACTTCTTTCTAAAAAAGAAGTCGAGGAGGTATACATGCCTGATAGTATTTTTACACTTGCCTGAAGGTCTTTTACAAATGCCTGAAGGTCTTTTTACAAAAAATAAGTTCCATTAAGGGGTGACATTGTCATGCACAATATATATATATATATATATATATCGGTGTGTGTGTGTGTGTGTGTGTGTGTTTAGTTTCCACCAATGGTGTTGGTTATGATTTTTTCATTTACCTTCCTCCTATCTCTCTCTATTAGCTATCTATCTCTCTATATTCTCTATATCTATGTTTATGTATCCCTATCCATATATATGTATGTGTAGTATGTATGTATATCCACACACACACAGATATATATAGATATATATATATTGTTGCAGGACACTGTCACCCCTTAATGGAACTTATTTTTTGTAAAAAGACCTTCAGCATTTGTAAAGACCTCAAGGCAAGTGTAAAAATAACTATCAGCATGTATATCTCTTGGACTTCCTTTTTAGAAATGAAGTGGTAGAAAGATCTTAAAGGCGGTCACATCATATATATATGTATCTGATATATAATACAATACATTCTATATATAATTATATGATACTAGTACACCAACACACAACAAAACACACCCCCCCCACACACACACACACATCTATTAGATTAATATATAATATGTATGTATGTATGTATTGTATACATACATATAATATACATATATAGACATTGGATACAGACATATATATATATTCATGTATACATACATACCTATATAATCTATATGTATATATATATATACATATATATATATATGTATGTATATCCATATGTTATATATGTATAATTATGTATGTAGGAATATATATACCACGATATTTGTCTGTATGTCTTCTATATGTCCTGTATATCCCTCTCTACATACATATATCTTACCTATATGTATGTATTGTATCTTATATCTATATATATATCTCTCTAGCACTATATATACATCTACTATATGTATGGCTCTCTCTCTCTCCTCTCGCCCCTCTCTCTCTCCCCTCTCTCCTTTCCGTCCTCTCTGTCTCGTCTTCTCTGTCTGTCTGTCTGTCTGTCTGTCTGTATGTATGTGGAATCTATATATCTATATGTTTTTTAAAGTATTTGGAAAAGGGGATTAATATGTCACAAATCCACGGCTACAACAAGATATAACTGGGTCTTCGTAATGCGGTTTCTATATATTCGGAATCTAACATAAAGTTTATAATTATTATTTTTGAAATCGGCTCGATCCCACTGTGGAGATAGGGTCATCCGAACTATGTAATCACATTTTTTTGGGATTTGGGGTGGGCGGCCATCGCCAACCCACCCCCCTTTCCATTTTATTAAAATGATTTCACACAGGTGGGGGAGGGGGAGAGTTCGGCCCCTCCCAATATTATAACAAATATTTTTTGTATTACTTGGATTTAATAAAACTTACATCGTCATAAGGAATTTGGTGAGGCCACCCAGGCCCTTATAATTTTTATTTATTTTTTAAAAAAAATTGCATATAAAAAACTTTACTTTTCCCAAAATGATACACAACTCGTTAACTATATATTTCATGTGTATTTTTTTAAATGAATAACATATACTTATATTATAATTCCAATTTTATATAGTATAAAATATTTATATGTGTATATTTTATGTAAATTATATATTACATTATATGTGCACTTTTTTTGAGTTGTTTTTTCAAGCATAAGCTTATATGGGAATCTATTTGTATAAATAAATATTTTTAAATATACATACAACATACAACATAACAGTAGCTATAATATATATATATATATCTCTCTCTTCTATTCTTCATATTATTATTATGTATATATCTATCGGTCTGTACTGTATGTATGTATGTTCGTAGGTATGTATGTATGTTTAAAAGATTTATTTAACAACTAGATCCATGATAAGCTTATATATATATCTGATCAGGATTTGTTTTTTAAGATCACTCAAATGAATGACACTATTTTCTTCTAAATCAAGGAACCTAGTTGTGTTTGCAATATTTTTAAAATGTGACCCACCTTGACAATTTTTGCAAACTGAAAAATTTAAAAAGGAAAAGAAAGAATGGGAACTCAATGAAATGCAACCTTATTTTACTTTAAAATGCAATGGAGTGTGACAAGATCATTTGAAAGGAAGCACGGTAACCTATAGTCTTTTATATTTCCATTTCAACAAAAATGATTTCCATGGATAGTAAAATGCACCATGGATATAAGTTACAAGTTTTAAGGTGATACCATGGTAAACAAAAAACAATCTCACATTCTCCTTTCCAACATGTTTCACTTCTAATGAATGATATAATCATATTTTCCATAATACATTTACAAAAGTTTAAACCTTCAAAGTGCAAGTATACAAAACCCCTCCACATAGGTGGATACAACATGATAAGATATACAAAAAGCTACTCTTCTATTTATTTTTGTGTCAAATTCAAAACTCCATCCCATAACACTAGCAGCTACTGTCCGATCCACAATAGCAAGCTCCACAAGATTTTCTTCAACCTCAAATAACCTACAAAAAAAAGGGGAGTATGGGACCTTTCCTCCCAACCTATTCCATGAGAAGGGGAAGCCATCATTCTCATTGGCCCCCAAGCCCCAAAAATGAAGAAATAAGGGATATTAAGCAACCATGGTAACTTTTACAAATGATTCGACAAATATCCATTCACAACAACAACACTTGCAAAACATCCAAGAAAATAACATATACCAATAATCCACAATGACCCAAGCACACAGGCTTAAATCTAACAAGAGGAGATGATATGCGGATCCCTTATACCTCCCAATGGGTTTAAATGTTCCACCTAACATCCTCTAAAATATCATCCACACAAAAAAAACGGCTCATATCCCTCCCTCAATCTCTTAATACTACCTCACAACTCTTATCACTTCACTCCTCAATTGAATATCAAATATAAGAAGAAATTTTCTTCTATCAAAACGTGGGACACAAACCGAAAATACCTCCAAGCATATCTAAACTCTTATCCCTCCCTCAAAATATTCTTATTTTCCTCCTTCTCCACCACACCATCTTTAGGTCATACCTACAAATCCAAAACAAAGCACATATAGTCATTTATTTTACAAACAACACACAACAACTAAAATACCTACAAAAGTTTATAGACCCGACCTTGCCATGGAAGAAACTGAAATAATTTAAAATTCACTTCAATCTTTCTTCTAAAGAAGTCACAACCAAATCCAAAAGCAAGCTTTCAAGCTCCAAAACCAGAAACCAGAAATAATCTCCAAAATGTGCAAGTATGAAATAGACCAAGTAACCCTAAACTCCCAAAATACTCACATAAATAGAAAATAGAGAGAGGTGAGGTGTGTTCATCTAGGAGCCACATCATTTTTCCTCCAATCCCCATCACCAAGAAGTCCAAATCACAATGACCAAGACTCATAAATGGGTGGTGAGGGTATAAAAGTTCCCCTTACACACACAGACCTCCACACCATACCTCTAAGGACACAATACCATACTTCTGTAAGAAAGTGTAAACTAATTTCCATTTTCCTTTCCCTCCTCTTTCCTCTCCTTCAAAAAAACATCATGAGGGATGAAATTAAACCCCTCACGTCATAGGTTATTGTTGTAGATTAGTTTATGAGGTAGGGGACAGCTTAACTTGTCCCACAAGCCCCTCTAAAAATGGTCCAAAAGTAAAAATTCGAGATGTGAAGGAGGGGTTGAATACACAACTCAAAATAAATGGAATCCATCAAACATTAATAAGATAACAAGGACTATCTACCCTATTTAACGCCCACCATAGTCGCACTAAATTTATCTTAATCACTTATTAATTAACTAACAAGAACCATTGCTTTAAGAAATATAGTGAACGCATTGGAATAATAAATCACAGACTCCACTAAATAATCAAATAAAGAAAATAAACAACATCCAAACCCCTTGGTGACCTGAGGTTACCCCCCAAATGGGGACCTCCAAGCAATATAACAAGGCACATAACACAGTTTGCCAATGTAACCTGTTGTGTGTTGGTTTTAAAAATGGTACTTTAACAAAACCATCGATCAGGGGACAACAATTCCCTCCTCTTTAGGAGAGGTTCCTTATTTACAGAAAGCGGTAAAACTTATATAAATGTATAACTTTCAAAGTGGGGATCCTATTATTTTGAACTATTTTATGCTGATAGATTATCAATACGAAAGAACTCGAATTACTAAGGTATGATCTAGGAAGAACCGACCATATTTTTAGGAAATATCGATGCAGAGTCGAACCTATGCACATTAGAAACACACACATAGGAGAATGGACTCATTCACATGTAAACAGATATAATTTGAAAGACACAATTTTCTGAAATCATTTAACAAGAACAAAAAGTTTCTTAGCATGTAAAGATGGATGATTCTCAAATTCTAACACTGAAGAATGAATAACAGAGGAAGAAAGGGAAAAAATTTGTATTTATACTTTCAAATCTATTACAAAATCTACAAAGTACCAGGACCCCACAACCCATAATGACATGGAGAAGCCATTAAATATCATCAAAAACGGTTCCATTCGGTTCTTGTTCTTTTCGGAATAGTAATAATGGAGGAGAAAAATGAATGCTCTGTAATGCTCCATTAAACCTATTTTGTAACTGCAAATATGATCGTCCCCATCAAAAATATATAAACGGAAGCGGGCTTGAGGGTGCCTTTTGTATTTTGTGACTTTGTAGATATTTCACACTTTTTTTTACATTTTGGCCTACCCATCCACTTTTGATATGGGCTTGACACATGACTTTACTTGAGTGGGGACAGAGTCTTGGCTCACTTTAACAAATTTAAATCTTTCCAAGAAATATAAAAAACCAAATTTCTCTTTGACCTGCCTCTCCCTTGTGACTTTTCAACATGGGCTCAAGACCCTAGCGAGCGTGGATCATTTTTATAACTTTTACCTCTTTTTGTAAAGAAAACAAATTCCCAAATTACTCCGATGGCCCCCTCTTGCTTTGACTTTTAACAAACCAACATCAACACTTGGCTTCCCCTGGGTGCCAACCAGGTTGTGGTTCCACTTTATACTTACAACCTTTTGCCATAATGCCTCAAACCATGAAAAGGGCCCGCCTTTCCACAAAATAAGCCTATCAGGATCCTTCGGGGCACAGGGCCAGTTGATACTTTTTCTCAAAAACCAAAAATGACAGTTCCCCAAAAAGAACCCATCCTGCTACATCCAATTAGAGATGTTTCATGTACTTGTGATGTTGGGAAAAAATTGACAGGGAAATACTCCTGTAAAAGATAATGAACTGGGAAAAAAATCACCATTCAGCCCATATTACAAATTGCGTTTCATAGGAAGATAAATGCATCCAGATGGGAAGACGAATTTTATCACAGCATTCAGATTGGAGAATTTTAAACAAAAGGGGCGAGATTAAAAACTAAGCACCAACAACTTCAAAGCATGAATTTCTCCACTCTCCAAACCTCTTACTCTGTTCTAAACATTCCTAAAAGGCACCAAACTCAAAAATTTTGAAACTTGAACTTGGAAAAATGTGGGGATTTTTGAGGGTGAAACAGTTGGCCTTCTAGCGGATGTCTTGGCTTGGACAAAGAAACAAGGAAAGATCAAGACTACAGAAAAACTTTGGGAAATCAAACTAGTGCCTTTTCCATTGGAAAATAGAGCACGAAAACAATATAGAAGATACACGTCACCAATTGAAAAGACACAACCCAAGGCAATACCAAACAAACACAAAGGAATGTCAAAACAAAACACTATACAGAATATACTAAGGACTACCCAACACCTAGGACTTGAACAACTTCATATATTTCCCAGCTATAAGGAAGTGGGAGAGAAGATGCCTCCATATAATCTAAGTAGAAGAGATTTTCTCAGAAAAGTCCCTGATTTTTGAAATTGCCAAGTTAAAGAGATCAAACTTATCATGGTCTTCCTCGATTTTCTGTCTTTTGTCCATTCCAACAATGTCTCCCACCTGAAAATCCTGGGTCTACCTTCTTATCAAACATATTTCAGCTTCAGTTGATGAGTCTTTGAGATCTGAATCAAAAACCTACATCCGGTCTTCATCCAACTTCTAGAGATACATGCTCCTCTTTTCTAAGGAACTGATAATATTGAATCTTCAATAGCCTTTAATTAATGCAAGCTTGTAATTCCATTGTTGCTACAGCTTGAGCTTAACACCATACACCACTTGAAATGGAGACATCCCACTCGCTCTTTTGGGTGTAATTTTATCTTCCCCAGAGAATCATAGAGCTTCTTGGCCAATCCTTTGAGAGTCATAGAAGTGACACTCTCTAAACGATGTTACCATCTTATTTGTTAATTTTGCTTTTTCATTCCCTTGAGGATAATAATATGAAGAAGGAGTAAGGGAA